>OY728150.1:328808433-329408433 GCA_963277665.1 Viscum album | reverse complement strand
ATCTAATAGGACATCATTGATGATTAGTATCTAATGAAACCTTATCGAAAATATATGTGGAGGGATCTCTGTTCGCTACTATTCTCTACAATCGAGGGATCCACAGCACACATGGAGGACCCACTCAAATATAGAGCTTGAAGGCGGTGGAGTACCACTCTGTAGAGTGAGGAATCACAGCCATTATAGGGGAGTATCGTCTCTATCTATATAAATATTATAGGTAAATCACACCCAAGTGCAGATTGGGAGTACTAACCCCAAAATGTCTTTGATGATACTACATGGATCGCTATCATCATTTAGCATTGCACAAAGAATCATCACACTCGCAACATCTCATATCATATCATGTAATCCACAGTAAATTCCACTATTACGTTCTACGTGAAAAAAACATAGGATAGGCTACTCATTGGCCAAAATCCAAGTCCAAACAAAGGAGATGTGTGTGGAATAAGATATGTAAGGAAGTACATGGTGTGTAAGGGATTCACACAGCATGCGGTCCTACCTCATTATCTAGACATGTTCTCCTCTAGACATTTCTTAGAAGCCATGTCATAGTACACATCATTTAAAGGTGTAATGTGGTGTTTTTGAGCTGCTCGGAGCCAACCCATGTCTTTATGTTCATGCTAGTGTACTCTGGGTTGTGCCTATGTACATGGCCATACCTTGATAATATCCCATGCTTGTGTACTCCTAAAATATAGGGTGTTTTATTCTTCATGGGTTCCTCGGTGTGTTCTAGATAGCATACATCTTGGCCACTTGTGGAGGCTTACACATAATATGTTCTTGGACACACAACATGTGATCCTAATGTGTATCCAAAACCTAGGCACCACATAAGGGATACTACATAATGTTTCCTTCTAGAATACACATTGTGTAGTCAGGTTTTTCACAATCCAAAAAAGCTAGTTTTTACGCATCTCCAGATCCTTCACTACCACCAATGTCATTTACACTATTTTACCACCCAATATCGATGTAAAACACCTTTGAACATCTATTCCAATCCTCACGTGGCTAGAAATCAGAATCTATCCACCCACATGAATCCACCACATGTCTCGTAAAAGTCTTATCATCCGTTTCTTTTTATGGATCATAGATCCATGAAGTATCACCCACAATTTATCCTGATATTTCCACAAAACATTGATCTAACCATCGATCACAAAACCACCATGAATTTGGGGGTTCAATCACTCTTGAACCCACCCTGAAAATGTCAACTCGGGACCCTGTGGGCCAATGGTGATGAACGTGAAGAAAGGGTGGTGTAAAGGCACTAGAACAAGGTTTAAATCATTATTGGAAAATAATTCATTGGAAAAAATCATATATCGTGAATATCCAAGGTGACATCATAGAAAATTAATTTTAAATCAAGTTAAATAGATGAATCCATATAAAGGCTCATGTGAAGGATGTGCAATCACCAAACAAATAAATTAGATGAAAATCCATGCTTTAATAATTTAATAAAGTGGGTGAAGAGAAAAATCAATGATCCTTAAATTGATTATGATTGATCATTGGTGAATAATTCACTCATCAATTAAGGATATGTACTAATACATTCTCTTCTTCTCCATCCACCTCGATCTGATCACCCATTGTCCTCTTATGTGATCTACTATTAAATAGTGGAGTTTCTTCACCTCTATAATGTCATAAGGTTATGAGATAACCCTATATAATTTCCATAAGATGATATTTATAGAGTTTTAAGGTTAGGTCATTTAAAATAAATAATCAAATTTAATTATTTATTTTAATTAAATTCCCCCCAAATGACTATCTCAACCTGTCATCCAGTACCGATAAACCTTAGGCTGCGCCAAGGTCTTTCCATTCATTTTGAACTCAACTATGATCTAAAATTTATAATATGAGAATATTTTCATGAGTTATTCCATTATTTCAATAAAACTACATGCGTGTGATATTATGAATTTAATATTTTTATAATATCAATTTCAGTCTCATCGAGCCTCATAATATTGCTTCTTCTCAGCACGTGGCTTCAAAAATATTCCTTCATATATTTCAAATACTTATAAGGAAAAGAAAAGTAACTACATTCTCCCCTCCATCATGTATTATTTACCAAAAAGTATAATCCAACCAAAAAGGTGTGGATACTGATCCTACATCTAGTTCTCTCAATCTTAGGAGCTCTACTGAATGCTCTTGTGATACAATAGTATATAAACTAAAGGAATTTACTTCCCTCATAGGATCCTTTCCTAATTATCCTAGATCACCATTGGGTACTCTGTGAAGGTGGATATGTCCTTAATGTCCAAATCACCCTAGTCAATAACATGCATATTAAAATGAAAATATGTCCATAGCTACAACGCACGGTAGACACTATGCCCCTACTTCAAATGTGTGGAAAAGGTTTGGAGGTAATCAACCCCACCAAAACTCTATAGGATATTAAATATCCTGATGAACCCAATGGATAGCTTACCTATCCAGCCAAACCTCTACAATACTCATTGTAGGGAAACTCTCAAGAAAACACCGTCTCCCTAGTCGAACTCCAAAGTCCTATGACATTCGTCTGTGTAAGATTTATGTTATATTTGGTCAAACCTCTTCCTCTATCAGATCACATGACCTTATCCTTCATTACATGAACTATCTCTATCCCAACAAGATATGTCTCTCTAATCCCATCCCATTATAAGGGATGCATGTAAGGTCTCTCGTATGGGGCCTCGAAAGGTTTTTTGTTAATCATAGGGTAATAGGTATTATTATAGGAAAACTATACCATTGGAATATGATTCTCCTAGCTCTGAATGAAGTCTAACACGAAATCCCTATATATATCCTATAACACCTGAATACTCTTCTCAGTCTACCCATCTATTTGGGGGTGAATCATTTTACTCATCATCTACTAGGTCTTGAAGGAATCCTTCATTACTCTCTATAATCATGAAATAAACCATGAATCACAGTCATATAAAATCATAAAGGGTGTCCCATGGATTTGAATGATATCCTGCACATGAAACTGTCCCAAACTCCCCCACCAAACTCTACTCCATAATAGCAAGGAAGTGTACCAAATTATTAAGTCACTAAAACCTCACACATATGAAATGTTCACCACTATGTGTCCATGTAATACCCATTACAAAGTCCTTGGATATGTTATCTCATTTCCACTCTAGGATTTCAAGGGTTTATATAAAATCTTCCAGAACCTAGTGCCCAACCTTCACTTGTTAACATTTGAGACACCAAGAGAGGAACTCAGTGACACTACAACACATGTTAGGCCACCAAAATTACTGATTAAGTTCCATAATGATAAAAAACTATTTTTTTGAATATTTAATTGATAATAAATGATATAATTTCCTCACATTGTTCTAAATATATTCATTTATGAAATATTTGGGATTAGATCATTCATTTGAAAATTTGAGGAAAATTCCAGTTTTACCCTTTTAAAATGTACTCTAGTATTTTGAAGATAAATATTTTATTATTTATTATTTGAACTTATTATTTTGTAAAATTGTTACTAACGTATGTTTATACAACTTGCATTCAGGACATGAGAGCTAAAGAGTGCATTTGTATGGAGTAAATGGGTCATTAAGCCAATGGTGGGATGGACTCGGAAGAATGGACATGGGTTCAGTATTTGGATCATATATTCTTCATCCGGGCTCTTATAGAGCCCTATTTATGTGGAAATCTCGGGGACATGATTTGTAACATATCATCCTTCTAGAAGGCCGGCCAATTCACGCGTTTTGGAGGTCAACTAGGCGGTGAAACTTGGAATAAAATATCTGGCCGAGTTTTTCATTTCACACATAAAAAGTTATGTAACACTATCCATCACAAACTCTATTTAAAGGGGATTTTAACTATTTGGGAGTGCTGGTAGAGGCTTTGGTAAGGTGTTTCCGAAAGGGTGTCTCTTGGGAGCCCCTCAAAACTCTTGGAAGAAGTAAGGATTTGTGAAGACCTCTCTTTCAAAAAGGCTCTCCTCTCCCACCTCCTCTTTGTATTTCTTTTCATTCATGTTTGTTTCTTGAATTTTTCTTGAAATAATCTTCTGTGTTATTCCCTTTTATTCTTATATTAATCTTTTTAATTGGTTTGGAATCACGAGTGGAGACAAGATTGGGTTCTACCCTTTTAATCCTTTTCTCATGCAAAATGTATCCACAATGACTACACCGCCAATGGAAGAATAGTTTTTTTAGTAATAGATCGACCTCTATCCTTATTCATTTAATTATTTTGAATCATTGAGATAATTTAATTCACTTAATATGATCCATTAATTGTATTTTTTATATTGTAATAAACTACGTAATCAATTGAATAATTAACACAAAAACACGTGAGGTTGATATTATGTGTAAATTGTGAGAGCGCGATCTTAATCGGTAATACAAGACCACACGAGATAAATTTGTAGAGTTCAAATATAATCCCTAAACACAATTCATCCACATTTCCATAATGGATATGTGCTATAATTAACCACTGACCATAAGAAAACCTTAGAACAATAATCAAAGCAGGGTGCTGTGATTGCGTGTTCTGAAGCTAGCCTAGGGTTTAAGTAATTCCATCTTTGTGGTTAAGTTAACTATTGTGGGGTTCAAGGGTTAACAAATTAGGGGATAATAATTAAGTGGATATTGATTTAAATGATAATGATTAATATGTAAATGAAGAGTTATATTTAGATCGATTATTCCTTTTAAAATATTTTCTAAAAAAACATCTTCTTGTTGTGTCTTTTTAATCAAACTTCATTTCAAAATTAAAAACAAAAAAAATATACAATCTTCTTCTAGAAAACATCTTCTAGATTTATAAAATATAAACAACCCCCATATATTTAAGTATTTTTTCAATTCCATTCTCTCTTATTTTTAGAATACCTCTGAAAAGTTGTTTTAATTCACTTCCTTCATTGAGAGACGACCTTGGTCAGCCACTCTGCTTCACCTAAGTACCCCAAAATCACACTAATCATTTGAGGGCACCCATGATAGTGCTCTTTCAAATTGGAACTATTTCTAGGGATGAAATAAATTATTTCAAACACTTAGAGGTATTTATTTTATTTTACATTTAATTTTCTTCCTCTCTTCTTTCTTCCTTCTTTACCCAATCTGATTTTTTTCTTCTTCTTTTATTTTCTTCTACTTATTTTTGGATAATCTACTCAAACTTATAATTTTTATTTTAATATGGTCTAATTTCCTTATTTTCATCTTTAATTTATTTATGACACAAAATAATCCCAAATATCTCATAGATTTTGACCCTGAGATTGAACGTAGCCTTAGGGCTTGAATCAGACATTCTCAGTCTATGGGAAGTTTCAACATTCAAACAGTTGGAGAATTACTCCAATATTAGAACATTGAAATTGGAATAAATTCAAATTCAACCATAAAACAAGAACCAATGTCTGACAATAATGTAAATTAACTAAATAGAATCATTTGAGAATTGGCGGCACCTGATATTAACTATCAACCAAATTTTATTGCATACCCAAATCACGAATCAGACTTTAAACGAAAATCTGGGTTAATTCACTTACTTCCAAAGTTTCATGGCCTCTCTGGTGAGGAACCCAATAAACATTAGAAAGAATTTAATGTTGTTTTCTCAACCCTAAAACATATAAATGTCTCTGAAGATCAAATCAAACTAAGAGCATTCTCATTATCACTTGATGGAGCTACAAAGGATTGGATGTATTATCTACAACCCGATGATGTAACATGTTGGAATGATTTAAAACGTCTTTTCTTTCAGAGATTTTTTCCAGCATCAAGGACCACTTCCATTCGTAAGGAGATCTTGGGGATCAAGCAAGAACAAGGGGAGTCAATGTATGAGTACTGGGAGCGATTCAAGAAGTTGTGTGCATGGTGCCCGCATCACAAAATCAGTGATCAATTACTCATCCAATACTTCTATGAAGGAATCACACCTATGGAGAGAAGCACAGTGGATGATGCTGCTGGAGGAGCATTGGTGTACAAAACACCAGTATCTACACGTGAATTGGCCGACAAGATGGCCCAAAACTCCCAACAATTTGGCGATAGAGGTACACCACATGTCAGGGGAGTACATCAGGTAAGTCCTTCTTCTCTTGAAAGTCATTTGATTGAAACCAAGTTGGAATAATTGACCACTATGGTGAGGTAGAATACATTGTATCAAAATATATCCCAACCCCCTCCTTCAAATCCTTATAGTATTTTCACTAAGACAAGCCACTCAACTGACTGTTTCCCACAACTCCAAGAAACAGAAGATTGTGCAACAGTGTTCCCTGGGAGACCATATCAGCAAAAACAACAATAACCATATCCCCAAAAGAAGTTTTATCCAACATACAACCAAGGTTATAAGGATCAATCAGACATGAGGTATGGCTCTAGGAAATAACAAAGGCCCCCTTTTCAACCAAACTTCCAGCAACCTCCACCTTACCAATAGGGTTTCCAACAACCCCAAAGGCGATTTGATGCTCAAACATCAACAAGTCAGCAACATGGGATTCTACAAAACAAGGTAGACTCTAACACTGATGATCTTTTGAAACAAATTGTTCTTAATCAATATAATGAGCTGAAGAGTCAAGGTTCAGAGCTAAGGGAGTTGAAGACTCAAATGAACCATATTTCCACCGCCCTTCATGAACTTGTAAGTAAGAATTCCAGAAATCTACCTTCCCAACCCACTCCAAATCCAAAGGGGAATGTTAGTGACATCACATTGAGAAGTGGGAAGAAAATCAACGATACATTTGTACCTACCATTCCACCTGGATTCACCTCAACTCCAAAAAAGCACAATTCCACATCCACTGACAAGCAACCCAAGGAGAAAGATAAAGGTAAGAAAAAGATGAATGATGTTCCTCCTAAACACCTTCCTTTTCCAAACAGGGTTGTTCAAACCAAGAAGATGGCTGAAGAAGCAATGCAAAAGGAGGTTTTGGACACATTCAAGCATGTGGAGATCAAAATTCCCCCACTTGAAGCCATTAAACAAATTCCAAGGTATGAGAAATTCTTAAAAGAACTTTGTACCAATCAAAGAGGGCTCAAAGGAAATAAGAGGATCATCCTTGGAAGGAATGTCTCAGCACTTATTACACCAACTCTTGTAGTGCCAACAAAGTCCAAGGACCCCAGGACATTCACCGTCGCATGTACCATAGGGGAGTTTCACTTATCTGATGCTCTTTGTGATTTAGGAGCTTCAATAAATGTGATGCCTCACTCTGTATTCTCTTCCTTGTAGGTTGGTGAGCTAAAACTGACAAGATTAGTGGTGCAGTTGGCGAATAGAGCTACGGAATATCCAGTTAGAGTCCTTGAGGATGTACTTGTCCAGGTAAGAGACATGATCATCCCATCAGATTTCTATATGATAAAAATGGAGGATGATCAGGTAAGTTCTCATGCCCCCATTGTCTTAGGTAGACCCTTCATCAAAACTGCAAAAAATATCATAAATGTCAATGAGGGTACACTTTCCATTGAATTTGGGGATGAATTTGTGATATTTAATGTTATGGATTCCATGAAGTACCCCTCAGAGGATCATTCTTCATTTTTTATCTCCCATTTTGAACCACCAAGTAAAAACACTATGGAATTGGATTGTCCTATGCTTAGGGAGATTATGAGTATTGGTTCTAGTTTGATGTCTAAGAGTACTTCCACACCTATTTCTAAGGAACAAGACTCTCTATGATTTGATTTTGAAATGGAAACATATTCTGGTTTTAATCGTGTGAACTCTGATTATGACATGGCTGTTGACTATGCTGATGGATTTGATGCATTATTTTCTGATTTTGATGATGTATATTCTGATACTGATGTTATTTGTGCACATATTTTAGTTCCTTCTATGACCCCATCCATACACCAACCCCCTACACTGGAACTCAATCCATTTCCACCAAATCTAAAATACTCATACTTCTTGAGTGGTGAGAAATTACCTGTTATCATTGCTAACAATCTCCCTTTTGAACATGAAGAAAAACATTTGAATCTTTTGAGGGAGAACATCAGGGCAATCGGGTGGACCTTGGCTGACATATCAGGTATTATCCCCTCCATTTCGATGCATAGGATTCTTTTGGAGGATGGGGCTAAACCGGTGAGGCAACCACAAAGGAGACTTAATCCAACACTTTTGGAAGTTGTTAAGAATGAAGTTGAAAAATTACTTGAGGCATGTATCATTTACCCTATTTATGACTCACAATGGGTTATCCCTGTCCAAGTCGTACCAAAGAAAACTGGTTTCATTGTTATGAAAATTAAAAATGTTGAGTTAGTTCCTATGAGAGTACAAAATAGTTGGCGAGTGTGTATTGATTATAGGAAACTAAATCAATCCACTCGTAAGGGCCATTTCCCACTTCCATTCATTGACCAGATGCTTGAGAGACATGTAGGTAGGACACATTACTGCTTCTTGGATGGTTTCTTTGGCTATTTTCAGGTTCCCATTACAGTAGAGGACCAGGAGAAAATGACATTCACCTAACCATTCAATACCTTCTCTTACAGAAGGATGCCATTTGGACTTTGCAATGCCCCAAGTACCTTCCAGAGATGCATGGTGAGTATTTTCTCAGATTTCATTGAGACCTTCATGGAGGTATTTATGGATGATTTTACAGTTTATGGATCCTCATTTGATTAATGTCTATCTAGTTTGGGTGATGTGTTACATCATTATATTGAGAAGGATCTGGTCTTAAATTTTGAAAAATGTTATTTCATGGCCGAAGAGGGAATTGTTTAAGGTCATATAGTCTCACAACATGGCATTGAAGTTGATAAATCTAAGGTAAACATTATTTTATCTCATCCATATGCTACATGTGTGTGTGATGTTCGATCATTCCTTGTACATGATGGATTTTATCGATGCTTCATCATGGAATTTAGTAAGATCACTTTACCCTTATCTCTATTGCTTAAAAATTATATTGACTTCATTTTTGATGATTCATGCAGGGTATCATTTGATGAGCTAAAGAAGTGTCTAGCCACTCCACCGATCATACAGACCCTACGGTGGGACCTTCCATTTGAGCTTATGTGTGATGCATCCTACTTTGCGGTTGGAGCTGTCTTATCTCAGAGGGCGTAGGGATGTTCACATGTGATTTTGTATGCATCGAGGATGTTGGATTCTGCCCAACCAAACTACACCACAATAGAAAAGTATTTTCTTACTGTTATATTTTCTTTAGATAAATTTTGTTCATATTTATTGGGATATAAAGTAGTTGTTTTTTCTAACCAAGCAGCTTTAACGTACCTCCTAAAGAAGCCAGATGCAAAGCCACGACTTATCCGTTGGATTCTCCTTCTTCAAGTGTTTGACGTCGAAATAAAGGATAAGAAGGGGTCAGAGAATTTGGTGGCAAACCACATGAGTAGGCGTACTCACACACCAGAGGGTGACACCTTGGACCAGGTACCACTTCGGGACACTTTCCCTGATTAGCATCTCTATACCATCTCAGGTACACATCCATTGTATGCTGATTTAGTTAATTACATTGTTTCCTCTGAAATCCCAGCAAATTTGAAGAAGCATCAAGTCCAAAAATTAAAAAGTGAGTCTGGGTTTTATGTGTGGGATGATCCTTACCTCTGGCATATGTGTAGTGACCAAGTCATTAGGAGGTGTGTTCCTGATCATGAGTTTGAGTCTGTTTTGCATTTTTGTCATACACTTTCTTGTGGTGGACACTTTGTACCCCAAAGGACAGCTAGGAAAGTTTTAGAATCTGGATTATATTGGCCTAGCTTATTCCATGATACCCATGTGTTTTGAAAGTCATGCTCTCGTTGCTAACACACTGGGAATATTTCTAGGAGACGTGAGATGCCCCAACAACCCATACTATTCTGTGAGATTTGTTTTGTATGGGGAATTTATTTTATGGGTCTTTTTCCTAGTTCATTGGATTTTTGTATATTTTTTGTTGTTGTTGATTATGTGAGTAAATGGGTGGAGGACAAGGCACCAGGACTGAAGATTCTCATGTTGTAGTGGATTTTTTAAAGTCTCAAATTTTCTGCAGGTTTGGAGTACTAAAGGCCATCATCAGTGACCAAGGGACACACTTTTGCAATAAGAATTTTTCTTCCCTCCTTTAAAGGTATGGGGTGACACACAAAACATCAACACCATGCCACACTCAAACAAATGGCCAGGATGAGGTTTCAAATAGGGAATTGAAACAAATTTTGGAGAAAACTGTGCAGCCAAATAGGAAGGATTGGAGGAAGCACTTGGTTGATACAGTGGGTGATTATAGGAAAGCATACAAGACACCAATTGGAATGTCCCCATTTCAGATTGTCTTTGGGAAAGCGTGTCATCTCCCTATGGAGGTTGAGAATCGGGCTTATTGGGCTATAAAGAAATGCAACATGGATTTGGCCCAAGCTAGAAACCAAAGGAAGCTGCAAATTCAAGAGCTTGGGGAGATTATATTGTCTTCATATGAGAACTATAGGCTCTAAAAGGAAAGATCAAAAGCATCTCATGATATAATTATCCATCAAAATGAGTTTCATGTTGGAGAGAAAGTACTTCTTTACAGTTCACGACTGAAGCTAATGCCTGGTAAGTTGTGTTCCAAATGGTTAGGTCCTTATATTGTATCTAATGTTTTTCCTTATGGTGTAGTGGAGATCACACAAGAGGACACTGGAAGGAGCTTTACAGTTAATGGGCAACGTTTGAAGAGATACATTGAGGGACTTCCTACTGATGTAGTGGATTTTATCACACTGCATGACCCCATCATCACTTGAGCACATCAGGCTGTTACTAACCCTTTCACTTTTATATTATTTATCCTATTTAAAAATTCTACATTTCATGTGCATATATAATCTCATGGGTTCACATTGAGTACAATTTAATATTTTAGTTGTGGGGGAGGGATCCTTTTAGTTTAGTAATTTCAATTGTTTTCCTGATTTAAAAAAACATAAAAACAAAAAAAAGATGTGTGTTTTCAAATTTTGTTTGTTTATTTTACAATTTTCTTTGTGTTTTTGAAATTTTTTAGTTGAAATGATTATCATAACCATTTTTAAATCCATATCAATAAGTGAAACAATTTACCCATTGAAACTAAGCTTAAATAAATGCTGAAACGAATTTGTTTCAAGTTCAAATATTTAGTAATTTCATGAAAAGTACACTGAATTTTGAATCACATGCCACATCTCACTGTCTTTATATTTTAAATCACTTTCCTATGAGGCTTCTGAAACATTATTTTCATATTCATTACATTCACCTCACTTCATGAGAGAGCCATACCATGCTTGATTTAACCATAATTTTATTTATTCCTATCAAAGTATGAGGGTTTGAGGTAATTATGTTTAAATGATTAAGGAATTTGTTTGGTATTAAATCCCCTATTTCAAAGAATCCTTTTTTATAATGGCCTACCTTGAATATTTATTCCTTGTAGCCCTTAGAATCCATGCACATCCTGTTAGGTTAGCCACATTACAAGCCAATTTTCCCTATCCAACCAACCCTTGAAGTGAAATTGCATAATCTAGTTGAGCTTAAGTGTGGGGGAATCTATCTTGTCTAGTGCTACCACATTCTGTGATACTTTGGGTGGAAAATTAAATTATAAAGAGATGTGTTTGATACTGAAGAAATCCCTTATATTGAAAGTTGTTCCTTTTCTGGAGCTTTCATGACAAGTGAAGCTGTGCCTTTTCTGGAGCTTCTAATTGAGGTGGAACGTTGTGCCTATCTGGAGCTTTCATGAAAATCATTTTTGGGAAGATTGACATTTTTTATGCTGAAATGATCAATGGTGTAAACATTCCATGACTTTTAATGATGATGGAGCTGAATTGATACTATGGGGATTGAAGAGGAGAATATATATAAGTGATAATTAGATTAATGTAATTTTTCTTCAAAAAGAGTCAAGCCCTCTTCATTCAGCCTCATAATTTTTCACATCTAAATCCTACCAACCGAAAGCCACAGAACAACCCTAAAAAGTCCTCATGATAAAAATATGTACTAGACTCACATTGGGTAGTGATGTAGGAATTTATCAAGCCTATGGTGGCCCTTTTATGAGTTTGGATGAGAAAGACATTTCAAAAAAATTGATATTTGTGTGATAAGAGAAAATTCAAGCGAGGTAAGTGTTCTGTGCATGGGAGGATAAATAAAGTGGAAATATATTGAAAGATATAAATTAAGAACTTGATATAATGGTTTTTTATGAGTCATTATATCTTTTTTTTCTTGGTGTGTAATTGTTTGATCTCAAGGATATGTGTTTTAAAATTGGTTTTCATTTGATGTTGATGTTTACTTGACATGAGGTTTTGCCCAGGAGTGCAAAAAGGTAAGTGTGGGGGAGTTGATAAAACACTATTTTCTTGAATATTTTATTGATAATAAATGATATAATTTACTCACATTGTGCTAAATATATTCATTTATGAAATATTTGGGATTACATCATTCATTTGAGAATTTGATAAAATTCCAGTTTTACCCTTTTAAAATGTACTGTAGTATTTTGAAGATAAATATTTTAATATTTAATATTTGAACATACTATTTTGTAATAGTTTTTCTGACTTAATGTTATACATCTTTCATTCAGGACACTAGAGCTAAAGAGTGCATTTGAATGGAGTAAATGGGCCATTAAGACAATGGTGGGCTGGACTCAGCAGAATGGACATGGAATCTGTATTTGGGCCATATATTCTTCATCCAAGATTTTATTGAGCCCAACGTTTTAGGAAATATAGGGGAAATGATTTCTCATAAATTATCCTTCTTGAAGTCTGGATAATTCATGCTTTTTGGAGGTTAACTAGTCGGTGCAACTTGGAATAAAATATATGGCCGAGTTTTTCATTTCAGACTTAAAATGTTGTGTAACCCTAGCCCTCACAAACTCTATTTAAAGGGGGTTTTAACTCTCTAGCAGGGCTGGTAGAGGCTGTAGGAAGGAGTTTCAGAAAAGGTGTCTCTTGGGATACCCTCACAACTCTTGGAATAAGTAATGCTTTGTGGAATCCTCTCTTCCAAAAAGGCTCTCCTCTCCCACCTCCTCTTTGTATTTCTTTTCTTTCATGTTTGTTTCTTGAATTTTTCTTCAAATAATCTTCTATGTTCTTCCCTTTTCTAGTTCTATTAACATTCTTAATTGGTTTGGAATCAATAGTGGAGACGAGATTGGGTTCTACGCTTTCAATCCTTTGCTCATGCAAAACATCTCCACGATGACTACACTGCCCATGGAAGAGTAGTTCTTTTTAGTAATCGATCGACCTATATCCTTATTCATTTAATTATTTTGAATCATTGAGCTACTATAATTCACTTATGATTATCCATGAATTGCGTTTTTAAATTGTAAGAAACTAATTAAGAAATTGAATAATTTACACAAAAACACCCGAGGTTGAGATTTTCTGTAAATTGTGAGAGCGCGATCTTAATCGGTAATACAAGAACACACTGGATAAATTTGTAGAGATCAAATATAATCCCTCAACACAATTCATCCTCATTTCCAAAATGGATATGTGCTCTAATTAAAAACTGACCATAAGCTAACCTTAGAACAATAATCAAACCAGGGTGTTGCGATTGTGTGTTCCGAAGCTAGCCTAGGGTTTAAGTAATTCCATATTTGTGGTTAAGTTAAATCCTGTAGGATTCAAGGGTTAACAAATTAGAGGATCATAATTAAGTGGATATTGATTTAAATTATAATGATTAATAAGTAAATTAAAAGGTAGAGTTAGATCTATTATACCTTTTAAAATATTTTCTAAAAAAACATCTTCTTGTTGTGTCTTTTTAATCAAACTTCATTTCAAAATTAAAAACAAAAAAAATATACAATCTTCTTCCAGAAAACTTATTCTAGATTTATAAAATATAAACAACCCCCATCCTTTTAAATAGTTTTTCAATTCAATTTTTTTTATAATACCTCTGAAAAGTTGTTTTAATTCACTTCCTCCTTTGAGAGACGACCTTGGTCAGCCACTCTGCTGCACCTAAGTACCCCAAAATCACACTAATCATTTGAGGGCACCCACAACAGTGCTATTTCACATATACAGATTTTACACTCTGAGATGTACAGTCCAAGGAGACGTGTGAACCCCCCCCCCCATCACCTCTTCTAACATCACGATCGGAACCACTATTCATCCATGGAAAAGGGTAATGTGCTTCCCTCCTTCAGAGAATCCATCTGGTGATTCACCTGAGGATATATGGTCATGAAGAACTTCATAGTATATATATCCTAATTTATCCTCTCTCACACACTAAATAATCATAAGTGTCAGCACCATTGACTGAAGAAAATATAAACCCCTCTACTCTACCAAGGTCAGCTTCAAAGAATCCAACTCCTCATGTGCCTCATCTACCAAAAACTAATGGAACTTCCTACTAAGGTAATTTGATAACATTTTTCCCTTACCATGATTATAGATTATCTCAAAGTCATAGTCCTTCATGAAATACCACCAATACCTCTATATCAGGTTCATATCTCTGTATGTGAATACCTAATACTGTGATGGTTTGAGTCTACAATAAAGTGATCTCCTAGAATATAGTGTATCTGCATCTTTAGAGAGGAGACTACCACTATTAGCTAAAGTTCATGAGTAACATAGTTCTTATCATGTTGTATAAACTGCTTTGATCCATATGTAAAAGTTTCTTTCCTCTTTATCAAATTGTATCCAAGCCTAGCTCTAGAGGCGTCGTAAAACACTACATACTCCACACCCTCCTATGGTAGTATCAACACAAGAGAACTGGTCAACTATAACAACCCTGCCTTTTCTTAAATTACTATTACATCATTTTAATGGTAAAAAACATAATAATATTACACATAGAGGATCCAATGGTTTAGTATCTTGAAATAACTAGGACCAAACATAGAAATTACAACATCAAGCATAAAAATTTATTTAATTTCTTCTTCTCTAGCTTCTTATTGGCACTTGTCCTCTCCTTAGTACATGTACCCACCTGAGTATATACATCAAAAGGGGTGATCTAGAAGCCCAGTAAGAGGATAGATAAGAACAATATAGCATGGGGTGAGAATAATCATAACATAGTCAAAAGATCATGAACATGAGAGGAACATAAATAAAAGACTTGAAATGTGGCAATGCATAAAAATGAAACATCATGTATTAGTGGTTAACTACCACACATACTTGTGAACCAAGCTATAATCTTGTTCACAAATCATTTCACATTTACTCATGAGATTCATCACTTTACCCAATTCATTGGAGCACTGTATAATTTTGGGTGCACCTCTCACATTGAAACATTCATATTGCGCTATATAATTCCGGGTGCACTCGTCACATCATAACATTATCATTAACATGCATGCCACATATAAAATATATCAATAATGAACATAACTAAACCATGGAAAGGAATGGGTTTCATCTAATAAGAACACATTCATAAAAATTGTGTTCCCAAAACAAAGGGGGAATAACATACTTGATATGAGAACCATCAACATTGAATGAGAAGTAAAAGGTGAGTTCTTAAAAGAAGAGTTCTTTTGGAAAACATTTGGTTTGTTATAAATACCAGTGACAAACATTTATATCCCAAAAAATTAAATACAATGACGAACAAATTATCTTTAAGGAGTAACTATATCAAAAATGGAGTGAAAGCGGAAGAACTTGATGGATGAATGTTGGGTTCAAGAATTTCCTCTTACCTTGTACCCGAATGCTTCCTTCTCTTTAATGTCCTATATAATGACATTATATTAATTAATTTGAAATAAAGAACCACGTGTACATTAATATGTTTCATTATGGTTCCATTAAGTGATTTTATGTTTCTTTGGATGAGTTGTAGAGTTTAAAAACATTTTTCGGGAATGTTTTTTTTATGGTTTTCTTGAGTGGTTCACTTGTATTCTTAAATTGAAGTTTAGATAGAACATGGGTAAACATCCAGAACTGATATTACATGTTATAAATCATATTACTGTCTTTTTAATGATATTACAATGAATTATTTAAGATCCGTGTGGATGTATCATTAAATAATAATTAAATGATTATTATTTGGGTAAATTTGGGCGGTTTTTCGACCATAACGAACTTGTTTTAACTTATAACATAGTAATATGGTCATAAGTAAGTTCCAGAACTTTAAATAGGAGGTAATACATATAAAATGTTCTGTTTCAACCATAAAAATGGTTTCATGACCAGATTTGAAGGTAGAAATGGAAGAAGAAAGCATGTCTTTATTGAAGGTGATAAATTATCACCTCACGAACAACGTTCTCCTTAATAAAATAAAAGGAAGAGGTAAAGGGGGTTGGATGATATAATATCCCATTAGAATCATACAATTACAGTATATGTATAATACTAGAGTTACAATACAATTTAGATGAAGATACGTGGGGATAGATCAAGAAATAAACTTGAACATGAAAGGAAGTTAAAGGACTACTACAAATATGTCTTTTATCAGCGCTAAAAATGTCCATTAACAACCCTAGAAAAAGCACTATTAATGCCAACAAAGATAAAGGGGGGTCACCTTTATCAGCTCTTTTTTTTAGCGCTAATAAAAGACCCCTTTTTTCAGCGCTTTTTTTAGCACTGATAAAAATAAAAAAATAAAGAAAAAAAATACTGCCAATCTCAGGGGGGGGATTTTTAAAGCGCTTGATCCCCCCTTTATCAGCACTTTCCCACACCCTCCAGTGCCCGCCCGCACCGACTACACCCTTTATCAGCGTTATCCCTTGAAATCACCCTTGCGTGTGCACCCGTGCCTCCACCCAGATTTGATCTCAAGACCTCCCCCCTACGCACCTAAAGCCTTTACCACTACCCTATATTGATTTGTTATCTTATTCATGATATATATATTTATATATATATATATAGTTATATTTAGTTGTATAGTAATCTATATTTATATTGATATATATAGTTATATTAATATATATATAGTTATATTAATATATATATATAGTTATATTAATATATAGTAGTTATATAAATATTCATATATTGGTATTTTAAATAAAATGGATATTAGTTATTATTTAGATAATGCTAATATATTTAATATGTAAATGTGTTTAATTATTTATTTAAAAATTTTAATTTTGAGGTGTGAATATATAAAAAATATGTACATATAGTTATATATTTGATTATAAATAGCAGTGCATTATAAAAAACGATAAAATTTCAAAGACATAATTTCAATATGAATTTAATACCTTTGAATAAATTCAGTACCCACCAAAAAATCCAATAATACCATCTCAAACGAGGCTGACAACCCACAAAATGTTAAAAAATCTGGGTACCCCGATTAAAAACTCAGTTTTGGAGGCCTTCTGGGCCTTTTTTGGCCTCAAAAAACGCTTTACCGAGGTCTCCCAAAATTTTATAAACGTAGAGATCGTCGCAGGCTTCGATTTGATATGTGGTAGAGCTCAAACGGACACCCGGATCAAAATTTATTGTCATTTCAAGTTTAAGTTGCGTTTTCAACATATTTTGGACCTTTTTAAATTTTTTTATTTTTTTAGTCATCAAATTGTTATTAAATGACTATTACTCCATAATAATTAGCAAATTATTAATTAAAAATATTTTTATAATTTTTTAAGAATCCATTTACACTAAATATCTTATATATTAAGTTTATTAAGTGTAAATGTACATTTATACTTATCTAAAATATATTTAAAAATTATATATTATATTTATATCAATATAACTATATAACTATATTTATATATTAATATATATATTTTTTAGTCTACCATTTATCAATGCTTTTAAAAAAGGCGCTGATAAAAGCCCCCCCTTTATCAGCACTACTACACGAGCGCTGATAAAGGGGGTCCCTTTATCCGCACTAAAAAAAGTGCTGATAAAGGGGGGCATTTATCAGCACCAAAAGAAAGCGCTGATAAAGGGGTAATTTTATCAGAATTTTTTAGCGTTGATAAAGGAACCCTTTTTCAGCACTTTTTTGATCACTGATAAACCCCCCCCCCCTCTTTTATCAGTGCTTTTTCGTTAGCATTGATAAAGGGGTGGTGCTGGCCTTGCCCAGTTTTGTGGTAGTGAGGGAGGGAAATTACCTCTAGAATCCTCCTCGTGAGAACCTCCTTAAGGGCCAATTCTTGGTCTTTTAATGATACCAGAAGCTCTTGGAAGTGGGGGTGGGGATATTGAAGGTTTTTGGGAAGAGTTTAGTGAAGGCTTGGAGCTTGAGAGGTGTGAGGAAATGAGGGTGTGAAGGGTGGCTTTTATAGTGGAGGGGAGAGGGGTTTCCTTGATATAAAATTCATTAGTTTATTAATTTCCCCAAAGACAAGGAATAGTGATTCTTGGATGACCAAGAATAGTAATTTCATCATTTGATCCCAAACCACGTGGGATTACATCAGCAGAGCATCATCGATGACTCAATTAATCCATTATTTAGCATTTATTGTAAATTATCAGATTATACTATTCATAAAAAAATTCATGTATCTCAGAAGAATCCCAAAAATTTACCCCAACCATTTTTTGATGTGTAGAATCCAAAAATGAATCCCATTTTTCAAAAATAATTTTCTAAATATTATTAATTAAATATTTAATTAAAATAAAAATTTACTTAAAAACAGTTTTTAAGATTAAAACTGATTTTATAGTGTTTTCAAAAATTACGTAGGTTCTTATAAAATTATCTAAAAACTATAAGACATTGATTCAATAATTTATAAATACATTTTAGGGAAATAAATTTTATTTTAAATTAATTAATTAATTGTAATTATTTATTTATGGCTTACAAAATACCAAAACGTTTACTAAGGTCAAATTGTCACTTTATAAGATGTCTAAATTTTATTTAATTATTCATGGGTAAGGTTACCTATGTTGGATGATTTAATCTTCATAAGGGTCATATTACTATTCATAATGGTATGTTACTATTCATAAGGGTATATTACTATTCACCAAAAATTATTTTTGTTTCATTAGACTCAAAAAATCATCTTGAGCACAATCGTGTATGTCGGATTTTTAAAATTCAAAACACAGAAGAGAAAAACTTATGTTTATAGGTAACTTATCACTTAGTATTTCATTATGTTGTGTTTTCATGTGATTTTTAGGACATAATTATAATAAGGGAATTTCCATTGAAAATCATTGCTTCATTACATCAACCGTACCCTCAACTACTCGAAGTCTCTATCAAACTTCTTGATCCAGGTAAACAGCTACCCTTTCTATGTCAGGGTGGTTAAAGGGGATAAAACTCTGGAAAATATAGGCATAAACCTCCTATAGTACCCTGCCAAGCCAAGAAATCTCCATACCTCAGACATGATTTTTTTTAGATCTTGAGTAAGAACAACATAAATCATTGCTGGGTCCAAAACTAATCTATTCTTAGATATGACATTCCCAAAAAAGTCAACCTAAAGGATCTATAATTGGAACTTCATGATATCACCATAAATTTGGTTCTCATAGATTATGTCTAGGACCATCCTCATATGTTTTTTACTCTCCACCTCTAACATAGAGTAAATGAGCATGTCATCAATGAAGATAGCCACAAATCAGTCCAAATATGGATAGAATATCTAGTTAATCAAATCTATAAACACTATAAGGGAATTAAATACCTAAAAAATAATCACCAAGAACTCATAGTTTTCATAGAATCAGAAAAATGTAATCTTCAGAATATCAGCATCATGAGCTCTCAAATCGTGGTAGTTAGACCTGAGATTGATCTTCGAGAACCAACTCACACATCACAATTGGTCAAAGTGTTTTTCTATATCCATAAAGGGGTTTTTTCTTTATCATTTCATTTTTCAAATGAATAAAATCAATACAAATACTCAAACTCTCATATAACTTTTTCAAAAAAATGGAGCTTCTAGGGGCACACATTGGTTCTGATAAATCCCTTCTCTCAAAGGTCCTCCAACGACACCCTCATCTCCCAGAGCTCAATAGAGTCCGTATGATATGACTCTCGAGATATTTGTATAGTCATAGAATGAAGTTCAATGTAGAAGTATATCTCTCACATTAGAGGTAGTCTTATAACATCCTTAGGGACGACGTCCATAAATTCCTCCAGTACAGAAGGAATCGAGATACCTGAAGTACCCACTACACCAAGGGACAAAGATTCCAATTAATTGGTAATGTTTTACAGCATCCTTCTTGAAAAAAACACTCATTATACCATGAGATCACTACCACCAACAAAGGAGAGTATATTTCCCATATTTCATTAGGCATCTAAATTTTCTATGATGACAGTCAATTTGATCATGAACTATCAAAAATCAATCCATAACCAAGATGATGTCATAAGTTTTCATCGTGAAAACCAAGTGTCCCCATGGGAATATCTCTCCACCAAGTGAAAACTCACACTATAGACATATAACAGATATTAAATAATTACTCCTAGTTGTAACATCTCATCATAAATGTTGGGGTAAAGTCACAACTGGAAGTTCTATCCCTCACACAAAGGATAATTAAATGAATGAATGACTCTCACTCATGTCTATTGGTACTGAGAAAAGATTATAAAAAACATATATCATTCCTATGATAATCTCATGTGTATCCTAATTATATCCCTCCATGGCCTACAACATTCCACAGCTGTTACCTCCATATCCCTAAGTCTGACATGGGATAAATGGTGATGGTTGTGGTAGGATCTCATGGAAGTTTCCCCCCACTAACTTATCCTGCATCTATAGTGGATCCCACTCATGATCTAGAAATTCCTTCTTGATGGCCTCCCTGACCATTTATACAGATCGATGATCAGGTTGTTTTCTCAACTGTGGAGGTTCATTCACTAAATACGTGTCCTAATAAGCATAATAGGTTGTCCAATCATAAGATAAGTGACCTCACCCATCCCAAGAATAACATCACCCTTTTATCAGCACTCCAAAAAGCGCTGATAAAGACCCCTTTTATTAGTGCTAAAAAAGCACTGATAAAAGGGGTCTTTTATATACGCTAAAACAAAGTGCTGATAAAAGGGTCCTTTATCAGCGCTTTGTTTTAGCACTGATAAAAGACCCCTTTATTAGCACTTACTTTATCAGTGCTTTCGTTTTAGCACTGATAAAGGACCCCTTTTATCTTCGTTTTTTAAAGCACCGATAAATGTTAATAACAAAATAGAAAAATTAAAAAATTAAAAAAATTAAAAAAATTAAAAAATACTACCAATCGGGGGGATTTTATAGCGCTTGATCCCCCCTTTTAGAGGGCTTTTCCACCCCCCCTATAGCACCCCATGCACCCCCTCCACCCTTTATCAGCGCTTTCTCCCATATTCCCCCATGCGTGCGCGCCCTTGCCTCCACCAGGTTTTGAACTCGAAACCTCTCCCATGAGTGCCTAAGCCCTTACCACTCCTCTATTTTGATTTTTTTTTATTTCATAATATCTATATCTATATATATAGTTATATTTATTCGTATAGTAATATATATTTATATTAATATATATAGTTATAGTAATATATATATAATTATATTAATATATATATAGTTATATTAATATATATCTCTATTTATATATATATAGTTATATTTATTAGTATAGTAATATATATATATTAATATATATATAGTTATATTTATTCGGATAGTAATATATATTTATATTAATATATATATAGTTATATTAATATATATATATATATATAGTAATATTAATATATATATATATATTTATAATGATATTAATATATATATTTATAGTGATATTAATATATATATATTTATAGTAATATTAATATATACATATAGTTATATTAATATATATATATATAGTTAGATTAATTTATAGGTATATAAATATTCATATATTTGTATTTTAAATAAAATGGATATTAGTTATTTTTTAAATAAAGCTAATATATTTTATATGTAAATATATATTATTATTTATATTTATATAATTATATTATTTATATTTATATAATTATATTTTTATGTGTGAATATATAAAAAATATGTATATATTGTTATCTATTTGATTATAAATAGTAGTTCATTATAAGAAACGATGAAATTTCAAAAATATAATATCAATATGAATGTAATAACTTGTAATAAATTCAGTCCCCACCAAAAAAAGCCAATAATACCCCCTTAAATGAGGCTGAAAATCCACAAAATGTTAAAAAAATCGGGGTACACCGACTAAAAACTCAGTTTTAGAGGCCTTCTAGGCCTATTTTGGCCTCTAAATAACCTTTCTAGGCTTCCACTAGTCCTAGGGACGTAGAGCTCATCACAGGCTTCGATTTGATATGTGGTAGAGCTCAAACGGACACCCGGATCAAAAGTTATGGCCGTTTGAAGTTGGAGTTTCGTTTTCAACATAATTTGGATGTTTTTTTAATTATTTTTATTTTTTTATTCTTCAAATTGTTATTAAATGACTATTACTCCATAATAATTAAAAAATTGTTTATTAAAATTACTTTTTTAATTTTTTTATAATCCATTTTCACTAAATATCATATATATTAAGTATATTAAGTGTAAATGTATATTTATACTTATCTAAAATATATTTAGAAATTATATATTATATTTATATCAATATAACTATATTTATATATTTATATATTGATATATTATTTTTAATTAATTTTTTTTGAAGTAGACCATTTATCAGCGCTACTAAAAAATTGCTAATAAAGGGGGTCCCTTTATCAGTGCTAAAAAAATCAGTGATAAAGGGGGTCCCTTTATCAGAGCTAAAAAAATCGCTGATAAAGGGGGGTACCTTTATCAGTGCTAAAAAATGAGCTGATAAAGGGGTGCTTTTATCAGTGCATTTTTTAGCACTGATAAAGGTACCCCCTTTATCAACACTTTTTTATTAGCGCTGATAAAGGTTGGTGCTGCGAAAAACTATTTTTGTGGTAGTGAACCTTGTGGAATACTCATCTACTAGAAGTAAGACCATGAGAGCTTCATCTCATCATGATTTTATTTCCCCATACTCCAATAATTCTCTTCTTCTCCATGGAAAATACTTTTTTTAGTTAAACCATTTGATATATTGGGGTCCAAACATGCCTAAAGACTAGAATCACTAACTCAAGTCAATCCTCCACTGCCTGATGATTTGGATTTCTCCCTAACCTAAATGGACTCTGACATTGGAACTTGCTTAGTGTGATAATATTGAATGCATAATCAATCTAAAATGTATATAATAACTACTTCTCAATAGGAAAGGTTAATTTTCTATGTCCCTTAGATGAAACACCTCATGAGATGACCCCTGAAATGAGGCATTGTCACTCATTGGATCAAAGTCACAATCCTCAATCAATAACATGGATAGTTATCTTCATGGAGGCATCTAAAAAAGTAATCAATATGTACCATGGTAAGATAAGCATATATATGGGGAGATAACTCAAGAAGGATAGTAAAAGGACTCAATCCTATATAATGAATGTATCATTTTTCCCTGTAACCAATTTATTGGTATGGTAATTTGGTAGTTGGAGTCCTCATGTATGGATACGCTAGTCACCGCACCAACAATGGGTTCCCTAGCCTAAAAGCTACACTTGAGAAACTTTAACATTATTACCTTAAGTACCAACTATTTATTCATGAGGTGAAAACTCCAAACACCATCACAGGGAATGAATTGATCTGATACCACATTGAAATGACCCAACCCACTGAGGCCTACCTGGATGGAAGAAGGCCAAATATTCACAACCCCAATACCACCTCCAAAAGACTAGCCGGTGGTGATAATCACTGTGATGGTATAAATGAAATTGGAGGTCATTTCTTAATGTACCAGTATGCATGAACCCATGAAGTCTCCATGAAAAAATTCATAGGATTAATAAGTGACAGTACGTATAGAGTAAAATCATGAATTAAACAACTCTAAGGAATAAATTCGAGTATCGTAGTATAACCAATGTAAATAGGGGAAAATACATGCCCAATCCAAAGATAGGTTCCTACCTAACAAAACTAGAAGAAGAAGAATATTGAAAGAGATCGACTCCTGATATCCTAGCCTGAAACCATAACATGGTCTATGCTCCTAGGCATTACTATGCTCTACCAAAGTAACCACCGATCTATATATCATCTACATAAGACATGACATGTGTGGGTAAAGAACATATATGGGTGAGTTTATACATACCTATTAGAATGACCTAAAAATGAAGAGGGAGTGATATAGAGATACAAAAAATGGTCATTTCAAACCAATAAAAAAGGGAAACAAAACCCAATACATAAATATGCTCATAAATAAACTCAGATGATAGAAAAAGGGTATCTCCATCTCACAACCTAGCTAAAGTCTATGAGTCAGCTTATATCTCAATAATTCCATCACTGATTCCCATAGTTTGATGCAACCTAACTAGGAATATCTGTTCAGGTCCCACTCTACACTATTGTGCACCATATATAAGGGATCCACAAAACCCATGGAGGGCCCACTCACCACCAAATCATGAATATGACGGAGTACCACTTCACAAAAAGAGGACCCATGCCTATTGTAGGGGATTACCGTCTCTATTTTTATAAAGAGTATGGGGAACATGTGTCCTAGTGAGACAGTGGATTACTAACCCCAACATCTCTCTGATTATAATTCCCTTTCACTTCCATAATCAAGTGTCTCCTAAAGAAGTTTCATGTTCGAAAAATATTTCATCGTATTTGGTAATCCAAAAAAAATCTACTATTGCATTCTACATGTAAAAACACTCATGATAGGATACTCATGGCCCAAAAACCCAGTCCAAAAGAATGTGATATGTGAGGAAGAAGTTCTGGAGGGAAGTATATGTCATGTAATGGGTCCACATTCCATGTGACCCCACCTCATTGTCTTTATATGTTCTCCTCTAGATGTGGCTTGGAATCCATTTCATGGTAAACAATGTTTACAAGTTGTACATGGCATGTCTTAGCCACTCTAGGACATCATGTGTCTTTCTATTCATGCTAGTGTACATTTGGTCATGATCATAAACAAGTCCATGTACCTGGTTGTGCTTGAGTACTAGACCATTCATGTTTACTCTTAGAGTACACAGGATGCCATTCTGTATGGAGTCTTGGCGTGCGCTAACTGGTACACAACTTGGCCATCCGGGGAGGGTCACATGGCGTGTGGGCCCAGAAACACAGCATGTAATAATTAATTCTTCCCAAAACCCTAGCACTCTAAAAGGGATTCAACATAGTGTGTGTTCTTCCAGACTATACACCATGTAATCAGGTTTTTAATAGTCTAGACTGCATGGTTTTTACACATATTTAGATTTACCACCTCCACCATGATTTCCACCATTTGAACACCCATGATCGATGGAAAACAGATTCATCCATCAATTCCCATCCTCTGATGGCCTGAAATCATAATTCATACAACCACTCAAAGTCGTTACATGTCTCGGGCAGGTCCCATAACCCGTGACCATTCATGGGTCCCAAATCCATAAAGTAACACCTAAAATCCATCCTGGTATTTCACACTAATCCATTCATTATTTACCAAAATTCCATGAATCTAGGGGTTTAGCCAAGCATGAACCAAACCTACCAATATAAAATTGTGACCTTAGTGGGCCAATAGTGAATAACATGAAAAACCAATGGGGGAAAGGCATATGAATAAGGGTGAAATCAGAATTGGCCAGGAGTTCATTCCCAATAATCATAAATAATGGATATCTAGGGTGAGATCATGGAAAATTAAAAATAAATCAAATTAAAAAAATAATAATTTGTATACGAGCTCATTCCAAGGATGTGAACTCTCCAAACAAATAATGAAGATAAAACCCAATACTTTAACAATTTAATCAAGTGGGTGAAAACTGAAATTTATGATTCTTACCTTTATTGGGATCAATCATTGGTGACAAATTAATTCTCTAGAAAAGGATAATCCCCACTATATTCACTGCCTCATGATCCACCTTAATCTCATCACATGTTATCCTCTAATGTGATCTTCCAACAAATAATGGTGTTTCTCCTACTTTATAATCACATAGGGTTATGCATCTAACCTTGGATTAGAGATTATTTATTTTCTTTTTAGGTTAGGTTATATAAAATAAAATAAATTTATTTATTTATTTATTTTAATTAAACACTCCATCATTGACTACCCGAACTGGTCATCCGACACCGACCAACCACAGGATGTACCTAGGGAAAACCCTAGGTTTTGGACTCAACCATGATCTCATATTTCTGATGGGATAATTCATTTGGGTGGTTATTCCACTATTTCAATAAAACGTAATGTGTACTATATTAAAATATTAAATATTTTTTTACTATGAATTATGAGATCATCAAGCCTCAGAATCTAATGTCATCTCAAATCCTGGATTCAAAAATATTCCTTAATATATTTCAAAGTATTACAAGGAAAAAATAGAGTAACTAAAAATTTAAAAAAAATAAAAAATTAACTTGTAATTAATTCTTTCTTTGTTGATGGATATGAAAACATCTCAATGTCGTACTATCATTGCATTGTAGTAATCGAGTATAGATTCCCTCTAGTGATGATCCACACATGTTCCATAAACCTATAAACATCTATGTAAGAATATATGGGTGCTATCATGTTAGATCCTAATGATTTCTTAATAATCCTTTGATCACCCTGATAAACACTTGAGGAAGGATTATATTTGATCTCCCTAGACTCAATAGTAGTGGAGGACGAGAATCTCTCTCTGTTCTTGATAGGGTTCTTAGAGTGGTGTCTCTCTAGGTCTTTGAGAAAATTCTCTCCAGATGTTGTCATACGCAACCAAATGAAATTTTAAACACTAATGAGATAATAAAATTGTGTTTATATACTGATACAGTTAGAAAATAATAATTTCACATGTACCCTAATTTTTTTCTTAATTCTTGAAAAACCTCATGTCAATAATAATAATAATAATAATAATAATAATAATTCTTGACATGTGGAAAACTCATAAATCAAATTAAATATTATTTATTTAAATAATATTCAATTTATATTATTTCTCATCACACCATTAAAATTAGCCCGTCATTCCTCCACAATATTTATTGGACCTTAATAAATAAACACCACTACATTATTCACCAATAAATAAATAAATATTATATTCACTAAATAGAAAATAAATATTTATTAAATATTCTTCTCATCAAATATTATCTCAAATAATTGGTTATAGAATATATGTGATAAAAAATTAATAATTATTAAATCACATGTGGTAATATTATTTATTCAACTTGTTAAATAATAAATAATATTATTATTTAACTAAGGTTTAGGATACACTTAGTGTGTGTCCCTCTATGAATCTTTCATATTGGCATTAGGATAAGTAGCCCAATGTATAAGGTTAGAATATAGAAACATTAAAAGGCACCTATATAGAAATAAGGTAACTTCATAATGTCATAAACCCATGTATAGATTCTTACTATGTAATAGAATCCATTTATCACGACATCTCTAATCACGCATGTTTCATGTTGGTGCCATCAACCTAGTTCTCGGTGTCTCTTTCTCTGACTTTTCAAAAATTGAACTTTCCTATAGAACACCATGAACATAGATTTATTTAGGCTATATCATGACCATCCAAGGACTTGAGATATCAACTTCTATTAAATAATATAATGGAAAAATCCTTTATGTCATTTTTCATTAATGAAATATTACCTGTAACATACCCAACGTATCCTACTTTGCCAGGAACATATGTCATCGTAGTTTTCATCAATATGTCAAATTAAGCGACTCATGACATATATTAATAATAATCATAATGTTTAAGGACCAATACACACAACATTATAGAGTAATATCCAATGGAATATTAAAATGTGTACTTCCTACTGGTTGTTCCATTTATCATATTTTTTTACTGGAAATTACAAAGAGTGTACACCATGAAAAGGTTACTCAAAGTACTAGGAGTATCAAACTCTAATATCTTATATCATTTGTGTCCCTAAAATGATTTCATCCAACTATAAAACATATATTTCAGAATAATATCGTGATACTTTTGTGTACTCATCATAGCGGGTAATTGTTATGATAATTTAGTGAGACTAATACTCTTAATACATTACCACATACCATATTACAAAGAGGAAAAATCAGGATGTGATAAGGATTTTATAATATTTAAAATAATGAATAAATGTTATTATAATGTATAAAGAAAATTGGTTCTAGGTAACCAACTTGAACTATTGGGTTGATATGTGTTGTGTTTTATTAATTTCCCAGTAGTGAAGAAATGAGATGTTAATGATGAAATTTGAATTGTATAGGCTAGAATGGATAAATAACTTTTGAACTAAAATAATAAGATTGGTTAACATGGTTATTTTTAAATAGAAAATGGATGGTCTTAATAAGTAATACGATTGGTAATTGGGAAATATGGAAATTTTTTAACTTCAAAAGGGTGGTAGGATCTGGCTTTAGGTTGTGGTTTGTTTTATGGTGTAATTCATTTATCGGTGATAGAAAACATGGTGGAGTTGTTTAGCCTAATTATGCTTTTAGGATTTTTGATGGTTATATTTATTTGAACTCATGGAATGGGATTTTGTGTGTCTATTGTATTGTATTTTAATTTTAGTTTCTATATGCACCCCACCAACATTATAACTCCCCGACCCCAGTTACCCAGAGTTAGGGAATTATTGCATAACATTGGCATGATCACAAAAGATCAAGTCTCGAAAGACCGATTAGTTTAGTATCCTTGAAAACACTAGATAAATTCACAAATCTTACATTACATTATAAGTGAAAAACTACAACAAAAAAGTCTCTATATTCCACCCTCATATCCCCTCAGACTATCCTTGCAGGTAAGTCATAAAATACTTCTTCATATCCTGGGAAAAATAAAACATAGAAAGGGGTGATCTCAGATGCTTAGTAAGGATAACAATATAGAGGAAACTTTCTTAAATAAGCATAAAATTTTAAGGCAATGTATAACTAAAACAAAAGCCTTTTAAACTTGAACTTCAGCATAATATGGCAAAAAAATGAAATAATTCTATTTACATATTCACATGGATATTCTACTAGTCAAATAATCACATGCAATATCAATAACCACTTTCATAACGATGAAATGCACAATACCGGACTATCATAACCACATAGTCAAGGCCTTGTTCCAAAACTACAAATAAGATTTTTTCAAGGCCTTGTGCCAAGACACTAGTTTGTCTCATGAGGCCTACAGATGCATCGAGGATCTATATCGGGCCCCACCCATCACTTACTAAGTCCAATGCATTCCTCATATGAACAGGTTTAAACATAACATAAACATACATATTAAAACTAGAATACGAAATATCAATACTTTCTCTTTAGACTATGAATGGTATAAAAATAAAACATCCATAGTCAAACATATCACAAAACCTTAAATAACATATGGATGTTTTGTATCATAATAAATCAACTTCAAATAAGCTTAAAATCCATCAAATGATGTTGATATAAATGAAATCAAAACTATTTGAGAGAAATATCCCTTTTTTGAAATCAATTAATTGTCACATAATTATAAAAGAAAAAATTTACTTTGAAAATATTTTTATAAGCTTATAAGGGAAGCTTCAACAATTTTATAAAGGCAGAAAATAGCCACACCCGCCGTATATGTTAAAAAAAGACATTCTTACCTTAATTTTGTCGAAAAGGTTAAAAAGGACCTTGTTTTGAAAAAGATAGAAAGAATCCTTGATAAACATCTTTTAAAATTAAAAAAATGGTATAAATTACTTTAACCCATAGTCTATAAAATAGTAATAAGGTTTTGAAATACATTTTTAAGAAACATGGATGTGGATGATAAAGAGGTCCCAGTAGATAATTACGTATAAACAATCTCGGATAATGAAGAGATTGTGAAATAAACTCTTTCCTTGTACTTTTCCTTGGTTGAGGGTATATTAAACTCCTGTATAATGGTGAAATAATTGTTATTAAATTATACAATAATCATATACATTAATATGATATCATATATGATCTTTTAACATTGCTTTATTAATAATATCTTAGTATTATCGTTGTTTCGGGTGTTAACGGATTCATTTTCCTTTATATTATTTGTTATGTGAGTCATATTTGTTGTGGATGGGATGTATCTTATTAATATCCAGAATGATATAAAGTCATTAAACATTATTTTTAATCATCTAATGAAAAATAGTCTTGAATGGATACAATGGGGAATGAATCTCATTGTCTTAATGGAGACGGTAATCCGTACGTATACAACAGCGAAAATATCATTCTTTTGATATTAAAATAATATATAATTTGATGTTATATCATATATACATAATAATTATCATGTTATATTTATTATTTACATCAATTCCATATCATTATTATACCCTACCAGATAATAAGAGATTGAATAACAATTAAACCACGATGTAGAGACGGTAAGCCGTACGTACGCAGGTATGGTGACATGTCATTCAAGGGATGGATAGAATAATGAATTTGATTGTACCATATTTATAATAACATCACATTATATATATGATACTATAGTTATTATTTTATAATATAAAAAACAAAGAAAAAGGAAGTGGAAGAAGAAAGGAACTTGAAAGAGGTGATGAAATATTTACCTCTTCTTCGAGTTCTTCCTTTTGATTTGATCAAAAGGGATCCATAGGTTGGCTTTCTGACTAATGGATGACCTCTATGATAAATTGAAGGAAGTTTATAGGATATTTGGGTAGGGTTTTTTCAATCCAAATGGCTTTGAAGGTGTGAATTAGAGAGAAGGGGGAGTGCCCTTTTATAAGAGGGGTGAGGGGAACCTTAGGAAAAGCTAGAAATGTTATTTTATAATAAAATAATTTTCAGTTTTTCATGGCTATAAATTGGATTATTTAAAGGATAAGGTGGGTATGGGTTGAAACCCACACAAACAATAGGTTTTAGACAGGTTGGGGTCATGATATTAACTTTATCTTTTAGATTTAACTCTTCGTTAAATAGTTTGACATTTACCACGTCTCTTTGTATTTTTATATTATATGGTTAATAAACATATTATACACTTCCAAGATAACACCAAGTAGTTCATTAATGATAAATCTATCATTACATAAGTCCTATGGTAGAACCTTATATTTTTAAGAATAGAATATCAATTAATAATATAATTTTTGTTTTAAAAACTCTTTTATGTCAGTTTTGACACTATTTGGTATTTTGTTTTTTCTAAATTCATAACAGAATTATTACTTCGAATAAAATTCATATAAACAACCCTAATATATCATATTAACCTTTAAAATTATTTGAATTCATAAAAAGTCTCAAATTACATTTATTTGGATATTTATAATGTAAATTATGTTAATATTTTATTAATTAGGTAATTACTGCATCATCATTGTGTCATAAATAAATTAAATTATTTAATGTATAAAAAATATAAAAAAATAACTTTATGTATTAAATATTATATTCTTTCTAATAAATATTTATAGTCAAATTTAACTTATTTATATCCCTATATTAAAAATGTTTTAGTTATTAAACATTGATTTTAACTCTTTTAACTCTTCTTTAAATAAAATAATAATAAGTTTCCTAATCTAATACAGGTTGACCAAAGAGGTTCATATTTTATTCCTAAGGTTTTTTTGGTCGAATTATACTTATCCAATAGAATTAGTACATTTTTTAGCGTAATAATAATATCATTTTTACCCTTAATTACCCTATTTACTTTGTAAATAAAGTAAAAAGTTACTATTCACCAAAAAATTATTTTCGTCTCATTGAACCACATTTTACTTACTGATATCAACCGTGTCTCTCAGATTTTTTAAATTCTACTCACAGAATCAATAAAATTACGTTTTATGTGAATTTTCAAATTCTCCTAGGAAGTGGGTAAAAGACGGTGAAAAGTTCAATAAAATTATTATATATCTAAACTTATTATAAAATGACTTCAATGAATTAAATTGAACTTATATAGGTATTATGTATCTATTTTGACCAAAAATAAATTTAAATAAAATAACTAGTTATTTAAATAAAAATTCGATTTTAACAAATAACTCAATGTTTTTCACTATTCATGAAAAATTGAAATTTTTCAGAAAAATACCAAAAATTCATCCTAAGCTAATTTCGATATTCCAAATCCAAAAATTAAGTCCATTTTGAAAGATGAAATTTATAAAAAATTAAAAAATGGGTATTACTATTCATAATGACTAGTTTGATTGGTTGTGGTGTATTATAACTCGAAGTTGCGTACAACACACACTATTGTATTATTCAAAGGGAAGTGTACCATGGAAGCTTGGGGTGTCACATTCTCCCCTCCTTTAAATAATTTTTTCCTCAAAATTTCTAGAATATTACTGCATAAAAAGACTTGGGTGGTTCTTCTTCATAAGTTCCATGGGTTCCCACGTTGCCTCTTCCATCTTATGGTTTCTCTATAGAACTTTTACCAAACGAGTCATCCGGTTTCTCAGCACTTGTTCTCTTGTATCAAGAACCTTGACAGGCTCTTCGCAATAAGACAGATCGGGTTCTAGTTCTAATTTCTCATAGGTGAGTACATGCATTGGGTCAAGCATGTATTTTCTCAACAGTGATACGTGGAACACATCGTGTACTTTGGAGAGACTTGTTAGAATTACCAAATGGTAAGCTACAACCCCAATTCATTCTATAATTTTGAAAGGTCCAATGTACCTGGGACTCAATTTACCATTCTTACTGAAACGTATAACACCCTTCCATGGAGATACCTTCAAGAAAACATGATCTCTTACCTGAAATTCAAAATCCTTCTTTCGATTATCGGCATAGCTCTTCTACCTACTTTGAGCAGCTTTGATGTGGGATTGGATTACCTTCACGTTTTCCATCGTTTCCTCCACAAGTTCTGGGCCTAAAAGTTTTCTTTTACCAACATCATCCCAACATGTTGGTGTGAAACATCTCTTTTCGTATAACGCTTCATATGGTGACATCTGAATACTTGAATGGTATCTACTGTTATTTGAAATTTCTAAACAAGTTAAATATTGATCCCACATACCCCGATAGTCAAGTGAGCAGGACCTCAACATGTCTTCTAATGTTTGAATAATTCTTTCTGATTTCCCATATGTTTGAGGATGGTAGGAAGTACTCAAACAAAGTTCAATATCCAGGGATTTTTGAAGAATTTTCCATAATCTCGATGTAAAATGTGGATCATGATTAGAATCAATCGATAGTGGTACTCCATGAAGTCTCACAACTTCATTAATATATAATTTTGCTAGATGTTCAAGTACTAGATCTTCTCTTATAGCAAGAAAATGTGCTGACTTGGTAAGACGATCAACAATGACCCATATTGCATCATTCCTTCTAGGATTCTTTGGTAGTCTCATGACAAATTCCATCATAATATTATCTCATTCCCACTCAGGTATAGGAAGAGTTTTCAGGACTCCTCTAGGCTGTTGCCTTCCAGATTTCACTTGTTGAAAAATCATACATCTTAACAAAAAATTAGCAATCTCCCTCTTCATGTTGTCCCACCAAAAATGTTCCTTAAAATATCTATACATCTTAGTGATACCAGGGTGTATAGTGAAATCGGAACTATGAGAATCATCCAACAATTCTATTTTTAGATTAGGTATATTAGGAACACAAATTATCTTCCCAAATTTCAAAATTCCATCTTAATACACAAAGTCACTCAATCTCCCATCATTCGATGCTTTAATCTTCTTTTGAAACTCTTCATCACTGGTCTAAGAACTCTTCATCCTTTCTAGTAAAGATGGCTTGGAAACCATTTGAAAAATCATTGATGTTTCACCTTCAATGGTTATTCCCATATCCATCTTTACTAGATCCATATATAGAGGATCCTTTTCAACTCTCATATTGTTCAAAACTCCATGATATTTTCTGATCAAAGCATCTTCCACCTTATTTTCCTTCCCCGGGTGGTAGTGTATCGTGCAATCATAATCCTTGAGTAGTTCAAACCATCTTCTTTGCCTCATGTTGAGTTCTTTTTGTGAGAAAATAAACATCAAACTCTTGTGATCGATATATATCTCACATTTTTTACCATAGATATAATGTCTCCATATCTTCAAAGTAAAGATTTCAAATGCTAACTGAATATCATGAGTAGGATAGTTTTTCTCATGAATTTTTAGCTGTCGTGATGCATAGGCAATAACCCTATCATTCTGCATAAGGTCACAACCAAGTCCTCTCTTTGAAGCATCACTATAAATAACAAACCCATCATTCCCTGATGGTAGGGTCAAGATAGAATCATTGAATAATATTCTCTTCAGTTATTCAAAACATCCTTCACAATCTTTTGTCCAAACAAATTTAACCCTTTTACGTGTGAACTTCATTAATGGGTTGTCCAATCGAGAAAAATTCCAGACGAAATGTCGATAATAACCTGCTAAACCAATAAAACTGCATTCCTCGGTTATACTCGTTGGTGCTGGCCATTCTTAGATTTCTCTTATCTTAGAAGGATCAATAGAGATTCCATCCTTAGATACAATATGGCCTAGAAAAGAAATCTCTTGAGCCATAATTCACACTTTCTAAACATCCCATATAATTCATGTCTTTTAAGAGTATTCAGGATAATGCTCAAGTGATTTTCATGATCAAAGTAGATTTTGGAGTATACTAAGATATCATCGATAAATACCACTACAAATTAATCCAGATATTCCATGAAAACTTTATTCATTAGATCCATGAAGACATAGGGTGCATTAGTAAACCCAAAAGGCATTACTGTAAACTCATAATGGTCATACCAGGTTTGAAATTCTATCTTTTGAATTTATTCCTTCTTCACACACAACTAATGGTATCCAAATCGAAGGTAAATCTTTGAAAAGTATTGAGATCCATGCAGTTGGTCAATACCCTTTATAAAATTGTCACCAAACTTCTTATCAATACATTTTCTTTAATTATCAATAAAATAGTTTCACAGAATCAATTTGGATTTGTTAAAGGAAGATCCATTCAATATTGTTTTTGTTATACCACTTAATGTACTATCCTATTAAATAAAACTAATAGGGGAAGCAATATATCCATTAATCTTGATATCCGAAAGGCTTTCAATACCATGGATTGGAGTTTTATTTTCAAGGTCCTTCAGAACTATGGTTTTAAATATTCATTTATCAGTAGAATTAAAAGTCTTTTCAACTCAGCCAGTATATCCATCCATTTTTATAGATCTCATAAGGGTTATTTTAAATGTACCAAAGTTATCAGACAAGGTGACCCTCTCTCTTCCATTCTTTTCATGATTGCGGAATATTACTTAAGAAGATTGATCACTCACCTTATTGTGAAAAATAATCTTATGTCGATTAAGGCTTATAGAAATTTGAATGTTCCCACACACATTTTATATGAAGATGATATATTTATTTTTTACAAGGGGATAAATGGAATATCCAAAACCTCAAATGTGCCCTCTCACACTATGAATATATTTCTGGTCAAATAATTAATTAGAACAAATCCTTTACTTTTTTTTGGGAAAATGTTTCCTAATAATAGAAAATACAATATTATAACTAATTTAGGTATTAAAGAAGGATCCCTTACCTTCACCTATCTTGGTGTTCTAATTTTTGGGGGAAGACCAAAATCTTGTTATTTTTCTAAAACTGTTGACCAAATCCTCCACCAACATTCATCTTAGAAAAGAAAATCCCACTCTATGGCTGGAAAGAATTGTCTTGTCAAATCTACAATTATTTCTAAAATGGTTTACTCTTTGATGATTTATAAATGGCATGTTGGTCTTTTTAAAATAATTAACGTATCCATAAAAAAACTTTGTTTCGAGAGGAAGAATGCTTGAAAAGAAACTTGTGACTGTTCTTTGGTCTACTTTTTTTAAACCTTTGGAGAAGCGTGGTCTCAGAATAAAAAATATCAAACTCTCTAATGATACCTTACAAGCCAGACTCACTTAGAACCTTTTTCATAATAACTCTGACTCCATTGAATTCCTTAAAAATAGATTTATTTACAAACTGAAGAATGGACATTTGAATTACATGATCTCTTCCATTTAGACTTCCATTAAAATTTAATATTTTAACATTATGTATAACTCTAGATGGATGGTGAGAAGAGACTCTTCCATGAATTTATATCTCAAAAAATGGGTCGGTGCTCTTCTTGTATCAATGATTTCTACAAATCAACTTCCTGATCACACTAACTATATGATCAAAGAGGTTGTTAGCTCTCACGGCCTTAATTTTCCGGACAATGTCAATCATGTCATTGAAAGCTACCCTTTTTCTAGCACTGGTGATTTTTTAATATGGGAACCTACTCATAATGAAATTCTAGACTCTAAATTGTTTTACAATAATGTTTTTATTAAATATAAAAATACTTTTAGTTGGATTAAAAATTTGATAACATATTGTTAAAAACTTCTAGATTCACTCTGATTTGGTGTATTTCTCACAAGAGGATTCTAATTGAAACTTGTCTTCAGTCTTTTGGGATCCATATTTTCTCTAAATGTCATCTTTGTAACCAACATCATGAAGACATTAACCAGATTTTTCTTCTTTGTGTTACTATTACTACTCTGTGGAATTATGTGCTTGATCTTTTTGAGTGCATACGTTTACTTAATGACTCAATCAACTCTCTACTTCAACATTGTGTGGATCTTGAAGCCTCTCAACAAATAAATATCCTTTTGTTAACTTTCGTTTCTGAACTTCTTCATGTACTATGGTATGATAGGGATGTAATTATTCATAACAACTACTCACTTAGTTTACCTGTAGGTTGGATGCGGATCCTCATTACCACTCGGGATGTTGCTTCAATTGAAAGGGGATTTTTCAACAATACAGTGAATGAATTTGGGATTCTATGTTGTCTTGGGGTTAATGATATTTATCCTCATCCTAGACACACATTTGAAGTGTTCTAGAAATATCCTCTCTTATGATGGATTAATGTAAATGTCGAAGGTGATTTTAAAGGAAACTCGGGCCCTTCAGGTTGTGATACTATTTTTGGAAACCACTCATGGCAGATTCATGGATGTTTTTATGGAACCTGTGGCATCTCCTCATCTCTGGAAGCTGAAATGATGAGTGCAATCTCTATTATCTCATTCTCCGAGAAACGTGGTTTGAACAATATCTAGATTGAACGTGACTCGACTACCCTCGTTTAAGCTATTTGGAATGGTGTGATGCACCTCGTGTGGCCTCTTACAATATGCTGGATGGACTGTCTTCATTCACCCATGGACTTCAACTACATTATTATGAATACCTTTCATGAAGTGAACATGGTGGCAGATGGTCTTGTAAATATGGGAGTCAACCATGTCACCACTTGGTTGGATGACCTCCCTGTTGATTCACTTCCCCTTTATGATAGAGATTGTAAAGGAATCCCCTCTTTTAGACTCATGTAATTCCCTGTTTTAATAATAATTTTGTGCTTCAGTCTTTGACCAAGGCACCACCTTTTATATATATATATATATATATATATATAATATAACTATATTATAATAAAAAAATTATTACCAATCTTATTTCCATAATTTTATTTATAAAAAATTATCATATTTATATTAACCAATAAAAATGATTAACAATATATTTATATACATTAATTAAAAAATGTATATATAAATATAATATATTAATGTTTTACTTAAATAGTTATATTAATATATAAATGAATATATATATATATATTTAAATATTATTCATATTTGAATTTTTATTTTTTTATTCATATTATATTATTTAAAATCTATACATATATTTGTATGTATGTGTATGAATGTATATTTATATGGATGTATGTGTATGTCACTATGAGTGTGTGTGTGATTATGTATGTTTATGTATGTTTATGTGCATGCATATATATGTTGTATGTGTATATGTACATGAGTATGTGTATTATTATGTGTATGTATATATATTTATATGTTTTTTATGTGTTTGTTTCTGTGTTTATGTATGTATGCATGTGCATGTATGTGTATGTATCTATGTGTGTTTGTGTGTGTGTGTGTGTTTACGTAGTATGTGTATGTGTATGTAGTATGTGACGTGAGAGAGAGAGAGAGTATGTATTTGTATGTATGAGTATGTATGTGTATGTATGTGTATGTATGTGTATGTATGAGTATGTATGTGTATGTATATGTCTGTATTTGTATGTACATGTATGTAATTGTGTGTGTGTGTGTGTGTGTATTCATGTACACACATGTGTATGTATGTGTGTGTGTGTGTGTGTATGTGTGTTTATGTGTACACTTGTTCATGTATGTGTATGTCAATGCATATGTATGTATGTGTATGTATGTGTATGTGTATGTACGTGTATGCATGTGAATGGATGTGTATGTCTATACATATATATGTGTGTATGTGTATGTTGGTAATATGTATGTCTATGTATATGTATAGGAATATATCATTATATAACAAGAAAATTCATTTGTCTCTTCAATTTGACATATCTCATTATAGTATACATATACGTACTCATAATCATAAGAATATATATATATATATATAATATTTTAGTAATTTTTAAATTTGAAATATTTATTTATAAATTTTTAATTGATAATATTTAATAATTTTAATAATTTTTTAATTTATACAATTAATATTTATTCATTTTTATTTTAACACTTTTGGAATTTAAATATTTGTAAAATTATTATTTATTCATTTTTAAATATTATTTTATTATGAATCACTTGTATTTAAATTTAATTTTGATATTTATTTATTATTATTTTAATATTTATTCATTTTTAATATTTTTGTAACGGGTTATATTATTATTATTTATTCCTTTTTGAATATATTTTTTCAATATATTTAATTTTAATTATTAAATTTTATTCATTTTTAATATTTCACAATGATTAAAAACCCTTTTTCATTTAAAAACAAATTTTTTATAACACAATATCTCCTTTTCAAAACACAAGGTCAAACTGAAAGGCATAACAAATCATTTAAAACTCCATCCAATGACATCAAACCACCATAAAACTACCTTAATCAATCGCACACGAATGTTAACCACTATTGAGATCAATTCGAAATATAAGGGAGTAAAAAATATATGGATAATGTAGAATTGTGTGTGGTTTGGCGGTATGAGTTAGTGAACCGTGTAATAACCTTTTCTAGGTAGATAAACCCATCTACAGAAGTTTCACAAAGTTTACCAAACTATGTTATATTTTTGTATGAGTAAAATTGAAATATGGGGTTGAATTGAATTTTAAAAATTTAATGAAAGAAGTGGTACTAAAAAATTAAGGAATAAGTTAAAATAATCAAAGTGTAATAGAATTGAAAAATGTTTTTGAAATTAAAAAACAATAAACATAGCATAAATAAATAATTAAATAAGTGATAAATTGATTTATAATAGATTATTAAATTATTGGATTAAATGAATGAATGATTCATTGAATAAAATTTATTTATATATTAAAGATGTAAAAAATTCACATAATTTGTTGAGGAATTTTTGCAATATCTCAATAAGATCTTCTATATATCCCACCTCAATTAATTGAGAATTTTTGAATATATATACCTTGAATTAATTGGTAGCCAAGAAACCTAAAACAACACAAACCCTTGAATTTAGTGGTAATCAAGTTAACTAGAACATGAAAGTTCGTTTTAGTGGTTTTGAAACAACTCAAAGACAAAAGACCTTGGGTTTAGGGGTTTTCCATGAATCTTGAGAGAGAGAGACAACGTGATATTTTAATAGGCACAAATACTTTGAATAAAATCTCTCGATTCTCTTTAAATATAGATATGTTTTAATTTAGATAATGAGAGAGAGAAAAATTGTGATAATATGTTTAGAGAAAGTAGTACAAGGGAATCTCAAGAGGAAGCACAAAAGTAGAAGATTATTATTTTCATTTTCTTTGGATTAATGTAGATTATAAGTGTTCAATATCAGTTCTTTCCAAGCCTCCCATTGGTGGTATATATATATTATCAGGGTCTAGGGGTCGATTTGGAGGAGTTAATATGGCAAGGGATCCCTTACTACTACTACTACAATATAACATTTCATTTCCAAAAATCACTTTTAAATGGGGATAAGTGTGAACCCAAAAAAATCAACAATGACCAAACTCAAACCCTAAAAGAAATTACCATGCCAATCTAATGAAATTTAATATAGGTTGAATCCTTCACCTTTTATAAGAACTAGTCGATAAGGGATACTTCTCAAGTCTAGATCATCCTTGATGAGGTCCTCAAAATGATAAGTCATCTTGTCCCATATCTGAATGTACTCCTCCAAATTGATTTTACCCTCATTGATTCTGCAAACCAAGATCTGATCTTGTTTTTTGATCCAAAATCTTTTATCCTCATTGAGATCTTCTTGTATAACTCTATCATACATTATATCTGCCACCTTTTTAGGTACTTTGACATTGAAGGACTTCTTCAGAATCTTATCTTTAGAATATAGTAGTAGAACCAAGCCATTATTGATGTTAGCTTCCTCCCTTCCAACATCTACTTATACATCCTTAGTTTTCACCCTTCCTAGTAACTATTTTGGGTTAACTATCCTATCACTTTTATCCTCCTTGGCCTTATCCAACAAAGTTAAAAAAATTATCACCCGACTCGACAAGTATCTGAATAAATACTTCTTTAAGTGTCTCTACCACCAACCATGCCTCTACCATTGAATTATTTATTTTTCCTACTGATCTGGTGACGATGAGCTTCTGTATCTTTGAGTAGTCTTTGTGGTGTCCTTATTTTTTCACTATGTTGGCTGTAAAATTCCCAAAAACAATATTACCTTTATTTTTATTCCTCAAACCACACCTAATGTCCATTATCTCATGGTCATCATGATCACACTCTAAATATTTTTGGGATTCTATTTAATTATCACTCTAATTAAGATCAACCTGGGTCATAGAACAAGCTTGCTTCCTCTTCCTTCTTGGAATGAATGATTTCTACCCTTCGGAATCAAAATCCTCCTCCATATTTCCATTCTAGGATATGAATCGGTTTTGTAGCTAGATCGAGATTGTGGGTTCCCTCAAGGTAGAAGAACCACACATTTGTGAATCCCTTGATGTTATATTAGGATCATCCTTATGTGATGTGAGAAATCTGGAATCAGGTAAATTCATATTACAATTGACCTCGGTGCTATATTTTGTGTACTGACAAGAACCAACATCAATATATTATCATTTTTCCTCACTTCCAACCATAATAAACTGAGATAAATATAGTGAAATGGTAAGAAAACTCATCCTATCCACTTATGGGACCTATATATACATCTTGGATTCATCTGGGTAACACCTCAATCTGGTAAATAAGTTTTCAACCCTTGGGCCTGGGCTCAGAGACCTCACTTATTCTGATGAGAGTCTACAATAACTGAATCCATAATACATGTGTGATAACCTGAGAGGACTTAAAGAGAAATAACCTTTACCCATGACAACATCTGGAGGATTTGTGACCTAGCCAACTACACAATGAATAGAAAGCTACTCAAGATTCGTAGAAAATATTATGCTTCTAATAGAGTTCACCTTTGATCTCAAAAAAATGAATTCTAATGGATCCCTTTATATGTCCAATTAGACATATATTTGAGGAGATATGGGGTGATATGGACCTCAATTGTGAATATCATAACATTGTAATTGACCCACCATGTTGCTGATTAGCCTTAGAATAACCATATTCTGGATCGGTAGAGGAAGGATGGGTAGTAAAAGCCAAATTGAAGTGGTGGGATTCCTTTTTCAAGTGGAAATAGAACATCTTATGAAATAGGGAGAAGCGGAAATCTAAAAGTGAATGTGGATCGTTCACCCGAGAAGATATGAGATCGGTTTCAGATGAAAATTGAATAAAAAATGGTGTTTCTTGAGAAGCCCTATGACCACCTGATCAAGAAAACCCTAAGAATCAGTGACATACCTATCGAATACATCAATCAAGGTACAATTCTTGCTAAAACAAACCACTAATGATAAATACAACTATGACTAAGCATGTTATAATTATAGGAAAGATATCATAAGTGAAATAAGACCATTGATGTGTAACTATAATTTTGGGAACACTTTGTATTTGTTGAAGTTGGGGAGAAGTCTATGGTCAGTAAAAAGGGAAAAGGAGAAAATACTAGAGGTGTGAGGGGCTAGTTAAAGGGGGAAAAGAGAAACTCCTAGAGGTGTGAGGGTCTAAAGAAGATCTTACCCCCCCCCCAACCCCCACTGCGGGGGGGGGGGGGATAGAGGGTTGGTCATTCCACAGTCTACACCGTTGATGAGGAGGGGGAAGCAGAGGGATGGCCCCAGTCATATACCCATGAAATACATTGAATACATCTATCAATACGCAACTTGAATTTCTAACTTAGTGCTTCTATCTAGGTATCTCATGAAACTAGCTAGTCGGTAGACATACTTTAAGTCTCCTTGCTACTACAGCCTCTAGTCACTGGCTACCACCAAGTATCCATTGAGCTACCTATAGACCTGGATGTTCCGTCCACTACCACCAACTGGATAGTGATACTATACTATGTAACCGGTGAGGTTCTAATAGTATTAAAGATTTTTTAAGTGACACCCGCATGCCAGGGACACCCCACCAGATAGCCAATGGTGAAAGATAGAGAGGGAACCTCTATTGGAATTATCCATTCAGTTGGAATCCTTAATTTGGTCCAATGTCAACCTAAGTTCATTCTCAAACATAAATGTTGAAATTTTTTCAATTTAAAATTATAGAATACTATAAGGGTATTTTTTTATCATTAAAAAAATCTAAGAGAGTGATGTATAACAAAGATAACCATGTAGCTCAGATTCTTCTTCCATTTCACTTTGAAAGATTATGGTGACCCTCAAAATCATTGATACACTCAATGGAGATCCAAATAATATAATATTATATCAAAACACATCATGAATAATATGAAACACATTAGAGTTCAGGATTAAAATATAAATTACCCATGGTAACTCAAGTATTTGGTCAAGAATGGGTGTGTAAAACTTCTCAAACTACCATCTGAGTTCTAACAATAATAATAATATCTATTATACCATGAAACATCCCTAAATAAAAATAGAGTGATTCTAAAATCTAGTCCATTATGACTCTTATGTTCTACTACTGCTTTGTGATGAACTAGTCTAGACTGACCAGATACATCACCCAACCCGGCTAGCCACATTTCTCAAAGGGTGTTCCTAATTCACATAGGCTGAAAACTTTTATATGGTTATAAAGAAATAAATATTTATAATTATTTGTACTTCACATAAATAATAACACTAGTAAGTGTCCCACCCAGAAATTTGGCATAACCCATCTCTAAATTGAACATCTACAAAATCAAATAAACTGATCAAAAAATGAAATATTTAAAAATAATATAACATATTGGTAACAACAATAACAATTAAAAATCACAATAATAATAAACTTCATAATAAGTAAATACATATATATCATAATAGGAAACAAACACACTACATTGGTCTAAACATGTCTATACAAAACTATCTCAAAATATAAAATAAAATAAAATATATCTAAACTACTATCAGGAGTCTCCTCATGACCCATGGTCACTCACCACTATCCAAGATTATCACCAAAATGAAAACCTAGATATAACATGGAAGGTATCGTACCAAAGAAAAATAAGATCAGAATATGGGAACCTGAGAGAAAACATGAACGTTGAATACAACCAATGGTGTTTGTAGGGTGTGTGATAAACATACCCATCAGGATTTCACTAAAGTTTTTATGTTATTTCCTTTAAAAATTAATATCATTAATTCTAGTATTAGATATAAATAAAAATTAGTTTTTTCTCATACAAGGTTAACAAAACCAAGTAGCATGACAAATTACTTTTATAAAATATTCCACCTTACTATAGTAAGAAAGGATGGAATCAAACCCATTTCATCACAATTCTTTTAAATCCAAAAACATGATCCTTTAAAAACATAAAATAGATTCAAACAAGTTTCCTCTTTCATTAAAAATTTTCAAATATCTTTTCATAATTCAAAAAGAAATTTCTTTCTAAGTATCATTTAAAAAACCATTTCAAAAATATATTTTAAAGTAAACTAAATCCTTAAATAGACTAAATATAAACACAAGAAGGAACCAGGAATATCCACATGGTTTAACAAAATAAACAACCAAACAATGGTTTATTGCAATCAATTAAGTCTAGGAGATACAACAAGACATAATTAATCCCATAAAAATCCTCAATAGTAATAGGGTATCATGGGAAATGGGATCTAATATAAAAGATACTAGACCTGGTATCCTTGGGTAACATATCTCTAGGTCCCCCCAATATGAAACCAAAATATACCTATCGACACCCTCTCAGGTCTCAGAGTATAAAGAAAACCCCTATGAGGTGCTACTCTCCTAGAAAAATAGTTGGTAGGTACACACCTGACTAGAGTAACATGAATCTAGGCCTTCCACATAGCTACCTAGGTCCACATTATATAATTCAATAGAGGTGAGAAACCAAAAAAATTCCAAACGATCATCAATTTATCAAAATAAAACATGAAAAATAAATATCACTTCACCTCTGACACCCTCAAAAGATATAGCATATTTTAACATCCAATCATTAGTATCATATAAATGTATATAAATATAATGAATTCCCAAAAATGTTTCACAATTCATAATAGGAACATGAGTAATAAGGTCTCAATCTAGGATCTCCCATATTTTAAAAACACTTATTTCAAAGATCGAAATGGTCTATTCATTCAAAACCGGCTCATGATGCCAAGTATTTTTACATTATACAAAATAATATTTGAAACATATCTTGGAAACACTGTGAAATTTTCATTGAATTTAAATAAGTTAGAACCACATATAAAATAATTTAAAACTAAAGTTCCCTTTTATTTTTAAACCATTGAAGATATTTAACCAATTAATTCCTTTCAAATAATTCTATTTAAAATCATAACTCCCCATTTAACTCGACCTAAATGGGTTCAAATGATTTTAAACATCACACTTCCTGTAAGACATGAATTAGAGGCATTTTAATAAACACTTGGCACATAAAAATCACTTTAAAAAATAAAAAATAACATAAAACATACTTTATACCAAGTGGAAAACCATTTAAGACAATTATAAAATCCAACTATAACGATTACATATAGGTTAAATTTAACAAAATAAAACATTTTAAACCAATAATAAATGATATGTAATTTTAAGGAAATGTAAAAAAACACCTACAAAGAACCAAGTGGAAACCACTCACAATAAGTCGCAACATGTCGCCTTTGATGGAAAATACTCAACTAAGAAAGAACACACCCTCAACAAGCACTATAAACCCAAACCCCTAAGTTAGTACCACCCCAACCCAAAATATAATCATGGAATCACATAGGGTTTGCAGGAGGGAAGATAATAAAGAGAAACATAGATGATAAGGGAGGTTAAAGGGAAGAACAAAGAGAAAGGAGGTTTTTACTTGAAGTTTTCTCTTAAAATCAATAAATAAAAACCCCAAAAATGATGAATGGGGTGGAGAGGAACCCTGAGGTGTAATACCCCTATTTGAATGGAATGTGAGGTAAATGATAGAGTTGATAGGTTGCAATCAAATGGGTAGAAAGGTAAATTCACTTTTTAAGGGAATCTGGGTAGCTCACACAATTTGGTCACACATTTTCATAATTCATGTCCTAATCATATAGATGGAACTACCAAAGAAAAACCAAATTGCATGGTTTGGTTGCATGATTTACCAAACCATGTGCCGACCATGAAAAACCCTCCATTAAAAACTATAGCACAATACAATGTTTCTTAGAACATTTTCTCTAACAATTCACAATTTGTGTACTACTACCCCTATGCACCCTTAGGCTACATATTTTCTACTTAATTTCACATAGTTTATACTTAACCATGTTATAATATTACAAGAAAAAAATAATTGGAAAATTCCTTATGTAAGGGTCATCATACACTTTACTCTAAACCATGCACACTAACCTTTCATGGAGAAAAAAATCTACAAAAATGAATTTGTAATCCAAATCGTCCAAAATTTTAAAATACCCCAAAATAATATAAAATATAAAACTACACTGACATGAATTTGTCACATGTTCAAAAATAGTAATTTATATATCAATCAAAAAACATTATATACATGTATTAGTGTGTTTATGAAATATTATTATCCAAAAAACATTAAACATTATTATTATAGAACATTATTTATGTATATTTATATATGTGTTTATAGAATATAAAATATGTGTGTGTTTCTCTCTATAAAATAATTATTTACTAAAAGAATAAAAATATATATTTAATATATTTATAGAAAATATAATCATTATTTTTTATTAATAAAGTATTATATTTTTGGTATATTATTACAGCGTATTATAAATATTTATTTCCCCATAGAAAATTCAACATTTAATTTATATACAAAATATTGAAAAATTAATATAATTGTTCACAAATCATTTTTTATATGTATGTTCATGTAGCATTATTATCCAAAGTCATTCATGTCCCATAACATTATATATTAAACAATCATGTTCTATAACATTATTAATGTTATATATATATATATATATTATATACAACATAACATAATAAATAATATGTTATAAACATTGAATTATATATAATATATATTAATAGAACATTAAAAACACATATTCACACTATTTATGTATATTATTACAAAACAATACTCACGCACATAATATTAAGAATCATTCAAGTTGTATATATTATTATAAAAAAAATAATGTTATCTGTATTTTTGTATTTATATTGCATTCTTCATAGAACACATATTTTTATCATATACAAAAAAATTATATATATATATATATATATATATATATCTGTGTGCACACACCTACATGTGTGGGTGTGTGTCCATATAAAATTATTTATATATATGTATATATAATATAGAATATGTGTGTACATGTGTGTGTCCAAAAAACATTTTATGTATTTATAGAACACAGAACATTTAATTTATTCATAAAATAAAAAACATTTACATATTGATCATAGTTAAATATATGTTTGATGTAGTATTATAAAACATTAAAACATTATAAGTATATATTTGTTCACAAATAATAGAATATTTAATTTATTTACATAAGGCAAAATATTTAATGTAAAATTCACATGAAATTATTTGTATATGTTTACAAAACATTTTTGTCCAAAAAAATTCATAAATTGTAACATTAAATATTTATTAGTTATACTTTGTAGAATTATAAAAATTATATGTGTGTGTGTGTGATAACATTATATAATATATATATATATATTTAATGAATATTATTACATACCATTATATATGTAAACATAAAATTCATGTTATGTATATTATTACAGAACAATAATATTTTTTTATATTATTGTATTTCTATTATTTGATTTTCAAGAAAAACACATTATGTGATTTATATAGAATATAGGCCATTATATACATATATATGTCCGCAAAACATTGTTTTTTTCATAGAATGAAAAAAAAATTATTACAATTCAATATTTATATTTATTTCCAAATAACACAAAATATGTGTGTCTATGCACAAATCTATTATTTATTCATCGAACATAGAACATATAATTTATTCATAGAACAAAGAATATTTCTCTATTTCTCTCAAAAACATTACATGAACATTATATTGTTATTGATAATTATAAATATTCATTTGTTTACATAATCTATAATATTTAACTTATTCAGAGCATAAATCAATTAAAATAATTTTTCAAAAAATAATATTTATATACATGTACACTTAACATTATTATTCACTAAACATAACATATTATTATTCATAGAACATAAAAACATTATATTACACTATAAATAAATGAATAAAAATGTATGCACATTTTATTTCATTAATGTTTTTTAACATTACAAAACATTATTCATATATATATATAGCCACATAAAAATATTTATATATATACCACATAAATTAATATATATATCAACTTTGGAATTTATATATTCCATATAAAATTTCTATATAGTTCAAAAAATAATTATTAGTAAAAAATTTTAAAAACATTTATATATGAAGACCATGTTATGTACTAGAATACACTACCATACACATTGTGTTATAATGTTTTGTAAAATTTATTTTAATATATTTATCCATATTTAATGTTTTTAATTATTTTTATCTTTATTATTATATTTACTAATTACATTCCTACGTTTTTAAAACATTATGACAATTATTTAAAGTAAATTATGGTATTAAAGTATAATAGTCATATTTTCTGATTTTAGAATAAATTTTAATTGGTGGTATGTTCTTGATTTGTTATCAAATAAGTTTCAGAACAATATTGAACTATTTTTTGATATGCCCTTTTTAATTATTTGGAAGGAGAACTTATTTTATGTCATTGTTCTAATTGTGTTAATAGATCTTGATTAATTCCTAAAGAAATAATTTATTATATAAGTAGATTAGTTTTAAAACTAATAAAGATATATGGAACCATAATGTGGACTCATTTCAATAATATGACATAAATGGACATGATATGAATTATGTGAAAGATATGATATATAATCAGTTTTCTTTTTTCAATATACTAGCTCACTAAGAGTATAGATATATGTAATCAATGAAAATTCAATGTAATTTTTTTTCAAATAGATACAATGAAAATGTTAAGTGATTTAAGAAATTAATGGAGGAATCTATGAAATATATATATCCTGGATATAATAATATAAAAAACATGAATTTTTATTTCATGATAAAACAATTTATTGATTCAATAAAAATGGTCTTAACTATGTGTTTAACTTATTTAAGAAATTACCACTTAAAAGTGAAAAAAATCCAAGAAATTATTATTATTCATCAAAGATAATTGATCAATTTTGATTAAACATATATATATATATAATTCTTGACTTTACTTATTATTATATTCTATATTGAAATATAAATTACTTTTTAGAGGAGTGTAATTAATTTATTACACGTATATGGAAGATTAATAAATATATAGAAACATTGAATATACCCCAAAAGGTTTTATATTATTTTCATTTGATATTGATACTTCAATAAATTTCTATGTTAAGAAAATATTGTAAAATATTTTATGGCCTAGGGAGAGAAATGAAAATTCTAAATATTGGGTTCAGTTGATAGATAGATTAACATAGAAAGAGTTAATATACAATATTTGGATTCTTTTATATGAGATACGTAATTTATAACTAGGTTATCTTGTGTGGGTTATCTTGTGATATATTTTATAAATCCATTTCATACTCATATTGTGCACAATATTTTAGCCTTATTAATTCACACATATAATGTTCCACTATGGATATTCATGGAAAAGAAATTTAATTTCATGACTGTGCTAATTTATAGAGTGAATAAACCTAGGAATAATATAAATGTGTACTTGAAACAAATGATAGAAATGTTAAACCAATTTTTTAATATGGGAGTGTTTATATATGATGTTTAGAAATAGTTATTTCACATTTGTTTTATAAATATGTTGAAAAAAATGATTTCCTTATTTATGAAATGATCTTTTATTGGAGTAAAAAGGAAATACTATAATGTTTAATATGTGGAAAAATATATGATCAAGGGGATTAAAACATTAATAGAGTTTTAATTTAATGCGGTATCAGTAGTTCCTATCAATGATACATATATAAATAAATTATTTTCAATATTTTTCTAATGTTACTAAGAAGGAGAATCCACATCAAAATATGTCGGGAAATGAAGTTTAGTAAGATTAAGAATGGTTAACTTTTTTTTGAAATGATTCATCCACATTAATGAAAGAAAATGAATGCTCAGGAATATACACACTTCAATAGAATAAATAAGGGGATATTCTTTTATATATATCATTAGTCATCCAATTTATAGCTAAATTGTTTAAACATTATAAATATTATGAAAAAAATAAAAAAATTCTTACAGTTATTCTAAATATTAAGGGAAAATTAATGATAACTTAATTTTTCATAAAGAATTAATGAAATGGAATGTCAAAAAATATTTTTATAAAAATTATAAGGAATAAATTATAGATTAATCATGATTATTATGTAATTATGAATAATTATGGATTATAGTTATTGTAGAATGTTTTTTTCATTATTAGTAATTTTTATAGATGTTTATCATAAATAACTCTTCCCTTAAAATCAAGTCACAATAATAATTATTATAAATGGGTCATTATAATTATTTCATTTTGAGGTATTATTAGTGATAATCTTTAAAATTAATAAAATCCATTATAAATTAATATAAGATATGGTTATAGCCTTATAGAAAACATCATTAAAAACGTTATTATTCCCAATAGAAATCATAATTAAATTATTTCTTCACAAATAATATTTATGATATAATATTCCATCATAGATATATTGCGACTAATAATTTTCTAAAAAATATTATAAATTGGTATATTTTCACTAATAATCCATTAAAAATGAAAAACAATTATCACTTAATAAAAATAAATACATGTATTATATATCCAGTTTTATCCAATAATGATTCAAAAATAAATCATTATATATGGGGATAGGGGATTAGTGGTTGTACATCAACATGTGTTGGAGATAAAGGGAAATCCATCCCTAAACCTCATCAAAGTTATGCAATATATTAAAACATTTAATATGTCTACAATTTTTTATATTAAGACTAATCTTTGGAATCTTTGGTCAACCTTTGAATCCTATATATTTCATAGACTATAAACATACTATACAGTATAATAATATGGTTATTTTTTTAGTTTTATAGTTTATATTTATTTTTTAGTATCAATATTTGATATTAGAAATAAATAGATTTTAAAGAAATTATATTTGGTTTTTTTATTTATTTAATTAACTCTTTTAGGGTATTATATTATAAATTAAAATATATTCACTATTATTTGGTTATAGTGGGAATATTTGTTTTTATCATGTCTTGGAATCTCACCATGAGTTTTAATATGGGTTTCATAATGTTAACTATGAAATTAGGGAAGATAGATTTTTTTGTTAATGGTGGAATTTCATGTTTTAATGGAGGGATATTATTATTGTTTCATTAATGTGGGGAATGAATAATTCATATAGGAGAGAGAAAATCTCCCAATAAAATGAGATCTTTACCACAGTTTTCTCCATTCCATGAAGTTATTCTCTATTATCAAATTATATATAGATCTATTAGTTCATCATTTTCATTATGTAATGATGAAATAAGAATAAAAAATGAGGTAGTGGAGAATGATAAATGTGGAATGGAGAGTGATGAAATATTAAGGTTATTATCATTAAACATTCACTCCATTTTGGATTATCAATGGATATATTATACTTTTCATTTATAAATTATGAAATAAATTCAATAAAATTATGAAAACATATTTGGGGAAATTATGTAATTTATTGATCAAAGAGTTTGTCCAATGCATATAAATCTTAGAAAATAATAATGAATTGTTTTACTGTCAATAAAATACTATTTTTAAAATACCATGAATGAACTATTGATTATTTTTTGAGGATATATACTTTTTTCTATTTTTTATAAATGTTATTATACATAGAAACGTGAAATTTCATTAGGGTAGTGTGACATTATGTGAAACTTGGGTTTTTATAGAAAATAAAATTCTGAAGTGTAGGAAAATAATTCATGACTTTTTACACAAGGTCATTCCATATTACATGTGGTTTTTGGAACTCACTAAAAGATAGAGTTTTCAAATTAATATTCCTAGGATTGAGACAGTGAGTTGCAGTTGGTCATGCCACTTTGGAATAGGGGTCAACATACTTATTGTTGAATGATAAATTTTATCCAGATACTTATACAAGGTGGGATAGAACATACACATGCTCTTTCAACAATATCATGGGAAATATTGAAACCTATATGAGTGTTGTGTTGGTTATTATTTTTTTATAGTTATCACCCAACTTCTATGTGGTGTTATCATTTATCATAGGGGGTGTGTGGTAGAGGTTATGGTGTACTTACATTTTGGTTAATTACTAAGGGATAGTCACCTAAAGTACTACCAGGTTATGGGTATATATTAGGGGGTTATATTTTTTGATAGTGCTTGTGGAAAATAAGGGAATGAATAAGAATATTGTTGTAGATATAGAAGTGGTTATGGTTATTGTTATGGAAATGGGTGTGAATATAATTGTGTATTGGGGTTAATTTAAATGTATATTCATGGTTTTAATACCAGAAAATTATTAATGATTCTTCTGTTGGATCAGATTATACCAAATATACACAAAGGGGGTTGAATTGTGTCTTTTACAAATTCTTTGCAAGATCGTGTTCTGTCCTTTAACTTTAATCAGATGAATTAATGCAGCAGAAATTTAAATATCAGAGACACACGGCGTATAGTGGTTCGGGGAACATAAGGCCCCTAGTCCACTCCTCCAATGCTCTACTCCACGATCTTGGTGATTTTCACTATCTGGTCATCTTGTCAACAGACCATTCCACAACTGAGAACAGGTAGTTGACACCTTTACAATCTATGGAAAAAAACTTTCAAGTTCACTCACAGAACCTAAACAACTTAGTACAAGAAGTCGATCACTCATGAATAGAAAGGAAATGTATTTGTACTTTGAAAATACTTTCCAGTTGTTCTTTACAATTGCAACAGAATGCAATTGAGAATAGATTGATCATAGCCTTCATAAATAATGATCTTCAAATAAGAGTCGTTCTGAGTCGATCCCATTGTAGTAGATATAAAAAATATAATTCACAACTTTAGCAGTAGTAGATTCACAGTAGATCTTCAATGTATAATGAGTGAATCTTCTACATGATTTTTCTTCATCAGTAAACAGAGCTTTGATAATATTTTGAATCTGAAGATTTTTGTTTTCGATAGTCTCTATTTTCCTTATTTTTATGAATGTTCGATGTTGTAGTTTATAAAAACTTTTATATATTGTCTGTGTAAATATCACATCTATATAATTATGACGATCACTTCTCCTGAAAATTTAGATCTAAAAAAGTTTCCTTCTAACTCACGATAATCAAAAATTCAAAATAATAGAGCAGTCGTAACTTCCTTGAAGATTCAGCATATAAATAGCCTTTTAAATTGATCATTTAAATAATTGATAAAACGTCTTTGAATCAGTCAAAGACGCACTTTAAAATCATCTTTAAATCCGGCTTGAAATTAGCCAAATATTCCGCTTACAGATCGTTGCATAATAATATCGTCTTTAATTCTCCGATGCCAAATGTAACGTTGAATTGTATAGCATGCATCTTCCAAACGTAATGTTGAACACAAATGTAGGGTTGATGTCGCATCCTTCAAATGTAAGGTTGATTACAAATGTAGGGTTGATAAACCATACTTTTCTTTTCAATAATAAAACGTATGATAAATGATCCATACTTTTATAATCATCCAAATGTAAGGTACATGATCCATATTTTTGATGAAACGTATTATTTTTTACAAAAGTAAGGTTGATGAACCATACTTTTGAGAAACAAACATAACATTTAAAACTTACGTAAGGTTCTTCTTTCATACTTTTTCAATAACCCAAACATGGGGTTCCTTCCTAACGTAGGGTTCCTCTTCCATACTTTTCCAATAACTTATGGTTGATTAACCATACTTTTCTAATATTTCATAAAGTATACATCGCATTTCATCCTTACGCTACGTTTCTCCATGTATGGTATGAACAGTGTTTCCAAAACAAGATTAAGTAATTAATTCTCATTGATTAAGAATGTAAATATTTCTTCCAGAAATAAAAAATTAATAATAAATTCCTGAAATATACTTAAAAAATAATATCATTAGAAAACAATTAAGGGTATTTGTGAGCATTAAAATCATCATAGATATAGAGTATTGTTCTAAAAAATCTCCCCGTTTTTAATAAAAATATTATGTATCGTTGAAAAACAACAGTTGCTCAACAATCTCCCCCATTTTGATGATCACAAAACCCATAAAATAACCAACGAAATTAACTTAAAAAATTAATTACATATAGTTTTGAATTTTTCAAAGATAAATACAATATTAGAATTAACTCAATTTCTCCTCCTTTAATGGATTAAGATAATACTTAATATTTGAAAAGGTTAAAATAAAATGTTGTGTTTATCCAAATTTCTCCCCCTTTTTGTGATATTAAAAAGAATTATAGAATATGGAATAGAACACATTTAATATAGCACTGATCTTAAGTAAATGATATTATTAACCACGTGTCAACAATTGAACATGGATTACTAGAATATCTAAACAAAGACAGTAAAAAAACAAAGAAAGATAAAGTGAATCAAAATTACATTGAAAACATGGAATATGTACAATCATGATAATCACAAGAATCAAGGTATAGTAAGAGTATGAGATAGGTTTTATCTTCTCTGATCTACTATCTTGATTTCTATCAACTGCTCCATTATCCTTTTCATCATTTCATCTCCTAGTTTCATAATAATATATCGATTCTCCCAAGTCATATGAATATATTCTATAACGTTTACTCTGAAAAACTCCTAAAGTGCCTCTTCCTTCTACATAAACAAAGTTAACTTCTTTATGAAATGAGCCAGCACAGTTCTAATAATTAGTTTACTTGATGTCAACTGGTCAACCAAAAACTTCTTATAATCTAAAAAAATTGATAGTGGAGAACTATTGCATTAAAAATCATGTAAACTGTCATTCATATTTCTCATTGCTGTTGTAATAGCCTGAAATCTTCTGATTAAATCAGGTGAAGTACCTAATACACTAGCTTCATCAGTTTTAATAGATGCAAACTATGTCTCCATATAGGTTTTGAATTCTAACTGATATGACTTCATCACCATTTCAGATTTCAGCTTGTGTACCTCTATCAACATCTCTTGCTTAAAATTTTCAACTTCCTATCGGGAAACTATACTTCCTTTAAATATATGAAATTTCAATTATTCATTCTATAAGGATATCCTCAGAGAAACATTTTTAGATTCCAAATTAGACAACTTTCTGTACAGTGCTTCTACTTCCTTATTCACTGAATCTGAGTCACTCTGTGCTTTATTATCATTTTCAGCTTCAAAGTGATGCAACAGTACTGATGGAAAGGATTCTACATTAGATTTTTCTTTTGTTTCCTCCTGAGATGGCTGGTCCATTGAATTTTCCTCAGAGTCTTTTCCAGACTCTTCCATAGAAAAATCCTCATAAATTACCTATGTTTGAACTTTAGAAACATTCTCATCATGAATATTAGTAATCAGTTGTTCCATTGTATTTTCTAAAATAATATATTCTTGATTTTCTTGAGGATTCGCCACTTCCTCACAAGGCTCTGACTCCTTTTCCTTTTCAATTGAAAAATCATCTTCAGTTACAATATGAGGTTCAATTTTAGTTTTTACTTGAGGAGTCACTGTAATTTGAGCAGTATCCTCTTCTTGTGGCTTCTCAATGGCTTCTTCTCTGACAAAACTGTAAGAGAGTAAATCTCTTATTTTCAAAATAGGTGAAACAAGTTCCTAATTAGCATTTCTTTTTCTTTGAATCTGAAGTCCCTCCTAACTTCCTTCTTCTTGAGTTTCTTTAGTTTCAAATATTATACTTCTTACAGCAGTGCTCACTCTTAATTTAGCCTATCCCCCCTTGGACTTTGCAGACTGAGCTTAAGCACTCTCTTCTTGTTTGTCATCCCTTACTGGTAAAGGTTTTCCGTTCAATGTGTACTATAAGTAACCAATATTTCTCAGGGTCCCAACACCAAAAGTGTTACTATGATGACATCTAACTCTGTCTTCCACCAGCCTCACCATATCCTTTTTGAACAAAATTTTTGAAATGAATCTACCAAACGGATAAAAATTCATACGGGCTTCTGATTGACAACAATAATGAAGATACCTTACCATGTACCTAGGAAAATTAATCCTTATATCACTCATTAACATAAACATTATATATTTTTCTGGATACAAGATTTTCTCCAACTCAGACATCCTCGGAGCAATCCCTGTTTGCACAAATTTCACTAGGATTTTCTGATCTGGCACCAGGTCCTTTATCAACATCTTATTTATATGAGTAGAACCAAAAATAAAAGACATGATATCTTCAAACTTATGCATTGAATCTAATATATCTTTCAAATCAAAATGAAAAACTCCTTCATGAGGGCAGTTCAAAATCTGACCAATCTTTTCAGAGGATTTCGAAACATCTTTATCTTCAATATTCACTACCATAGTATCCTCATATTCTCCCAGAATAAATTGAACATATGTAAAGAAATATTATAGTTCTATCTCATACAAAAACTCAGACTTCTCACCATTGAATGTCTTCTCTATTTTTTGAAAAGAGAGAGCTTTTTTCAGCGGAAGATTCGTTTAAAATAGCCATTCCGGGTCTATGACCTTTCCTTGCAAAATTTTTCTTCTTTCGAAGCGATGTTTCTTTACTGTGCTAGTCCCAGATTCATCGGTTCTCTTGGTCTTGGCCATTTCGGTTGAACAAGTATCTGATGGTTCGAATGAAGATTAGGGTTTCAAATGCTCTGGTTCAAATAGACAAAGAGTGGTAAAGCACCGCGAGTTCGAAGGGGTTTTCAGTAGAAAATGAAATGATTCATAATTCGAAAGGTTTCTGACATCCTTGATTCCCATGTCATCAATAATTATTACATAGATTTTAAAAACAAATAAAATTGATCACCCAAAAAAACTTATTCTGTTTGAAAAACAAATAACTAATTTATTTTAAATAGTATTAAAATAAAGAAAGAGTATAATAAAGTAAAAATTTATTTGAAATTAAATAAACCTAGCTCCCCCTTAATAAAATCAAACCTTGTAGTGGGAATTGGTTTAGTGAAAATATTTTCTAATTGAATTTCAGTACATAAAAATTCCAAATATATATCCTTTTTAATAACATGATCTCTTAGAAAATGATGTCTAATATCAATATTCTTAGTCCTAGAATGATTAATAGGATTTTTTTTATTTATTTATAGCACTAGTATTATAACATAAAATAGGCGTACTATTAAAATTTAATCAAAAATCCATACGAGTTTTTTCATCAACAAAATTTGTGCATAGAAACTACCCGCAGATACATATTCTGCCACAACTGTTGACAGTGAAAATGAATGTTGTTTCTTACTTGACCATGACACTAAGGATTTTTTTAAAAAGTGACAAGTACCCTAAGTACTTTTCATATCTAATATAAAACTCCCAAAGTCTTCATCTGAATATGAAATTAGATTAAAATCAGACGTTTTAGGATAAAAAATATATTGAAAAATAGTTCCTTTTAAATATCTAAATTTTTTTAAGAGTAGTTAAATGGGATTATTTAGGATTTGATTGAAATCTTGCACGAAGACATACTGAATACATTATATCTAGTCTACTAGCAGTAAGATATAATAAACAACCAATCATACCTTTATATAACTTGTTGTCAACTGATTTTCCTATTTCATCCAAATCATGTTTTATATTAGTACACATAGGAGTTGTATATGTCTTGCTGTTTTCAAGCCCAAATTTCTTTAGTTAAGCATTAATGTATTTTCTTTGATTTAAAACATTTACAAAATCTTTTTGATAAATTTAAATTCCTAAAAAGATGTTTAATTCTCCCGTTATACTCATTTCAAATTCTTTTTGCATTAGATTTGAAAACTCATGACAAGGGGATTTTTTAGTTGATCCAAAAATTAGATCATCAACATAAATTTGAACCAATAAAATATTAGAATTTTTAGTTTTCTTAAATAGTGTTGGATCTTCCATTCCAACAGTAAAATAATTTTTCAAAAGAAAAGAGCTTAATTTTTCATACCAAGATATAGGTTCTTGTTTAAGGCCATAAAGAGCTTTAGTAAGTTTAAAAATAGAATCTGGTTTTTGAGAATTTTCAAAACCAGGAGGTTTCTCAACATAAACTTCCTCCATCAAATAACCATTTAAAAAGGCAGACTTAACATCCATCTGAAATAAATTAAAATTCATATGAGATGTATATGCTAAGAGGATTCTAATAGCTTCTAATCTTGCTACAGGTGAAAAGTTATCATCATAATCTATACCTTCTTCTTGATTATATCTTTTAGCTACTAGTCTCACTTTATTTATAGTTATTATTCCTTGATAAACTTGTTTATTTCTAAAAACCCATTTGGTTCCAATAACTGGATAATTCTGTGGTCTTTCAACGAATTTACAAACTTCATTTCTCTTAAATTGGTTTAATTCTTCTTGCATTGTTATCATCCAATTGTCATCGTCTAAAGCTTCTTCTATAGACTTTGGTTCTAATTGGGATAGAAAGGCAAAAAACTCAACAAGATTTATTATATTTCTTATAGTTTTAATTCCCGTTTTTAAGTCTCATATTACATTTTCTAAATGGTGATTCTTTAGGGTATTTTAGTATCTCGGTAGTACACTTATAGGTTCTTCAGTGTCAAGTTCTTCTGGACTGGACTGAATTTCCTTTATATCTTTTTCAAAATCATCTTTTAGGTTCACAAGTCTCATGTTATCATTCGAATCAAGCTCATCCATTTGATTTGTCCTTTTCTCAAAGGGATCAGATTCATCAAATTTCATATGAACAGATTCTTCAACAATCCTTGACTTTTTATTAAAAATTCTATAAGCTTTGGAAGTAGCAGAATATCCTAAGAAAATTCCTTCATCAGATTTTGGATCAAACATACCAAGATTGTATTTGGTGTTTAAGGTGTAAACCATGAATCCAAAAACTTTAAAGTAATTTACGTTAGGTTTTCTGTAATTCCAGAGTTCATAGGGTGTCTTTTTTAAAATTGGTCTAACTAAAACTCTATTAATTATATATCAGGTTGTACTTACAGCTTCTTCCCAAAAATAGTTAGGAATATTGTATTCATTTATCATATTATTATACATTTTCTGAATATTCATATTTCTTCTTTCAACAATTCCATTTTGTTGAGGCGATATTGGTGCATAGAAGGTGTCTTTAATACCAATATTTGAGCAAAAATAATTGAATTCCAAATACTCAAATTCTTTACCATGATTACTTCTTAATGAAATTATTTGAAAACATTTTTAATTTTAAAAATATTTTCAAAAACATTCAAATAATGTAAAATCTTTTTTTTTAAATTTTAAAAAGAAAATCCATGTAAATCTAGAATAGTCATCAACTAAAACATATACATATAATTTACCAGCCAAGCTTGCTACTCTTGAAGTTCTAAACAAATCCATATGGATAAGTTCTAAAGGCTTAGATATAGTAATTTTGTTAACCGATTTGAAGGATGATTTGTGCTGCTTTCCAAGTTGACATGCATCAGAGAATCTATCACTTTCAAACTTGAGACTAGGTAAATCAGAAACTAATTGTTTCTTGGATAATTTATGTAAAGAATATATATTGTAATGTCCAAGTCTTATATTCCAGATCTAGGATTCATTTATCTTAGAAGTTAAGTAGTTTACTTGTTGTTTACATAAGGAATTTAAATCCAGGGTATACACATTGTCAGTTCTAGGTGCTCTAAATTTAAGCAGTTTATTTTTGAAAACAGAACAGTAATTGTTAGAAAAATCAACAGCATAACCATCATCACATAGTTGAGAGATACTTATCAGATTGTGTTTCAATCCTTGTACAAGTACTTTGTTGATTGAGACAGCCTCTAGATCTCCAACTGTTCTAATGCCAATGATCTTCCCTTTGGCATTATCACCAAAAGCTGACAAGTCCACCGTCTTTTTGAGTGAGTATAGATAAATTCGATGAGCTTCCACTCATATGCCTTCAGCAGCCACTGTCCATATACCATATGGTCTTTTTTCTTCTGTGACTTTCTTCCTACAAAGGTATTTAAGAAAGTTTCTTTGGTACCCATATTTTATTGGGTCAAGTTGTCTTAGCCAGCAAAGTTATGGGAATCCAGACTTTCTTTGTTTTTCTAAAATCAACAGAATCAAATAAATAATTTGAATAAAAAGCTTTCATAATACCACTTATTTGATTTTTTCTTAAGAAACAGTTTTTATAAATATGTCACCTTGTTCCACAGTAATTACAATTTAATCTTTTTGATATTGGAACAAAATAATTCTTGTACAGCTTAGATTTTTCACCTTTACTGCCAATTCCAAATCATTCTTTCTTAATAACAGTTTTTCCAAGAATTTTATTCAAGAAGTTTTCTCCTTTGGTACAAATAAGGGCTGCACTTTTATATGTTTCCACTTCTATTTGCAGTGTTTTTATTTTAGATTTATGATCTGTATATTAAATTTTAATTGAATTATAATTATTATTTAACTCCTTAAATTGCTACAGTATTGTATCTCTTTCATCTGAAATAGCCTGGGTAATGTTCTTTAATGACTTATGTTTCTTAAAAAGAGAGTCATATTTTTCTTCAATCATGTTGCTGTAGGCTGGAAGGTTTTCATTAGAATATCTTCTTTCATAACTAGAGTTAGAGTCAGAAGAGTAATATATTTGTACCTCATATGTTTCTGCCATAAAGAACATGTTGGATTTTAGATTTACTTCTTCCTTCTCTGAGTCTGATTATGAAGAGCTACTAGAGTCTTCAGACACACTCCATATATCTTTCAATGCTTTCTTGTTTTTTTCTCATAATCATTCCTTTTGAATAACTTCTTCTTCTTATTGTCTTCATTTAACTATGCAGAGTCAGGTTTGATATGACCCATCTTCTTGCACTCGTAACATATGACTTCCTTTTCATCCTTTTTAAAAGTTTTTCTGAAACCTTTATTCTTTATGTAGAATTTACTGAACTTTCTAGCTAGCTGAGCCAGATCTATATCAAAATTTGATGAATCAGAACTTTCTGGTTTCACCATTATTTCTTTTGCCTTTATCTATTTTATTTTCCCTTGAGATAACACTTTTAAGGCAGTGTCTTCTCTCTTGATCAGAACCTTATACTCATTTGCTTCATCTTGCATCTCAGCTTCATACATCATAAGTGTTACAATAAACTCTCTCATGGTTAAGTCTTTGATAGGTGTTTACTGTCTGATTGCAATAGAGATTCCATTCCATTTAGTAGGCAGTACTCTCAGTACTTTTAAAGCTTGATCATCTTGTTTGATTGGGTATCCCAAAAATATTATATTATTGACAATATTTGTCAATCATCCATTCATTTGAGTAATGATTTCACCTTCAAACATTCTGAATGTGTCGAATTCAAGCTTAGAAGCAGCATATCTCATTTTCCTGACATTGTCAGTTCCTTCATAAGCAACAACAATAGTATTCCACATCTCCTATGTTGTTGGGAATTGAGATACTCTATTGAATTCATCAGGTCATATACCACAAATAAAAGAATTCATTGCCTTTGAGTTCATATCATATTCTACTTCAGTAGTTGCACTTCATGTCTCAGGTTTGTCAGGTATTTCATAAGGAGTCGGTATCTTTGAATATACTTTGTATCCAAGGTTTTTCAGATATATTGTCAATCTTGATTTCCAGCATCCATAATTTTCTCCATTGAAGTATAGTTATCTGACCACAGACATTCCCTCCCTTGTATCAGTCATCTTTCTCTGTGTATAATCACTTTCAGCTTGTTAAGGATTTATCAGAAAGCTCAACCTATGATACCAATTGTTTGATCGGATTATACCAAATATACACAAGAGAGGAGTGAATTGTGTCTTTTACAAATTCTTTACAAGATCCTGTTCTTCCCTTTAACTTTAATTAGATGAATTAATGCAGTGGAAATTTAAATAGTAGAGACACATGATGCATAGTGGTTCGGGGAACAGAAGGCCCCTATTCCACTCCACCAATGCTCTACTCCACGAGCTTTTTGATTTTTACTATCTGTTCCTCTTGTCAACAGACTATTCCACAATTGAGTATAGGTAGTTGAAACCTTTACAGTCTAAGGAAAAAAACATTATGATTCACTCACTGAACCTGTACAACTTAGTACAAGAAGCCGATCACTCAAGAATAGAAAAAGAAAGGTATTTTTACTTTGAAAATACTTACCAGTTTTTCTTCACAATTGCAGTAGAATAAAATTGATAGTAGATGGATCATAACTTCAGAAATAATTATCTTCAAATAAGAGTCGTTCTGAGTCAATCCTATTGCAGTAGATATAAAAAATATAATTCGCAACTTCAGCAGTAGCATATTCACAGTAGATCTTCGATGTAGAATGATTGAATCTTCTATCAAGATTCTTATTCTTCAATAAACATAGCTTTGTATCTCTTTTGAATTAGCAGATCTGTTTTTTCGATAGTCTCTATTTTCCTTCTTTTTATGAATGTTCGATGTTGTTGTTCAGAAAAACTCGTATATATTCTCTGTGTAAATATCACATCTATATAATAACGATAAGCACTTCTCCTACAAATTTAGAAAAACAAAAGTTGCCTTCTAACTCACGATAATCAAAAATTCAAAAAAACAGAGCAGTCATAACTTCCCTAAATATTCAGCATAAAAAGCACCTTTTATATTGATCCTTTAAATCATTGATAAAACGACTTTGAATCAGTCAAAGACACGCTTTAAAATAATCTTTAAATCTAACTTGAAACTAGCCTAATAATTCTCTTGCAGACCGTTTCATAATAATATCATCTTTGATTCTTTAATTCCAAATGTAATGTTGAACTGTATATCATGCATCTTTCAAACGTAAGGTTGAACACAAATGTAGGGTTGATGTTGCATCCTTTAAATTTAAGGTTGATTACAAACATAGGGTTGATGAACCATACTTTTATTTTCAACAATCAAACTTATGATAAATGATCATTACTTTTATAAGCTTCCAAATTTAAGGTACATGATCCATACTTTTGATGAAACATAATATTGTTTACAAAAGTAAGGTTGATGAACCATAATTTTGAGAAACAAACGTAACATTTAAAACTTATATATGGTTATTCTTCTATACTTTTTCAATAACCCAAACATAGGGTTCTTTCCTAACGTAGGGTTCTTCTTCCATAATTTTCCAATAACGAATGGTTGATTAACCATACTTTTCTGATATCTCATAAAGTATACATCGCATTTCATCCTTACACTGCATTTATCCATGTAGGGTATGAACAGTGTTTTCAGAACATGCTTAAGGAATTAAATCTCATTGATTAAGAACTTAAGTATTTCTTCCAGAAATAAAAAAATAAATAATAAATTCCTGAAATATACTTAAAAAATAAAATCATTAGAAAACAATTAAGGGTATTTGTGAGCATCAAAATCATCACAGAGATAGAGTATTGTTCTCAACAATCTCCCCCTTCTTAATAAAAATATTATGTATCATTGAATAAAAACACTTGCTCAACAGCTTCTAGTTAATTAACAATGATATACCAGCTAATTATTCATTGAGATTCAGTTTAATTACAAATGGAATTTTTAGGTAATTAAAAATGTTTCTTAATATTTAATTAACAAAACTTATTACTTGATAATTAATGATAATTATTGGTGGTGAAATTTATATTAATCATCTACAGTGCCCTGGTTGTTTATTAATAATGTTTGATGGTTAAATTATGGGTAATTATCAATAGTTCCTTTATTTAATTATTAAGTATACTAATTTAGGGTAGTTTTGAATACCAATATAGAATGATTATGGGGATTAGAGACTCTATATTAGTAGATTAATTATATTTTTAATTTCATGTATACTTTTATGTTTATATTATTTGACTGGTGACGCACACTCATTACCTGATACACTATTATAACCTTAAATTTGACCTTGGGAGTAACCAGTATTCAATGGAAGATATAGCACAAAAAATGGGTAGCTAGTTTATTTCCAAATTACCCTCTCCCATTACTTGATTTGGGTTTGGATATATTATTTTTGATATTGGAAGCTACAATGGGATATGTGATAGGAGTTGGTACGTGAGAGTGATTTCTTTGGTTACCATAGATTTTTTATGGAATGGGATATATATATATATATATTATCAATATTTGGGTGAGGGTTCTTGTGTTGATATAAGGATAAAGTTTGGGAACATTATTTTTGGTTATTATTTTATCTTGTTATCTCATAGATGCATTAGTATGATATATGCACATTGAGATAGGATAGTATAGGGGAGGAACCTAATGAGTATTTTTATATTCACCCCTATTCTTCATATAATTTTTTAGATTATTAGAGCTATGTCAGAGGATGAATTGGTTTCTATTAGTTTGGTTTATAGAGATTTGGATATTTGTATAAATTTTTTCATCATCCTTTTGAAGTATATAATTTGGTTTTTTTACAGTTTTCTCACCGTTAATCCATTATAGGAATGTTATGTTGTATGAAATTATCATGTATTTATAAATTCATTTCATTTTATAGTTTATTATTAAATGGTTAATCATTTGTAGAAGGTAATTCCTCTAATTAATGTAATTTTTATGCTCAATGCTAATATTCTACACTTTTATATAGGTGGTGAGCATTGGGGGTCATAATTGGTCTCGTTGTCAACTCAAGGGATCCTCATAAAAGTTTTTTCATGAAATTTTTTTATTAAATTTAAAGTTTTGAGTACATACTAGTGATTTTTTTATTGGTTTAGTAAGGCAATAGTACATCTAAACATAGGATAGATCATGGACCAAGGGAACCAGTAAATGATATAGATGTCCAATGTATTATTATGAAAGGATATTGATTGTTTATTAACTAGACCTAAGTGATGGTTTACTATTTTTTTAGTACTATATTATATGTGTACATAAAATATATAGTTTTGGGTCATGATGAATTTTTATTTATGGATAGAAGAATGCTATGCATGGAGTATACCATGGGATATTTCTTTATTGTATAATATTATTCATGAGGTGATATTGATGAAATTATGTTCCACTGTAGATATTCATAGAGGATGAGGAAAGGATTCCATTACTGAGATGAGCCTAAGAAGGTGTAGTAGGTAGTAACTAAATGATATATAATTTATGAAACTTGGGATTATGAATTTAAAATTTTGTAAGTAGAAGTTACCAACATTTTAGGGGGAATTATATTATGTGAATACAAATTGGTAGATCAACATATAAGATTTATCTTTTAATATCATGTATACTCTAAATAAGTATTTTGTTATTCTTATAGTTATATAAATATTAGATACAACTATATAGTGGTTAAGGATTTATTTTAGTGATAGATATGATCATTTTATAACATGGGTTGATTTATGAATTCATTTCTATAATGGTTTTTAGTAGAAAACTCAAGGGACTGATTAAAAGTGAGGGTTTTCTTTCATTTTGAAGAAGATTTCATCTATGAAAGCATTTTATACATGATTCTTGAACCTTATCCAATATTATTCTAACATAATTTTAGATGAGTATTTTCTAGATTGAAATTTTGAGTCAAATCTAAAACCTGAGATTTAGCATTGAGTAACTTAACATAGGTTCAATATATACTGAAAGGTGGTGGAGATAGTAGTGGTGGTGGAGTATATTCTTTCACATTAAGTTATGAATGAGGGATAAAGAAGAAATTATATTATTAGATCATGTTTTAAGAGATTTACATATGAAAAACATGACCCCAGTAGCATAAATATAGTGTGTTATTTATTATATTGGCACTAGAAAAAGCAATCATATCCCAAAGGACTGAGTAGTTTTGTAGTCTTGGAAAACTTAATACATGCTTGGGTTTCACATTACATTTGAAAATATAAAATACAACATAGTAATTTATTTTATAAAACTATAGTGATCTTTATCGTATACCTATATATAAATCATGAACCACTTCCTAGTATCCGAGGTAAAGGAATTATTATAAATGGGTGATCTTAGATACTTAGTAAGGGTATTCATACAACAGAAGCTAAGTAAGGCATGAATAATATGTCAATAATAAATGATAATAAAATAGTTTTATGTAAATAATAATATGAGATATAATATTATTCATGGAAATCATAAGAAATCAAATAATAACATGGACATAATTACCTTATTTTATAATGATGGAATTCATAGTATCAAACATTTAAAATTTACTTTAAAGGCATCGCTCCAAGACATCTAAAGCATACCATTAAGCCCTCATACCAAGATATCTTGAATAAATGGGTAAGTTCGAATCCAAATACCAAAGTTAGTTTTTCTCATGAGACATACCAATGTATTGAGGGTATATGTAATTTCAATAAACACCTATCACTTAATAAGTATAATTAATTCATCATATGAATAAACCACATAACATAATCAGCATTCCTTAAAATCAATAATTGTCCATATTTGAAGAAATAAAATATATAATAAAAATACATTCCCTATTCAAGATGATCATGAAGAATCCAGAGAAATATTTTTTATGGTATCATAATATTATAACATTGTTAAATTATAATATTTAATATAGGATTTTTTCATAGATGAAAACCATTTCAAAAGTTCAATGGAAAAATTCTTGAGGAAAATTACCTTTTCACTCTAAAAACACTTATTTAAAAAATAAAAATTTCCGAAATATTAAGGAAAAAATATTCATTGAAAATAACCTTATAAACTTTTAAATTAATATTAAAAGAAAATAGTGTTCAATATGCTGGGATATTACATTTATTCTATAAAACTTAAAAAAAACATTCCTTTCACACTTTTGTATAAATGTCAAAAAGAACCTCATTTGTAAAATCATAAAAATATTCCTTTTAAAACATTTTTTAAAAATTAAAAAATGGTAAAAAATGAATTTAAACAATCATATAATAATAGTAAAAAAATTTTGGGAGATTTTTTTTAAATATGTACTTGAAATAAAAATGTGTTTTGATCGAAGATAGAAATAAAGTCGTGTTTCTTTAAAATAGTTTTTTGGGATCTTGAGTACTTAAAGAAAAGAAAATTGAAAGAAAAAAGTGAAATTTATAGAAATATACATATAAGAATAAAATATTTTGGTTTTAAGATATAAATATCAAATAATTTCCCCAATGGAGAGTGAAACATAAACAATCCCAAATAATGATGAGATTGTGAAATAAACTCTTTCCTTAGGTCTGATTTCCTTTGTATGTGTCTAAAAAATATGTATAAAAAATATAAATTTTTTATACATATATTAAAAAAACACAATCAAATATATAATACCATATATTATTTATATATAATCTTTTACCACCCATTTATTAATAATTCTTTGTTAAAATCACTTTTATGGGTAATACCGCTCAATTTCATCATGTATGTTTTTGTTCGATAGTTTTGATACTTTTAATTTAATCATGGATACATTATATAAATAATTTTATCCATGATATAAATATCATATAAATTCATAATATATGTATTTTGAGTAATCCATAAAATTTATAGATAGAAAAATGAATTACATCATTCATGGAGACGGTAGATCGTATGTATACATGAACATTGTATTCACTTTTCGACGGATGGAACAAATGAAAGGTGAATAATAATTAATCTTTATAGAATCATTATTATATAACATAAATCATATATTTTCATTAAATATATCCTTATTACAATCCATTTAAATAATAAATGAAAAATGGATCACATCTCTTTGTGGAGGTAGTAGTCCGCACGTACGCACGAGCGACGTTATTGTTTCCCAACAAATTGGATGGTAAGAAAGTATATAATGAAATTGAATTATTTCAATGGAAATTCCATTATTATAATTATTTTGTATATTATAATAACATATAATTACATTAATAACATAATACAAACTATATAAATGAAGAATTAATGAAATTAAAGGCATTTTTAGAAGTTAAGGAACATGTACCAAAGGAATAGTAACTTGACCATTGTAATAGTAACATGAACCTTATGAATAGTAAACTATGCAATTCAATAGTAACCAAACCAATGAATGTATAAATAAAATTTATATATCTTTTAAGTGACAATATGATAAAATTATATCACAGTATAAGTAAATAAATATTTTAAAAAAATTATTAATTTTGTGTTGGTAATTTTTTAAATCATAAATATTTAATTACAATTTTATGACTAATTTAATAATTTAAAAGAAAATTTATTTCCATAAAATCTATTCATAAATTATAATTTTTATTTAATATGATTATAAGATAATTTTATGGCACCTTAGTTAATTTTTCAAAGTGATATAAAAACGATTATAATCATAAAATATATATATTCAAAGTAAATGATGATTTTAATTAAAATTAAAATTTATCATATTTAAAAAATTATTTTAATAAATTTTAGGTCATTTTTTAATTCTACACATCAAAAAATTATTCAGGTAAATATTATTTATTTTTTCCAAATACATGAATTGTTGGTGAATAGTAAAATACGGTAATTTTCAATATATAAACATTATATGTTAAATACACTATTCATTGAGTCATGGATGATTTATGCACCATTTTTTTGATCTTAAATGATATAATTACGTTATTTAGTGTCTAGAATAATAACTATTGCTTTTCATGACAAAATTAAAAAAATATTGAGTAAAATAATAAGAAAACACCCCTCTCCTCCACTATAAATACCACCTCTCGCCACCTCTTCTCCTCACACCTCTAAAGCCTAGTGACTTGACTAAATTCTAATGTAATATCCTACCAAGCCCCTCCCACATGTTCATGAACTTATTTTCTTAACAAAATACCAAAACCAATCCCCTAAGGAGGTTCTCAAGAAGAAGGAATCAAGAGTTAAAACTCGCTTCCTTTTTCTTTCAATTTCTTTTCAAGTTCTTTTCTTTTCTTATCTTCTCCAAAAATACCCATGTCCAAGTGGCATGAAAAGTCTAGTATATTAAATATTATTTAATTTTATCATGTTTATGTAATAATTATTCATCAAATCTCTTCCCCTACCTCTTTTACTTTAAGAATGAAAACATCACCCGTAAGGTTCCGATTTACCACCTTCGTGGATGAAATGCTTTCATATTTCAATTATACATTAAAGTATGGTCATGAAACCATTTTAAATATTTAATTAGATTATAATATATTTATTATATCTTATTTAATGTTCTAAAATCATTTTTTACACATGATATATAAAACAAAATGAGTTTGTTGTGATCGACAGCCGTCAAAATAATCCCAAATGATTATCATTAACAATTTATCTAATGATTCATCCTCGTGACATAAAAACAAATGATATATAAGACAAATTTAACCTATTTAAGATCATTAATAACATATAATTTTAATTCTGGATAATTACCCCCACTTTATATGACATTTCATATATGTATACAATTAAACTGATCTTGAAAACGCAGAAAACCAACGCTCTTAAATGATGAAATTGAATATCTTAACCCATAAAAAAGGCCATAAAGGAACTTAATAAAATTATAATAAATTAATTAAATATAAAAAAATTTCTAGAACTATTAATTAATGAAACTAATCTGGTTATTCTGGATATTAAGACCAAGTACAGAATCATTTAAGATATAAGGTAAGGGATTCTATCAGAACCTCCATTATTCCTTCAAGTTACTCTTTCTCCCTTTTTACCTAAATGATATTATCTATTATTTTTATGTAAGTATTCTTAATTTTGTGTATATGTTCCAAAATAGTGTATCAATATCCATTCATCCTTATTTTTTAGAGGTATACATGTTTTTAAAAGGTTCCCTACTTAATTCTTCCCAATAAGCAAACCCAATTTAAGGGAACTTCCCCAATTCATACAAAATTTAGAGGGTACTATATAATATATATTAAGACACCATTATTTTTCTAAAATAACTCATTTTATAATGAAAACTTTATTGGGTCACTTTTGGTTTTATATAAATTTTTACTCCCTTTTTTCTTTAAATGCTCACTAATGTTTTCCTTAAATCGTACTAATTTTTTTTAATTATATAGTTTCTTAAATACTGTTCTGAAATGTTAGCACTTCATTTTGAAATCACTAAAAATGATCTATAACAATTTTCCTTTATTAATGAACATGAATTATTTAATTCTTTTATTTCATGGAAACTTTTATGATACACCCATTTATTATTCTTTATGACATGATTATGAGAACCCATTATTTCTATGGGTAACCCTTATGTTTATGTTCAATTACTTATGTATGATTTTTTATATGGAAAACATATTCATGAACATGTTATGGTGGGTGTGACCAAATAGTGCTCCATTGAATTGGGTAATTATTATTCTCATGAAATGTTATGTTAAATGGTCTTGATAGTTTGCCTTTACTCGTGCTCCATGTTGAATGGTCTTGGTGGTTAGTCTTAACTTGTGATCCTCTATGTGAAAAGATCCTTTAATAGTGATTAAGTCATGTTATATGTTTCTGTTTCATTACTATGATTCCATGATTATATGATCTCATGTTCTATATGTTATTATTACATATGTTTAATCATGTTTCATGACATTTTATATCATTATGATATTCCTTCTAACCCATGTGATATGATTTTTTTTAATGTTTAATCTCTTACTGGGATTTTTAGATCATCTCTTTGTTCATTTATTTTCCCAATTTATTATATGTGGATGTAAGGTATCAAAGAAAGTTAAGATCTCATAGTGGATGATAAATAAATAAATTTTTTATTTAGTCTCATGTTTTCATATTTATGTACCTAATAATCTAAAGACTATAGAATTTACAATACATGGCTTGTAATTATATAGTTAATTATGTCTAAAATCAGGTAATATGATGGGTAAAAGTCTAGGGTTTCTATATTTGACATTATAGGAAAAGTTATTTTTGGGGATTATGACTAGAGAACTTTAGTAATAACCCTAGGGATAAGAATAAGTATGAGAAAAAAATCCTAAATTTTGGTAATTATAGAGTAGTTTGTTTATCAAGAAAATACATCCCTATCTTGATACTACAAGTGGATGCGGTTCTAACACAAATATACATAGGAGTAAAAAATTTGATAAGGATTTCCAAGCCTAACTTAGGATAACCTGGTACATGACACCAGACCTTACTATGGACTTGGTTTGACCCTCATAGGGGATATGATTTGGTAAATTCATAAGGTCATTATAAACCATTATTAATGGAATATAGAAAATTACCATAAGAATATTTTTTATGAAACATATCATGAATAACATAGATTGAAACCTAGGGAATCAAAAGTTATGATATAATTTACCTTTATAATTTTATCCTTTTATGTTTAAAGTATCATTTTTTTGATAAGTATTCAAGCCCCCTAACTTTAATTTCTTTTTCTTAGTTAATATTGGAAAATATAATAACACATTCCAACAATCAATTTGATGGGAAATGTGATTATTTCCTGATTGATATGCCAAATACGATGGGAATGGGTGCTCAAAAATTTATGATAGTAATTTCTCAGCTGGCTCAAGTTATGAATAATAACTTGAATCATGTGAATCTACTTCCACCACCAAGGAAAGATAAAGTATCCATTGAATCATTCATGTGGAAGGGGCCTACAATGTTTAGTGGATCTTCTGATCCCCTCATCATAGAACATTGGATTAACTCTATTGAAAATATATTCTTTATCCACCAATGCTCAGAAGAAGAGAAAGTTGTTCTTGTGGTCTATCATTTTTATGGGGAAGCTAATCAGTGGTGGACACTGATAAAAAATAAGAATTCCAAGGAGGACATCGATTCCATTGATTGGTAGAAATTCAAGAATTTTTTTAATAAATATTTTCCCTGAATACTCCATCGCAAAATGGAAAGAGAGTTTCTCAAACTTAATTAGAGGGAATATGAGTCTATCGGGGTGTATAAAGAAAAATTTACATGGATTTAAAGATATGCCTCTAGAATTATCATGAACATCAAAAGAAAGGTGGATAGCTTCTTTAGATAACTAAAGACGAGTCTACGAAAACTATTTGAAATTCAAAACTTTGACAATTATGAGGAGATTTTTTGTTGTGCCCTCAAGGTTGAAATAGAGATCAGAGACTCTCAATGGCCTTGTGGGCCTAGTGAAGAAAGTAAAAAATGGAGACTAATATGGGTGGATCAGAAAATAAATCTTATGATGGAAAGAAGACTGAATATCCCACATATCAAAATTTTGGGAAGAAGCATTATAATGGCACAAACCACTATAATTGATTACTTTTTAGAAGTTCAGTGCTTTTAGAGTTCAGGGAGGTGACAATGACTCATTTCAAGAGTTTTCCAAAAATACAGTTTTCCAACGGTAGCTCATATAATGGTTAGTCATCCACTAGTAGCTCGCAACGGTGAGTCATTCACCGATATCTTATATCAGAGACACATCCAATGGTGGGTTAGTACTAGTGAGTCAGAGTGGTGAGTCACAATGGTAGGTCGCGATTGTGACTTCCAATGGTAGGTCATGACTGTTACTACCAAAAATGAGTCACTAACAGTGGATTTCACTAATCAATCACACCAATAGCTTTCACTGGTGACTCACACTGGTATCTCACACCAGTGACTCATCCATCGATGACTCATTTTCAATCGTTTTTTGTTTTTCTAGTTTTTTCATATTTCTTATAGTTTTTAGAGTTTATCCCATTTAACCTTTTATTTTATGTAAAATGATTTCAATACCATATTTAATGGTTTCTAAAGTTGTTTTGAATCATATATATCTTCTAAAGACATGAATCTTCCCTTGACATCCAAACTGCATGCTCTTGGTCAAGATCCTACTTTAATGAATTTTAAAAACCATTTCTCCCATTGATATAGGATATGGACTTTCTAAAGCTGATATCTTTTATTCCTTGTACACTTCCCTATACCCTTGATGTTGTATGTCCTTGCACCTTTATTCTATGAGGAGTTGTGCATTGTACTGTACCTTTTTTATCACATTTTTATCTAAAGTATTTTCCTACTACATGCATGCCCCCTTCTTCAGTGAAACCAGGAAGTTCATATATTCTATTATTATAAGTATGGATTCCTTAATCTCTATTTTATTTGTGTATCATGCGGGGTGGGGGTATGAATGTCTTCCCTTGCAAAGATAGAATAATATCAAATAAATAAATATAATTGAATCAGTTTAAGATCAATATGAGGGGCTGGGAAAAGTGACTTATGTTTTGATTTGTTATATTTTTATGTTGTGAATTGTATGGTCTATATTCCTATTGAAAATTGTGTCCATTGGTGGTCATTGGTTGTGCGCAAAATGTTTATGAATGAATGTTTGTCTGCTTCTCATTAAACAAATTCATACAATCTATTAATCAAGTATATTCAGATAAAATAAATGGATTTCCTAGGATATTATGAATTTTATGATCACACCCTTAATTTAAGAAGTATAAATTGAACAATATACCCCTTTTGATAACTAAATATTTTTTGTTATGGTTGTGATGCATGATTTACTTTGGGTTTGGTTTTTTAGGAAAATTGGTTGGAAGTGTTGTACAACAAATATTTGATCAAACTGTGTGGTTATGTGGTAATGGGTGTGGTGTGGTTATTCAATGGGGCTACCGAGAATGGTTGTGATGTGATATGTTGTTGTGTGTGGCTATAATTTTAGGGTTTTTTCTTATTAGAGGATGTATTGGGTGGCATGAATTTTAATAATGATGATGGTAGTGGTTGGTATAGGTAATTCGCCTGGAGTTTCTCCATGAGTAACATGCTCAAAGCTTCACTTTGTGTCTCAAGATCAGTTTTTTTATGGCATGAATGGGTATTAAATGTAGTCTGAATGTGAAGTGGTTTATTTTACAATGGTTCTTCTTTATCTATGTGATTTTTTCTAGGTTTCTTGTTATGTGTTGGGATTAGTAGTTTCCTGGATAGTAATGGAATAAATTAATTGGTTAATAATGAAAAATAATCGGTTAAATGAATTGGGTTGGGGTATGAATTGAGTTGGGAAATGTTGTGTGGTTGTGCATTTAGATAATAAGAAAATGTGGTGTTGTGAGTTAGTTGTTGGTTGAAAACCCATAGGTTGGGATTCAATGTTTGGTATCATATCAATATAAATGTATTTTCCTTTATGATTTCTATACACACCCCACCCTAGTTGATCACTATGTTCCAAACACCCCCATCATCACGGGGTAGGGTGTATTTCCAAAACATCTCGATGGGAGGATGAATGGCTGGGCACCCAATCTTCCATCATCCATCTTCTAGGAGGTGATAGACCATGATTATTCAAGTAGGTTATGGTTTATGTGTCCCAGGTGTGTGCGGGTGAGTTGTGATACCCAAGTTCTTCAGGATGAGATGTGTTTTACTTTCCTAGGTGTCTTCGGGATGAGGTGTGGTTTGTGGCCCAGGTGTTTGTGGGCGAGATGTGATTTGGTATGTGGCCTAGGTTTTTATGGGTGATATGTGATGTCGTATGTGGACTAAGTGTCTATGGGCAGGATGTGGTGAGCTTCATTTTACTAGGTTATGGGACTATTTGTGAGGCCTAGGTGTATGCAGGCTGGTTGTGGTGTTGTAGGTTTGTAAGTTTTGAGAGTACCAGAACATTTTTTGTTAGGGTGTGGGAGTGGGTAATCAGTGGGAAAGTGGTGTGGGGTACCTACTATCGATGTGAATTATATTATATTACCTTACTTGTATTATTTGGTGAGAATTCCTTTGTGAGGGTGGGGTGGCTAGTATACCTTGTTAGGTGTTGTTGGTTTCTATTATTTTCTCACATGAGCATTAGTATTCTTCTCTCACTTGCGCATGAGAGAATTTAATTTTTCCTACTAATTATGCTTATATTCTCACCCTAAATATATAAAAATGCTTTTAGGTTTCCAATAGGAATATGTGAATCGTGATGGGAATTACTAGATCGGACTTTGGGATATTTGGCATGTCACTACTTAGCCTTGTTTAATGTATTTACTTTGGAGAATTTATTGTATTTGTAACAGTTTTATTTTAAACATGCATGTGGGATGGATTTTGGATTTCTTACATATATATAGTACATGAAGTTGTTTGGGATGGACCATATTATCTCTCTATCTTGTTTTCTTAAAAAGGGTAATGCCTCCCATTTATGTGAGACTTTATACCATTGGTGCTGGTCACCACATTGGAGCCTACTGAAGGCAGGACTTGGAGGTCATTATCTCCCTTTCTTCATTTCCAGTCCTTGAGGGGCATCTTTGGTGGGAATGGGTCATGATAGAATGGTATCAATGGTTATGGTTGACGGATAAGATAGAGTATGGAGTTAGGAACAGTAATTATTGCATGGTTTTGTAGGGAAATAGTGTTCGGTGATCTTGTTTCATGACATAGGTTAGGGAATACTGACTAGGAAATGAGATTTTAGGCCCCCTGTGATCCATTGTAAGGACTCTGAGCCTACCAAACGACCGTGTAAGGCTACACCATTTGCAGGGTAGATACCATAGGGATGTTACGTGCATCATAATGACTTCTATTCTGGTTTGAATATGTTTTTTTGGGGGAATATTAAAATTGATAACTAAATGAGTTAAAATGAATATTAGATTAAATTATATACTACTCAAGCTTAGGAATTCCTTGTTTACTTTTTTTTAATCTAGGGAACTCATTCATCATCCACGTGTGGATTAGGAAGTTGAGGCTCGACAAGTCGATCTAGTTGATCAGTGGATGGTTGGTCTAGTGGATGAGGATGACCAATGGTAGAGAAAGTTACATTCTTTCCAGTGACATGCCTTGGGAAAGTACAAGGGCAATGTTTTGATGTAGAGATGAAGAGCTGGATCGAGGAGCTTGAGATCACCATTAGTTTGATCTGGGATCCTATAGAGTAATGGGTTCCTCTAGCAGTGCTCTAAATGTGGGGAGCTACACAAAATTGGTGGACACTATATCTAGGGGAGAGGAAGGAGTCTAATGTATTTTGGGTTGATTTGGAGAAGGAATTCTGAGCATAATTCCTTTCATCAACCATTAAGGTTCAAAATATACAGGAGTTACTCTAACTCTAGTAGGGGAGTATGTTGGTTCAAGATCTAGGGATCAAGCTCAAGGATCTCCTTTATTTTTCTCCATATCTCTTTCCAAATGATGAGTAACATGTTTGGTTCTAAGAGGAGGAACTTTTTACTTATATCTAGTACATGGTAACTCCCTTTATGTTGTCGATGTACTTGGAGGTCTAGAATAAGGTTGAGGTAATTGAGAAGATGTACTTGTGAGGAGGTCTACTATGAGAGGGGAGCTAGTAGGGTTCTTTAAAAGGCAGGGTTACCAACACCAGTTCTCATGAGCTATGGCCCTCAAGTTTTTAACTAGTAGGGAGTTGATCTCATCATTTTTATGATTCAAACTTCTGGTCCTCATGCCTTTTTTGTGGGATTGGGGTTGATGTGTTTCCTTTGTGGGGTTCATGTTCATCTTCATAACCTGTGCCCAGTGTCTTTTTGAGCTTATTTTGGAGGAGGTGGGAAGGTTCTATGCCAGCCTAAGTAGTAGTTTCCATCTATGTTGTTTCAGTAGTAGGGAAAACTGGCTCATGCTCCACTAAGGGGAGATAGAGCAGGTAGATGTTGACATCATGGTGTTCCTCAGGGACCTCGACCCAGGAGTGATTTTGGAGGTAGTCATCTGTAGAGGGGAAGAGGATCTTGACAAGGACAGTTCCATACAGCGGAGGTAGAAGTTCCAGTATGACTCAAGATCATTAGAAGTACGATCAGCTTATTTAGTAACCTTTCTTGTGTGTTGTTTGATTCGGGAGCTTCACACTCCTTTATTTCACCCAGTCTACCCCATGCCCTGAGACTAGACATAGAGAGTCTTTTTATTCCCCTGGTGTTGATTGTGCCAGTCAGAGGTCAGACCTTTTTTTTATGTGTGTCAGGGATGTAGACTAATTATGGGACTACATTAGTCCCATGGGGGGTATCTTCTTGCTACAGATGAAACCATACAATGTCATTATTGGCATAGAATGGTTGTATTCTATTCATTCCATTATTTACTTCTTCCAAAGGAGAGTTGTGTTTTCAGATATTCATGGACAACATGTGGCTTTCATCAGTGAGCAGAGCTATCAAGTGGGTAGTTAGTGTGTAGAGTCTCTTCTTTACTTATTGGCTAGGATTTTAGTGGAATTATTGGACACTAAAGTCCCTAGGATTATTGTGGATTTTTTGTATGTTTTTTCCGAAGAGTTTGTGTCTTTACCAACCATGACATGATGTTGAGTTTGGGATAAACCTGCAGCTTGGTGATTCTCTGATTTTGATGGATCCTTATCAGATGGCACCTTATGAGTTACAAGAGTTGAGGATATAGATAGATGATTTGATGAAAAGGGTATTTATCTTGCCTAGTGTGTCATCGTGCGGTGCTCCAGTGTTGTTCACCAAAAAGGCGGATGGTGGTATACAGTTTTTTCATTGACAATGGGAGGCTGAATCTGGTGACGGTCAAGAACCGCTACCCTCTTTTGAGGATATATGATCTTTTTGACTAACTGAGATGGGTGAGTTGGTTTTTTAAGATTGATATGTGGTCTGGATATCACTAGTTGAGGGTGAAGGAGGGAGATATCCTGAAGACAACTTTCAGATGTAGGTATGGGAACTTCGAGTTTGTATTCACGATCTTCAGTGCTATGAACGCACCATCCATGTTCATGGGGCTTATGAACTTATTACTCCAGGAGTTACTAGACCGGTTTATCATTATATTCATCAATGACATCTTGATCTGCTCGAATTCAGAGGAGGAGCATACCAAGCATCTCAGAACTATTTTTTAGGTCCTTTGACACCACCATCTCTATAGAAATATTTACAAGTGAAATTTATGGACACGAGGGGTGCATTTACTTGGACATGTGGTGTCATAGTAGTATTTAGAAGTGGACCCATCTAAGGTTGAGGTTTTTCTTATTCAGAAGAACCTATGAATGTTGCAGAGATTCACCGTTTTCTTAGTCTGGAGGGCTATTACAAGAGATTTGTAGCTGATTTCTCTCGATTTACACCTCCATTGATAGCTCTAGACAAAAAGGACTAGGATTTTGTGTTGAGTAAGTATTGCCATGAAGAGTTAGGCTATCTGAAGTGGAATATGGTTAGTTCTTCAGTGTTATGGTTCCCAGAGGATGGTGTTTTTTTTGAGGTGTTTTGTGATGCTTCTCATCTAGGCTTAGGATGCGTCTCGATGCATCAGTGAGCAGTGATCTCTTATGGGTCTAGGTTTTTTCATCCCCATTAATGTAATTATGCCAATTATGTTCTGGATATAGAAGTAGTCATGTTTGTGATGAATTTTTGGCACATTACATCATTGGGGAGTGCTTTATGGTCTTCAATGATCACAAGAGTTATCTTTTCCTAGTGAGATATGAACCTGAAATAATAGAGGTGGATGGATTTCATTCAAGACTGTGATTTCAAGATCTCATACCCCTTAGGGAAGGGTAATTTCATGGATGATACCTTGAGAAAGAAGTCATAGAAGGAGGTAGTTAAGAAATTTTTGGATGCTCGGAAGGTGATGGAGGAGTTAGTGTCCCTACACATAGATTCCAGAATGGATGGTGGAAAAGGATATTTTTTTTAGATGGCAGTCCAATCTTCTCTGATGTAGTATGTGGATGAGTCCTAGTGGTGATACTCAGAGGCATAGGTGATGCACAATCGCATTGTACATGGTGATTCTCCTGAGGGATGGTCGATTGATGGTCAAAATCGTATGTTGTTCCATGGTATTCTATTTGTTCTAGTGAAATTTCGTGAGGGAGTCCTCTGTGGGTTACGCAGCTCACCTTTAGTAGTGCACTCAAGAGTTTCCAAGATGTACCATGGTATGAAGGAGCAGTTTTGGTGGACCAGGATGAAATAGGAAACACTAGTGTTTGTGGAGAAGTGTTTAGTGTTCCAGCAGGTGAAGGATAAGTATTGTGTTCCAAGTGGTTTTTTGCGTCCCTTATATGTCCCCGAGTAGAAGTGGGGTGACATCTAAATGGATTTCTTTACAAGGTTACCTAGGTCTCTAGTAGGTTACGATGTTATCTGGGTATTAGTGGATTGACTGACGAAATCATCTCACTTCATAGCAATCAAGGAGTTGGGTATAGTGGATTCCATGGAAAAGTGGTATGTGGATGAGGTAGTGCGGTTTCATAGAGTTTTGGGATCCATTATCTCAGATAGGGATACACGTTTTACATCGCAATTTTGGTGGGTATCAAAACATGATTATGGCACTGAATTACACCTCAGCACTTCCATCCACCCTTAAACAGATGGTCATATAGAACATACTATTCAAACACTGGAAGATATGTTGCGATCATACGTCTTGTAATTTGGTGTATCTTGGGTGTCACACTTTACCTTTGTAGAGTTTGCTTTAAATAATAACTATCACTCCTCCATTAGCCTGAATCTATTCAAATATTTGGATAAAAGACCATGTCATTCTTCTTTGTGCTGGACAAAGGTTGGGGAGATAACTATTCTTGGCCCCGAGGTGGTGTGGAGCTTGATAGATAAGGTTCATCTTGTTCATGAAAGGATGAAAGCATCACCGGATCGGTAGAAGTCATATGTCAATCGTAGGAGGAGGCCCTTGGAGTTCAAGGCTGGGGACCATGTGTTCTTGAAGGTATCCCCTCAATGTGGTAAGAATAGGTTTGGTAGAGGGATAAAACTATCTCCTAGGATTTTTGGACCCTTCACGGTGTTGGGGTGAGTTGGAAAGGTGGAATACTAGTTGGCGCTACCAACACAGTTGGAGAAAATCCATGACGTCTTTAACATCTCTCAATTTTGTATGTATCTTCATGATGGATCTCATGTCATTGAATGGGGAGAGTTGGATATAAAAGATGATTTGGTGTATATGGAACTGTAGATAGAGATCTAGAATCATCGGGATAAGGAGCTTCATGGGTAGAACATTCCATTGGTTCATTTTTTGTGGAGGCATGGTGGCCTGGAGGAGAGTACTTGGGAATAATAATCACAGATACATGCCCAGTACCTAGAGTTTTTTTAAGTTTTTAACTATTTTTTCCTTGTGATGTTAGAAACTTGTTACAATGATATGAGTTGTTTACTTGTTTTATAATACGTTATTTATTCCTGACATATAAAAAAGTGAGTACATGATTCCTAATTAGGATACATTAATTGAGATGTGATAAACCTATGAAAAAAAGTTAGTTCCGCCCAGAGTGGATAGTATCTTGACATAGAGGATTGAATTCCCTAGTTCGCATGTACGAATAGTGTGGTTTTTTTTCTTGTGTGGTGTGTCTTCATGTTGGTTGGGTTGGAAAATATCGGAGGAGGTGTTCTCAGATTTTGAGGTTTCACTCCATATTTCAAACAACAAAAGGTGGTTTATCATTGAACTTTGGTGTGTTTGGTTATTAGCAGTGTTTCAAGTGTGGCGATATCCTTGAGAGATATCTCATGGGGTGGTTTTTCAGACCCCTCTTTCTATTGGGATTGGTTTTTAATTCTTGAGGGAATGAATAGTTTGACATCTGTCTGATGTAATGGCCCATACCTCTCAGGTCCCTAACTTTGTAAAAATTTAGTGTTTGAAGTGTTTAGGGAGGTCAGATTGACTCATTTCAATAGTTTATTAAAAATCAAATTTTCTAACAGTATCTCTTCTAATGGTGAGTAATTCAACAGTATCCTGAACTGATGACTCATCCAATAGTGGATCAAGAACAGTGAGTTAGAGTGGTTTCTCACAGCGGTAGGTCATGACAGTGACTGTTGACGGTGATTCACTGATGGTAGCTCACACTAATTAATTTCATCAATAGCTTGCACCAGTGACTCACATAGATAGCTCGCACCAATGAATCCAACCGGTAGCTCACAATGGTGACTCATCCACTGGTTAATTGTTTTAAACAGTTTTCCAGTTTTTCTAGATTTCTTCCATTTTTTCCAATTTATCCCTTGTAAATTTTATTTTACATAAAATGAGTTTAATGCCATATTTAATGGTTTTTAGATCTATTTTGAATCGTATCTATCTTATAAAAACCTATATTTTCCCTTGAATTCCAAACCACGTGCTCTTGGTCAAGATCTGACTTTAATGGAATTTAAAATTTTTTTCTCCAGTTGATATAGGATTGGGCCTTTATAAAGATGATATCCATTCTTCCTTCTATGCTTCGTTGTAACCTTGATGTTAGATGTCCCCAAACCTTTATTCTTTGAGGAGTCATGAATGGTGTTGTACATTTTTTATCGAAATTTTTTCTAGAGTCTTTTACTATTGTATTCACTCCCCTTCTTTGGAGAAACCAGGAAGTGTTGATCATATGTTCTTCAAAGTAGGGACTCTTTCATCTCACTTCTATTTTTGTATCATGAATGGTGGGTGTATGAATGTTTCCCTTGTGAATATAGTTGAATACAAAATAAATAAATATAATTGAATCAGTTTAATATTAACATACGGGGTCGAGAAAAGAGAATTATGTTCTTCTTTGTTATATGTTGATGTTGTGAATTGTATGGGATATATGGTTATTGAAAATTGTGGCCATTTTTGGTCCTTGGTAACGTACAAAATGTTTAGGAATGCAGGTTTCCCGGCTTGTCATTAAAAAAATGCATGTAATATATTAATCATGTATATTCGTCTAAAATAAATGCATACCCCATGATCTTATGGCTTCTATGATCACACACTTAATTTTAGAAGTAGAAATTGAATAATATCCCCCTTTGTGTTTTTTAAAGGTTGGGGCTGAATCCTCATTTTTATTATTAATGAAAAGGCCTCTTTTTTCTGGGTAGAGGGAGACCCATTACATAGCTCAGAGGCCCAAGGCCAAGTGGCCTAAATACAAGGCTTCAAAGCCCGTTTTTTTTCCCAAAGGGCCCCTCAGTGAATAGTACTTCCACAGTACCTAGGCTACTACATTTCCTGTTGCAGTACCACTACCACTATAGTTCCTGCTATAGTGCCTTTGCCACTACAGTGTCATTGCTTCTATAGTTTGGCCACTTCTACAGTTCCCTACAATAAGTTAGGGGTTTTTTCTTATGATATGATGGATTGGGCTGCACGGATTTGAATAATTTTGATGATAGTGGTTGGTTTGGGTAATTCACCGAGAGTTTCTCCATGAGTAGCATTCCCAAATCTTCACTCAGTGTATCGGGATCAGTTTTGTTATGACATGAATGGGTGTTAAATGGAGAGGGAATGAGAACTGGGTTAATTTACCATGATTTTTCTTCTTTTGTGTGAATTTTTCTATGTGGTTTGTTATGTGTTGTGCTTAGTAGTTTTCCAAATAGTAATGGAATAAATTAATTATTTAATAATGAATGAGAATTGGTTAAATGAATTGGTTGATGGTATGAACTAACTTGTGACTTGTTGTGTGGTTTTGCATCTAGAGGTACTAGTAAAGGTGGTGTTTTTTAGTTGGTTGTTAGTTGAAAAACCATAGGCTCAGATTGATTGTTTGGTATTTCATGTGTGTGTGTGTGTGTTTGTGTGTTTTCCTTTGTGATTTCTATATACACCCCACCATAGTTGAGAACTATGTGCCAAACAACCCCATCATCATGGGGGGGGGGGTGTCTTTCCCAAACATCATGGTTGGAGGATGGATGGATAGAAACCCACTCTTCCCTGTTCTCTCTTCTAAGAGGTGATAGCCCAATATTCTTTAGGAAGGTTGTGGTTTGTGAGTGGCCAAGTGTGTGCAGCCAAGTTGTGCTTCCTAGGCGTCTTTAGGATGAGATTTTTTGTGCTTTCCCAGGTGTCTTCTGGGTGATGTTTGGTTTGTGGACAAGGTGTTTTGGGAGAGATGTGATATGGTATGTGTCCTGTGTGTCTGTGTGTGGGATGTGATGATATTAATTTTCCCAGGTAATGGGACTAGCTGTGAGGCCCAGGTGTGTGCGGGTGGGTTGTGGTGTGGTATGTTAGGAATAGGTGGGACTTCGAGGATGTTTTTTATTAGGGTGTGAGAGTGGATAATGAGTATAAAATTGGTGTGAGGTATCCCACTATTGATGTTCATTATATTACATTACTTGAATTGTGTTATTTGGTGAGGTTGGGGGTGGATATTATACCTTGTTAGGTATTATTTATTTCTAATATTTTCTCACGGGAGCATTAGTATGCTTCTCTCACTAGTTCGTGAGAGTCTTTTATTTTTTCGACTCAGTATACTTGTATTCTCACCCTATGTATATAAAATTGCCCACAGGTTTCCAGGAGGACTATGTGGACTGTGCTGGGAATTACTAGCTCAGACTTTGGGATAGTTATCATCTCACAGATTAACCTTATTTTTGGTATTTACTTTGGTGTTTTTATTGTATTTATAATAGTTTTATTTTAAACATTCATGTGGGATGGATTTTGACTTTATTATATATATATAGTACATGAAGTTATTTTGGATGGACCATCTTATCTTCCGATATTGTTTTCTTAAAAAGGGTAATGCCTTCCATTTTTGTGAGATTGTATACCCATGGTGATGGTCACCACCCCAGGGCCTACTGGAGGTGAGACTCGGGGCACATTATCTCTCTTTCTTCATTTCCAGTCCAGGAGGGGAATGTTTGGGGGGAGGGGGTCATGACAAGAATCACAGGAACTATCTAAATGGATCTAGTAAATGCTTCAAATTTGGAATAATCATACATAAGTCTAAGAACTTACAAAGGGATACGAAGAATTCCACTAATGTGAAGGAATAAAGAAAGGTTCATATGAACACTCATCTAGTAGTGTTTTGTTTTAATAGCAAGTAACATGGGAATTTTTCTAACCAATTCCCTAATCCCATGGTTGTCAAAGGAAATTAATAACAACCTCCAAGGAAATAAGGAAGGGAATATTCTATCACTAATACTTATGTGGAGTTAGAAAATGAATTTTTGATAGGTACGATGGTTATTTATTCAAGAATAGATAACATACTATTTTATTATGGTTCCATGCATTCTTTCATATATTGAAAGTTTAGTATAACTATTCAAACACCACCTCAAAATATGGTGGTTGAGTTATCTGTTATAGTATATAATGGGGAAATTATTTCATCCAAAGTACATAACTCCTCCCTAGTTAATTTTGGTGGACTGAACCTCCCAAAAAATCTTGTCTTACTTCCTTTGGTGGAGTTTGATGCTATATTAGGCATGGATTTTCTATCTTTATACAAAGCCAACATCAACTGTTGGGAAAGGGAGAACACTTTTCACATCTCTAAGAATACTCCAAATATTTAAAAGTGTAAGGAGGATGATGAATCTCCTTCATAATCATCATCTCAAGTGTGGATATTAATACCTCATGAGAAATCATATCTTGCTCAAATGATTGAGAAAAAAGAGATGATCATGCTCAAAATAATTCTCATCATGAGATATTACACTAATGTATTCCCTGAAGAATTTTCTGCTTTTCTACCTGATCTAGAGGTTGATTTATCAATTTAAATTATTCATGGATCTCTACCTATAACAAATAAACCATATAGAATGGACACTATTAGGTGAGAGAAACCTAAGAAGCGGTTATAAGAGAATCTGGATATTGGTTTTATATACCTGAATGCTTTACCATGAGGTTCACTAGTTCTCTTTTTCAATAAGAGGGATGGATCAATGAGCTTCAGTATCAAATATCATGATCTTATTAAAATCATGACAAATAAAAAGTATACCCTTCTATAGATAGATGGATTATTTAATCAGCTGTGTTGGGCCAGTTATTTCTCTAAGATGGACCTTCGGTCTCGATATCATCAATTAAAGGTGAGGAAGGAAGATATTCACAAGACAACTTTTTGAATGAGATTGGAAACTATGAGTTCATAGTGATGTCTTTTAGACTCATTAATGATCCAACAATATTCATGGACTTAATGAATATATTCTTTAGATATTACCTCAACACATTTTTGGTAGTATTTATCAATGATATTCTGATATACTCCAAGATAATGGAGAAACATGAGGAGCATTTGAATATTGTTATAAAGACTTTGTGAAGGGAGAAACTTTATGAAAAGTACAGTAAATGTGAGTTCTAGATGGAGGAAGTGTGATTCATGGGGCATGTTATCACCAAAAAAGGAATAAATGTGGACCCTTCCAAGACAAATTCAATCAAAGAGTGGCTCAAGACAACATCTATAAAGGATATATGTGGTATCCTTGGTTTAGTTGGGTATTACCAGTAATTTTTGAATATCTTATCACAATTTTCAAACCCAATAACAAAGATTACATGGAAGGGAGTGAAGTTTTTCTAGACTCAAGAATATGAGGAAAGCTTTAAGGAGCTTAAAAAGAGGCTTATCACTACGTCATTACTCACACTCCTGAAAGGTGAAGAATTATTTATGATTTACATAGATTATTCTAATAAAGTATTAAGTTTTTACAGATGAAAAATTATAAATTGGTAGCCTACACCTCACGGAATTTCAAAATTCATGTGAAAAACTATCCAACAGATAATCTGGAGTTTGTAGTTGTGGTCTTCGTGTTGAAAATATAAAGGTATTATCTCTATAGGGAGAATTGTAAGATATATATTGATCACAAGAGTCTAAAATATATATTCACATAGAATGATCTTAATATGTGCTAGTGAAGATGATTAGAGCTCATTAAGTATTATGAATTCTTAATCTTCCACCATCCTGGTAAAGCAAATAAAGTGGCATATTCTCTATGTAGAAAAGATCCTATATCATTATCAATGATGAGAATTGTGAAGGATCAATTTTTATTAGACTCACAAATGATGGAAATGGGAATAATTAAGGGGGGAACATCATCAATCCTTTATCAAATTATTTCCCAGCCATCCCTTATAGAGAAAATAAACGATTCTCAAATAAATGATGTCAAAATTTAGAAAAATTGGGAAGCTATCAAGAATGATAAATCCTCTGAGTTCAAGATCGATGAGGATGGAGTCATAATATTTGGTTCATGATTATGTGTACAATCTGATCTAGAAATAAATAATGAGATTCTAAATGATGCACATAGATCAACCTTCTCTATTCACCCAGGGAGCACAAAGATGTATCATGATCTCTGAGATAACTATTGGTTGGACAATATGAAAACTGATATAACTGAATATACATCAAAGTGCCTAGTATGCCAGAAAGTTAAGGATGAATGGAGAATCTCTAAAGGTGTGATTAAAACATTACCCATACCAATATGGATATTGAAAAACATCACCCAAGACTTTGTCATCGGACTTCCAAATACATCCATAAGAAACAATGCAATATGGGTTATTTTGGATCATCTTACAAAGAGAACTCAATTTATCATAATTCAAGAGGAATTCTCACTAGATCAACATGCATGGATATATTTAAAAGAAGTGTTATAACTTAGCTGAAAATTATTATGGACTATCATCCTCAAACGGAAGGCCAATTTGAGTGAACTTTTTAGACACTAGAAGAAATATTAAGAGAGTTTTATATAGACTTTAAAAAGGATGGGTCCAACATCTATATTTGGTTGAGTTCTCTTATAATAATAGTTTCCACTAGAGCATACAAATGGATCTATATGAATCCCTTTATAGGAAAAGGTACATAACACTGGAATGCTGGGATGAAGTCGGTGAGTGTAAGATGCTAGAACATGAAATGGTCAAAGAAGTGGTGGAAATGGTGAAAACCATTTAGTAACACATCAAGGAATCCCAAAGCTGATAGAAGAGTCATGTAGAAAATCTTTGATGGGACCTCATGTTTAGGGTCATAGAAATGGTATTCCTCTGTATATATCCATGATAGAGGATCATGAGATTTGGGAAGAAGTGGAATATGAGTCACAGGTACATTGGCCCCTTTGAGATACTTGATCATGTTGGAGCTATGGAATATTGACTTGAACTTCCACCAACCATGTCTCAAGTACACAATGTATTCCACATATACCTCTTAAGGAAGTACATACCAGATACTTCACATATACTGACTTCATAGGTGGTATAGTTGGACAATGATGTTTCTTATGAGGAGCAGCTAGTAAGGATCTTAGATCATAGACCTAAAGTTATATGCAAGAAGACTACCGTCCTGGTTAATGTACTATAGTGGAACCATATGTACATAGAGGAAACATGGGAACCGTAGGACGTGATGATGGAAAAGTACCCACGCCTATTTTCAACTTATAATGTAAAACAAAATTTCAAGGGAGAAATTTCATAAGGGAGAAGAATGTAACATCCCTGAATTCTTTCAATGGAAAATCAATTATTATAATTATTTCATATAGTATAATCTGATAAAATCACATTAATAACACAATACAAACTTTATAAATGAACAATTAATGAAATAAAAGGCATGTCAATAAGTTAAGGACCATATACCAAAGGAACAGTGACTTGACCTTTAGAATAGAAACATGACCCTTATGAATAGTAAACCAGAAAATTGAATAGTAACCTCACCAATGGAAGTATAAATAAAATTTATCCATATTATAAGTGAAAATATGATATAATTATATCATATTATAACAAAATAATATGTAAAAAATATTAATTAATTGTTGGTATTTTTGTAAGTCATAAATATTTAACTACAATTTTATGACTAATGTAATAATTTAAAAGAAAAATTATTTTCATTAAATGTATTCATAAATTAGTATTTTTATGTCTTATTATTGTAATATAATTTTATGGGACCTAAGTTAATTATTCAAAGTGATATAAAAGCAAATATAATTTTAAAATCTATATTTTCAAAGTAAATTATTGTTTTAATTAAAATTTAAATTTTTAATATTTATATGATTATTTTCATAAAATGGAGTTCATTTTTTAATTTTAAAAGTCAAAAAATGGATAGGTTGAATTTTTGGGATTTTTCTGAAATACATGAATTTTGTGAATAGTAAAATACGGTAATTTACGGTATATATACATTATAAGTTAAATATATTATTCATTGAGTCATGGATTATGTAAGAACCATTGGTTAGAACTGACATGATCAAATTAATATATTTAGTCTCATGAATTATAACTGTTGATCCTCTTGAGAAAAATAATAAAATATTGAGTAAAATAATAAAAAAACACCTCTCTCCTCCACTATAAATACCACCCCTCAACACCTCTTCTCTTCACAGCTATCAATTCTTAATCCTTGTCCAAATTATAAAACAATCTCCTAGAAATAACCTCCCCTGCGTTAAGGATTTTTTTCTGTAACAAATTACCAAAACTTAACCCATAAAGAGGTTCTCAAGAAGAATGAATTCTGTGGTAACACCCACTTCTGTTTTCATTCAATTTATTTCCAAGTTCTTTTCTTTTCTTATATCTCAAGACATCCCCTTGTCCAGGTGCATGAAAATTCAAATATATTACATATACTATAATTTTATCATGTTTATAGAATAATTCTTCACCAAATATCTTCTCTTCTCTCTTTTACTTTAAGAATGAAAATATTGTCCATGAGGTGCCGATTTACAACCTTTGTGGATGACGTACTTTCATATTTCAATTAAACCTTCAAGGATGGTCCTGAAACCATTTATGTGTTTCATCCAGATAATAATATAAGTATTATATCTTATCTAATGTTTTGGAATCATTTTTTACACAAGATATTAAGTTATAAACAAAATGAGTTCATAGTGATCAAAAACCGCCAAAATAAACCCAAACGGTTATTATTAACCATTTATCTAACGACTAATCCTAATGACATAAAAAATGGTATATAATACCAATTTAAACTATGTAAGATATTTAATAACATATATGTTCAATTATAGATAATTAACCCCACTTTATACGACCTTTCATACATGTATACAAGTAAACTGATCATGAAAACCAAAGAAACCAAAGCTCCTAAATAATGAAATTGAATCTCTTAACCAATAAAAAATGATATAAATGAACATAATAAAATTATAATAAATTAAAAAAATGTATAAAAGTTTCAGGAGTTATTAATTAATGAATCTAATCTTATTATTTAGTACATTAAGATCAATTACTGAGTCATGTCGTACATAAGGTAAGGGATTCTACCCGAACCTCCATTATTCATTTGAGTTACTCTTTCTCTCTTTTTACCAAAATTAAATTCTATTTTATTTTTATTTAAATATTCTTAATAATGAAAATATGTTACAAACTCATGTATCAAGATCCATTCATTCTTCTTTTTCAGGAATATATATGTTTTCAAAAGGTTCCCAACTCAATTCTTCCTGATAAGCAAACCTAGTTTAAAGGATCTTCCTGAATTCTTACCAGATTTCAATTTCAATATATAATCGGTTTTAATCCACCATTATTTTATAAAATAACTCATTTTAATATGAAAAATATCCTGGTTCACTTATGGTTTTCTATAAACTATTACTCCCTTTTTTGCTTTAAATTATCTTTAATATTTTCCTAAATTGCGCTAAAATGTTTTAATTTTAAAGTTTCTTATATACTATTTTTGCACGTTATTGACATAAATAATTATTATCTATACCTATTTTACATTATTAATGTCCATGTATGATTTAATTACTTTATTTCATGGAAACTTTTATGATACACCCATTTATTATGTTTTATGACATGATTTTGATACCCAATTATTTCCATGGGTAACCCTTATGTTTACATTTGATTGGTTATGTATGATACCTTTTGTGTGAAAAATATTTATGAACATGTTATAATGGGTGTAGTAAGATAGTGATCTAATTAATTGGGTAATGATTAGTCTCATGATATGTTATGTTCAATGGTATTGGTGGTTATCCTTGACTCGTACTCCATGTGCAACGGTCCTGGTGGTTAGCCTTGACTTGTGCAACTCTATGTGCAATGAGCCTTGACTCATGCTAAAGTTGTGTTTTATGTTACTACCACAATTCTATGATTCCATGATTATATGATCCCATGTTCTATATGTTACTATTCCATATTTTTAATCATGTAACATGCCTTTTTATATCATTATGATATGCCTTCTAGCCCATATGTTATGATTTATTTTAATTTTTATTATCTTACTGGGATTTTTGGCTCATCCTTTTGTCCATGTATTCTCTCCAAGTTATCCTATTTAATGTAAGGTATAAAAGGAATTTAGGATCTCATAATGGATGATAAATAATTAAATTTTTTATTTATTCTCATGTTTTCATATTTATGTACCTAATCGTCCAAAGACACTAATCTTTAAGATCAATGGCTTGTAATTTGACTGTTAATTATGTTAAAAATCATATAATATTATGTGTAAAAGGCTAGATTATCTTTAAGAATATATGAAATTTTAATTATACAAGCATACTTATTTCATAAATATCATATATATTCATTATTTCTATCTTATATAAATCCTAATGAAATGTTGATGAAAATTAAATAACACCGCTACAAGGAGACGGTAAGTTGTGTGTACGCGCAAACGATGTTTTCAATTTTTTGTAGGATGGAAAAGATATGTAGTATAGTTTTACCATAATAATAATAACATATCATTATGTTAATTATACTATAGTTATTATATTAGTATGGGTAATACACTTTAAGTGAAAGTATAAGAAGAAATAAACTTGATGGACTTGGTAATGACGATTACCTCTTCTTTTGTAGACTTCTTTTAGATCTCTTATTAAGGGAATTAGAGTAGGTATTTTGGAATGACCAAAACATCTATAAATTGTATAAGTATGTTTCTAACAGAAATGGAAATATATTTTTTAATCTAGATTCCACAAATTGGTGTAAATAAGTGAAGGAAGGTTCCCTTTTATAATTGAGGGGAGGGGAAATCTTGGAATTTCATAAAGTATTAAATTAATCTAAATAAAATTTCATGTAAAAATGGATCCTAATTTTTATAAGTAGGATATAATATCATTATAAGTAAAACTAATATCATAGATTTGTTTTACAATTTTTAGGAATGTTTTCACCCTTATTGTTTAGTTTTAACCCCAAGTTAGCCCTTTTGACAATTATCATAATATTAAAGTTCTCTACCATTTAAGGGTTAATAATGTTACTATAAAATAAAAACCATATATTATTCATGGTTTATATTTAAAACAATATCCCATTAACTTTTATAAATCTACATTTAATGAAATTTAAATCATTTAATAAAATATTATTTATTAAAAAATATCATTAATTTCATTTTTAATAGTATTCATTTAATTTGACTATAAATACATAAAGATAAATTGAGAATTCAAATATAATCCTAGAAAACCTCTCCAAAATGTTATATATATCTATAAATTTATTTTCACACATTAACTCGTTCAAATTATACAACTTTAAATATTTTTAGTATCATTTATTTTATTTTATTATTAATTTAATAAATATTATTTTAACTTTTTGTAAGAATTTAAGGTAATTATTTAATACCTAAAATTTTAAAATAAATTTCCATTATAAAAAGATTATATTATGATAAAAATATCCATTAATATTCATTCACCACTTGTTTTTGTCCCCATGTGGACACATAAGAGATATTTAAAACTAAGAGAGTGCATTTTGTATCTTTCTTTGATTTAAATATTATATTGGTCATTTCCATGGAAAAGTGACCATTAAAAAAACTATATTGGAGTTAGGTGATAAGGGTAAAATTAAAATCATATAATAAAAATTGATATGAAATGTTATGACCTTATCACTTAGTTTTTTCCTAGATTAACCTAATTTACCCTTTATCGAGGTTATAAATTTTACAAAATTTACTATACATATTCACCAAAAATAAAAGGGGCATATTTACCAAATTTTAACCTCATGATTCTAAATATGGAATAAATTTTATCTAATAAAATTTCTATATATTTTAGAAATTAATTTATAAATAATCATGAAAAATGCGATACAGAATAATTTTTAATAAAAATGAATTTTTATATATAAAAATGTTTTTATACCAAATTAAATCATGAAATTGATTCCAATAAACTTTATTGGATTATTAATAAAATAAGAGAACTAATTTTAGTTTGAAATAATTTTAAAATGAAATGGAAATTTTAAAATTATTGAAATAAAAATACAATTTTTAATAAACATATATATTTTCACTATTTAGTGGAAAATCAATCTTAAAAAGAAATAAAATCATTTTTTAAGAAAACATCTTTCTGAATCATAAAATAAATTTACTGAAAATTGATTAATTATTTCCTAGAAACTAATAAATTAATTTTTATTGACTAGGACATTTATATATATTTCATTTTTTGATTAATATTATTCATACCATCTAATTAAATGGAAAGGTTAAAACAGTCATATAATAATATTTCGTGGTTTTTTTAAGTTTAGTGTTTCATTTTGTATATGATATCAAACCTAATTTTATTCTTTTAAAATATTGTGGTTTTATATTTTCCCCCTTTAATAAATTATATCCTCATAATTTGAAATTATACTCAGTAATGAAGTGTTTCATATTTGAAAATTCCTTTTTGGAAAACCACATAATAAAAAGGGTCAATAAAAATCCTATTGAAAAGAGGGAAAGATAAATATGAAGGTCATATAGAAGAACACATATCTTAGGTTCTAGAGAGTATAAAATTAGTGGTACCTAAAAATATAAACAAATAATAAAAATATAATATCCATATAATGAAAGAGAGTGATAGTGAACATTAATCATAAGAAAGTGAATGACCATGGGATTGTTTATGCCCATAAAACCATAAATTGATGATGTGTGAAAAATACCATCAATTCATTAGAATTTAAAGTAATAAGAATTTTGTTTCCAGATCATTTTCCTAGAGTTGAGGAATTACATTACCATTTAGAGTAAAAACATAAATAAATATTATTAATTGAGAATAATTGCATCCTTTATTTATGCTTCAATAAATTTCCACTTCATCTCTTACTCTAAGAAATGAATATTCCATATTAATTTTTTTATACCTAAAGCACTAAAAATAAATTTTAATGAATTATAAGATCCATTAAAAAATGGAATTTCATTCCTCTTTCATTAGATATTTTCCAAAACCAAAATTGTTAGCATAAGATATCAAATATTACATTAATCTCTAAAACCTCAATAATAACACTAAAAATTCAACGTAATCCATTACATAAATGGTTGAACTTAAGACCCTTAAAAAATATTTCTGACAAAATAAACTTAACATTAATCCATATTGTAGCTCCTAATTGTCACATACCGAATATGTGAATAACTTTATTTCATATTCTCTTGAAACATGGTAATTACCATAAATATTTAATGAAAACATACATGCTACCAGAAATTAAATATATCCTCATTCTTAAAATAAAATTCCATATTATAAAATATATTCCATAAATACAAAATAGTTTTGAACTCCATCATAAATTAATTGGTCATCAAATCAATAACTATTTTAAATATCACCAATATTGTCCCATTTACTTATTAAATGTCAATAATCTATATATCCCAAATAAAAATTATTAATTCAACATCACAAACATATTAAGGGTTATCCTTCCCTTATTCATTTATTCTCCAAAAAATATCACCTTACCACTAAATAAATTTTCTTGGTTATCGGTGTCATTCAATATATGTTGTCAAATCCTTAAAGAAAAAAAATACTACAATGAAACCCTTATACATTTCATGATTCTTATAACCAGAATATCATTGATAAAATACTTTTAAAACATAATTATCTAATCCAAATATAGAATAACATTAATTATTCCACTTCATCATTATTAATAGCATAATATTGACCATGATTCATAGATTCTTCTAAGTTATATTCCCTTGATACTTGGGGAATTCCTTTATATATTTACCCATATCCTTACAGTTGAACCTCTAAATGTTATAAGTTTTCTTCTTACCCTCCCATTAATGATACCAACAACCTTTATCTCTACACTTGAAGAAAACTCCCATTATCTTCAAGGAAGTGTTTGTATTTTTCTTTCCACAATTATCACATGTGGAAACATCTTTCTTTCTCTTCTTCCCCTTATCCATTTTTTTTCTTAATACCTTGTATTATCTTGTTTTATTTCTTAGCTTTAATACTTAGAAAATTAATTCTATATCCGGATAACACATGATATTGTATCCTCACAGGATGAGAATAATTGAGAGACCAGTTTCGTTCAAAGGATTGGATTTATCTTATCAAAAAATGATCAATCTTACTCTTTGAATTATGTACATAGTCTATGAAATTCCTTACAAACAATTTAAATTTATCTTTATACTTAGAAATATTTTACTCTCTCTTTTGTCTCAGACCCATGAATTATCTTTCCATATCTTCTCATAATTCATGAGGAAAATATTTTTACTAGAAAAGTTCCTTAAAATACTTTTATTCCATTTTTTTATTTCCTTCTCATACTTAGGGTTTTTAATCAATGACTTTCATTGATCTGTATACCCTAAGAGATGATAAACTACCATGACAACATTCTCCCTTTCATCACTCCTTAAAGAAAGAAATATCTTTTATAGGTAACTTATCCATTTCTTCGCTAAAAATTGTTCTGTAGTCCCACTGAATAATGGAGGTTTTTGATACATGGAGAGGTTTAACAATATTAAACTACATTTTGGATCAACTGAATACTCCATATAGGAATGGTTATTGGTTATAACCTAAGTTAGCTTCCCCAATATTGTTGTAGTTTATTTAGATCCGGCTTCATTATCTTTCCCATGAGGGAAATATCTATATGTATTACATACATTGAAATAGTTTCCTTTCCTTCCCTTAGGTTCCATTTATAAAAAAAATCATATATTAGATTGTCTTATAAAATCATCAATCATAATGAATAATTTAAAAACTAGTGAAACCTAAATTGAAAAAATTATACACAGTTAATATCAGAATCATAAAATTGGATTCTTTTGGAATATATTTAAAGTCCATAATATGGTTATTATAACATCTTAAACCAGGTGACACACACTGGTGCCAAAGTATGGTTAGTCACATAACCTCAGACTCACCTTCCCATATGCCAGAAGTTGTCGACTAGAAGATAGAGGGTCAAATATATAACATGGGGAGATTATACCCTTTTTATAAAAGAAGAACAATAACATAGATAAATAAAAAATAGTCAAAATATAATAACCATAACTATAATAATACCTATATCACATGATGAGCAAAACATTAATATAATATTCAAACCTAGACAATAGATATCTCATGTTAGATATGTGTCAAGTGTCAATATGGGAAAAAAATAAAGACACAATGAAAACTCCCAAATGGGTCCTGACATCATGTTTGGTTCCCTCATCCATGATCTATCCCAAATCAGCCATCTAACATAGGGATCTTGCTTTTATCATGTTTTGAAAAAATGAAGTCTATTATGGTACCGATCAGTCAGCCTAAGTAGGGTATGAGTACAACTTAGTAAGCCACCTCCAATGGTGTCTAAAATAATATTTAATCTATAACAGTGTATACAGTTGTATAAAGAATAAAGTAAAATAAAATAAAAAGTTAACACGTTTCATTATTCTTTAATTAACCACATAATTCACCCGAGTTCACTATGACACCCGAACCATTAATACTTTCTTTAACCCATGTTGGATTATAAACCATGTCACGTAGGGAATATTAAAATTCAATATAATCATGGTATTTCTTTTATCATTCAATTTTAATTTCATAATTATGGCCACATGGAACCATAGTCCAATGCATTCATTTTGGTTATAGAATGCAGTGGCTAGTACCTTGTGGGTATTTGAAGCATCAGCCTGTGTCCCATAACCTGTATATCAATCAATCACATGTGGGATTGTGAAGCATCCGTCCATTTCCAACACTCATTTATCACATCCACGAATTTGGATCTAGAATGGCATTTCTAACACCCTATGGGTATTTGAATCATTAGTCTGTATCCCACAACCCATTTATCAATCAATCACATATATAATATTTAACAATGTTAATCATCATTAACCAACTCATAAACATTTCCCATCATATTATACCATTCCAATTAACAAAATAATCACGGTTCAAAAATTTAATCACATGGAATAATATGAACAATTCACTATTTAAACCATTTATAAACATTTATTCATGTAAGACATTAACCTTTAAATGTTAAGAAAAGAATACCTTTATTCCCATTATAAATCAATTTCATATCCCAAAAATTAACCAATTACACAATCCCATTCAACTGACCAACTCCACAATCCCTATATCCCATCACATTCATAACCACACCATGCTATTAATTAATCAATCAATTAATTAATCCAATTCAATATGTGATTTTCAAACATGTAAATTTATAAATCACAATTCCATACAAAAAAATATAATCTATACTATGGGATTTTCAATTTATACCACCTAACACAATATTGTTGATGGACTCTCCCCAATAGAAATCCCCAAATTGAAGCATAGCATTCAGTTGCAGAATGAAGAAGGAGATCTAGATCAAAAGCATAGATACAAGATCAAATGGAGTTAGATATATCAAAAAATATATCCAAATCCACACCAATGGTGGAAAACTATTTCCTCTTCATTAGTAATTATAGATGATAGAGAGAGAAATATAATCGAGAAGAAATCACATATCGGGAGAGGTGCAGATCTGTCAATAGGATATTCGATTCTCCAGGAATATAGGATTAAATGACTTGGAATTCATATAAGAGCCTCTAAAAATTTAGTAAATTGTTTTATCATGATCTAGGGAGTGTATGGATAATAACTGGGGGGTTCAAAAATTTAAAATAAATTTTTAGAGCATTAAAATCCCACATGCACAGTTTCTTGGATTGGGGTGCATAGTTTTCCAAACCGTACAACATAATTGTGTAAATATCCCATGGGGGTTCATGGTTACTCATAATAGGGAAATGTTTTAACAAATCATGTGAAAAATATGAAATCCCTCTTTGTCTATGGTTTCATGGTTTGCTAGGGCAGGGTGCACGGTTTTGGAAAACTGTGGGCCAACTATGCACTGCACAAAACCCCTCCAAAACCATACAAATTTCAACCAAATGCACCCAAGAAATGGCTATGACAAATAATAACTAAAAAAGTAAAATAAGAATTTTTAAACTATATTGAGAAATCTATAGAAAATTTTAGCATCTTACAATCTCCCCACCTTATAACAGCTTTTCCGCGAGATGTGCTCCCAAGCATCTCTTAGATTACGAGGTAAAAATATTGGGCCACTGAGCTCACACATCTTATTCTCTATACCATGTTTCCTCCTATAAAAGAGCATGTTTCCACAATATATGATCTATTGTTAGGGTCTTTCCCCATAAAACATTCTCATTGTGATCCAAAATATGTATTAGAAGCTCCTCAAAGTACGCATCGGTCTCAAGCTCAACATCATCCACATCGGTCACATAACAAGGGTCGAGGTAATATCATCAATGATGAAAAACATGAAAAAAGTCATTCATAACACTAAACCACTTTGGAATATAAAACCGGTATTCCACTGACCTGATCCTCTCTACAAACTCAAAATGTTCAACAAAACTGGATGCCAACGTGCCCTGCCTATGAATCTTTTGGTGACCGAATCTAAGTGACACCCAAAGGAAAACATAATCACCATCTATAAACTCTAGGGTTCATTGATGTATATTAGTATACGACTTCTATCTACTCTTATCTATATCAATTCACTTTAAAATTAGTTGAATATGCTTTGATGTCTCTTTTCCAAGATTCATACCCAAGAGTTCTGACTCTCTTGCCTCCATTTAGCATAGTAGTGATCTACATGGCCTTCCATAAAGAGCCTCATATGAAGCCATCTGAATAGTTTCCTAGGAACTATTATTATAAGATAATTCCCTTAGTTCTAGGTGCTTCTCCCATGAACCACCAAAGTCAAGAATGCATGCCCAAAGCATATCCTCCAAAAAATGTATAGTATGATTTGACTATCCATCTATTTGTGGGTGGAAATTCAAACTCAAAAATAACTAAGTACCAAGTTCCTTATGTAAGAATTTCCATAAACATGAGGTAAAACCTGAGTCATGGTTTGAAACTATTTTCTATGGCATCCCATGTAGACAGACTATCTCTCAAACATACATATCTCTTAACTGGCCCACTGATAAAGTCTCTCATATAAGAAATAAATGTGTTACGCTCTTCAGTAGATCTACTATCACCAAAATATCATCATTCTTCTGAGTCATGCTCTAGATACCTACTAAAAAATCCATGTTAATTCCATACCACTTACATTCCGAAATGGGAAATGGTTGTAGTAATCCACCAGTTCATTGATGCTTGGATTTAAACTATTGAAAGGTGTAGTATCATGTCATGAACCCTCCAATTTCCTTTTTCATGTATGGACACTAATACCGTCGACATAGGTCATGGTTCATTTTGGTCAAACCTAGATTCCCCACCCACATTGAGGCATGAAACTCACACATTATCTCCTCTCACATACAATTAGGAACAAGTACATGTCCCCTAACATAGATGATCTCATCCTCATCTATGGTCCAATCTAAAGGTGTATACCCCCTTCAAGGATTTCTATCATGGTCAAACATTCTGGATACTCATGATGGCTCTACCTAATCTGGGTCAGAAGTTTTTAATCTACTAAAACTAATACAAGGGTCATCTTTACCTGTCCCTCTCAAGACACAATATACATATTAGTTTGAAAATTCATCATCTTCCACTCAAAGCTAGACTTTTGAACTGCCTGATTCAGTGTTTTCTTTCTTAGATATTTAAAAGCACAATTTAACTTCTCAGGTGTATATTCTAGATCAAAATAAAATGACTAAATATACTCAACCAACCTCAGCTTCTGGATATTTAAGTCTCACAGTGAAAAGATATACTTTAAGATTTTATGTTTGTTATACACTGTAAAATTTTCACCAAATAGATAATTCTTCCAATACTTCAAATCATAAACCACTACAACTATTTTGAGTTCATTCGTAGGGTAATTCCATTCATGTGACCTCAACTTTCATGACCCATATGCCACAACTCAACCCCCCTTCATTAAAACACCTCTAATCCTAATCTTAGATGCATTACAAAGAACTGTATACTACTCCCCTAGCTTAGGTAGGATGAAAATTATATCAGTGTGTTGAGTCAATAAGGTTTTTCCTTATGACTTTTCCATTCCTTCTTGTTTGGAAAATCACAAACACCTTATCTATAAGGAATATTGCTTTTATAATGAAAAATTGCTTTTATAAGGAAAATCACTTTTATAAGGAAAATCGCTTTTATAAGGAAAATTACTTTTATAATGAAAATTTCTTTTATAAGGAAAATTGATTTTATAAGGAAAATTATCCTTATCATATTTTCATCCATATATTTTATTATGTATAAGAATTGGATTCATTTCTATATTCTTAGTATCGTTTAAAACTTTGATATGGAGCATTCTGTTTTAGGCTTTGAATTCTGGATGAGAACTGTAATGAAGTACCACTCCAAATTCTGGATATGAGCTCTATTAAAGTTCCACTCCAAATTTTGGATACGAACTCTCATGAAGATTGACACTGAATTCTAATGACGAATTCTGATTATGAATTCCCATTACGAATTCTGATTACAAATTCTCATTACGAATTCTTATTCTGAATTCCCATTCCGAATTCACCTATTAAACAGAATCTGATAATCTTTTCTTTATACACTCCGAACATATTTAGACTCCGAATATTACTTTTAGTTAGACTCCGAACTTTCATTTTTCTTACACTTTTATAAGTTGTCTACTCTTTGAATTTTTTTTTACACTCTGAACCCTCACTTCGAACATTTGAGTTAGACTTAAAACGATGTCGTACATTCTGTTACACTTGTTTTGTTATAAAACAATGTCATCTATTCTGTTATAAACTAATTGTTGGTTAAGTTACACGTGTACAGGTCCCTTGTGACCGTTGGAAAGGAGGCCGACCAAGCCTTTAAATAGGAGCTCTTTTGAAAGAGCTCAAAACTTGACTGGACACTACTTCTTCGACATTGTTCACACATGTTGTTGAAGTGATTTCTTGAGAGAGAGGCTCTTATTTACTCTCATATTCGTGCAGAAAGTTTGAACTGCTTGTTCAAACTTTTCCTTGTGTATATTTTCTTCGTGCGACTCTGAATGTTGGTGATTACATTCGAGGACTTTCGGGGATAGGAAGACAGAGGTGCGACTACCTTAATGTTTGAGGGATTCCTTGCTGAGGAAGACAGAGGATCCAACTACCTTGAAGTTTAGGGCTTGCGGGGATAGCAAGACAGAGATTCCGATATTCGTATCGAGGACTTACCCTGGTGTGGGTAAGACAGACTTGCTGGAATGTATAAATCAAGGGACCTTTATCCAAGGTTGTTGGATACCCTTCTCTTTGGGTTAAAATACTTATATCTTGTTACTTGTAGTTTTACTACTTGTTTGTTTCCGCTGCATATTGTATTGTAAGGAAAGTATAACTTTCTTATACCTCCTTACTTGTACTTTGACAAATTTAGATTCTATACGCTTTAATGTAGAATCTCATATTGTAATCTTTAGATAAGTTTCATTTTCCGAATCCTTATTTCCGGAACCTACTTTCGGAATCTCTTTCCAGTTTTAAGAAATTACATAGAACTTGAAGTTTATAACTTCATTCATTATTCCAATTTTTCAATTAGTGTTTGAGGTGTTGTGAATTTGGTTAGTTTAACTTTGTTAAACTTAGCTCTTTCCTTTGTTTAAAGAAATTATTAAAGTGTATAATTCACACCCCCTCTTGTATATTGAGCATCTACATCATTATTTCGATCCTACAATTGGTATCATAGGAGGTCTCTGAAATACTTATACTCATGAATACATTTTTATTTCTCATTTTCCTTTATTCTTCATACTTTCTTAGAAAGTACTTTGTCATTCAGAACTTTGTTATTTCGAACTTTTTCATTCTGAACCTTGTGATTACAAACTTTTTCTACTAATAAGTTTGTGTGCCGAAGGTTTTTATAAGTATTGCTGGAATCAATATTGGTTCCATTGATAATCTAAATCCTACAAGACCATCGATCGTTGATGGAAATGACTATGAGTACTGGAGAGATTGAATGAATACTTTTGTTATCAATACTGGAGTGGAAAACATTGTTATGCTTACTGGTGATTATAAAATTTTTGATAAGGAAGTTAAAACTTCCACTAACCAGGAAAAGCAAGAGTATCAACTCAATTATAAGGTATTCAATACTTTACTATGTTCAATAACTAGAAATATATATAGCCAAATTTCTTCTTTTGAAACAGTTAATTGTATCTAGAAGAAGATAGAGGTAACACACTTTGCAACTTCTAATGTGATTGAAACTAGGAGAGCTATGCATAGAGCTGAATACCATGGCTAAAATTTTCCGTATGGTGAACCAATCTGTAAATTTCAACAGAGATTTATGACTATAGTCAACAGTTTACAGTCTATGGGAGAGAAAGGTTTAGATAATGAACAACTTGTGGATAAGATAATCGATATCATGCCCAATGAGTGGGAATCAAAATGAAAATCTATTGATGAGAATAGGAAGGTCACTCAAATTTCTCTTGATGAGCTATTTGGAACTCTTCTTCAACATCAGACAAGAATGAAGAGAGATGCTGACAACATCAAGAAGAAGAATAGAAGTGGTACTGTTGCTTTTACAACAACATCAAATCAGATGAAAGCTAAGACTCCAGAGAGAGTAACCAGATCCAAGTCTAAGAAAGTTATTTTCCAATCCGAATCTAGTGAGAGTGAAGTATCAGAAAACGAGTTAGCAAATCTTGCTCGAAGGATGAACAAGATAGTTGGCCAAAGAAGTTTCCAATCCAAGTATAAGAAAAAGGAAAGGAAATATAGGAAAGATGGAGAATTCGCGTGTTATGAAAGCAAGAGAGCTGGACATATTAGACCAGATTTCCCTTTGCTCAAAAAGAAATAAATAAAAGAAAGGCATTCGGACAGGAATAGAAATAAGTATTATAAAGCCAAAACTAAGAATGTTTTGAAAGCTAGTGATACCTGGAGTGCCAGTGGTGGTGACTCTTCAGATAAATCTCCTGATTATGAATCTTCAGGACAGAATAATCTTGGTCTTATAGCCAGAATACCTATTGAAAATCATTGCTTTATGGTTAAGGTACCAAATGATGAATCATTGACCAACGTATCTTTAAATTCTAATGATAGTATGTATTATAACTCATCTTATGAAGAAACTTCTTCTGATGAAGAAAATACATTACCTACTTATGAAGAAGTTTATAGGTTTGCTAAACTTCTTGATATTGAGAACTCTAAACTCAATAAGAAACATGATAAGGCAAACTCTAGAAATTCTATTCTTACAAAAGAGATATAAGATCTTTCTAGAGATCTTGATAAGAAAAGTGCTGATTTTGAAAGTATTTCAAAAAATCTTGAGGAATTAAATTATGAGAAGAACAAACTTTCTAAAGAGTTAGAAAAATTAATTTCTAAGAAAAATGTTTTTGAGCCTAGGTCTAGGTCTAAATCTAATGATTTTGAAGATAAAAACTTGGTTTTAAAACTCAAGTCCGAAATCTTTTCCTTAAAGAAGTTTTTATCAAACTTTACCCATGGTAAAGAAAATTTTGATAAAATTTATTCCCAAATATGACCTTTATGAAATAAATCCGGATTTGTTTATACCAATGCAAAACCTATTTTTAGTAACAATTATTTTGTTCCTCAAAGTGACCCATTTTATACCAAGTGTCAGTGTGGTGGTCACTAGGAAAATAATTGTTCCTTAAACAGAACCCAATATCTAGGATTTCACAAAGCTTATTTCTCTAAGAATATTTGGGCTCCTAAAATTTTTTTGTCTGGAAATCTCGGATCCAAACAAGTTTGGATTTCAAAAGTCTAATTATCTTCTTGATTTCTGGAAAATAAAGAGAGTACCAACAGCAACACATGGTACGTGGATAGTGGATGTTCCCGGCACAGGACTGGTAACAAAATCTATTTTGAAAAGATTATCAAAATGAGAGGAGGAAAGGTAAATTTTGGAGATAATGCTAAGGGAGAAATTATTGGTATTGGTAATATTGTTCTTCTTGGTAAAACTTTGATTTTGAATGTAATTTTTGTTAAGGATATTAAGCACAACCTCATTAGCATAACTCAGTTATGTGAGTAAGGATACCTTGTGAATTTTAGGAATGATAAGTGCTTAGTTCACAATTCCAAGGAAGAATTTATTCTCTTAGCCAATAGGCAAGAGAATGTTTACACTTTGAACATAGAAGACCTTAGGAGCCCAGATTTACCTTTCCTAAGTGCAATGGAAGATCATTCCGGTTTATGGAATAGAAGACTAGGTCACTATAACCTTAGGAACATATGAAAACTCTCTAAGAAGAAACTAGTTAAGGATCTACTAGAGCTTATATTTGATTATTCTAAAGTTTTTGATCCTTGTCAATATGGAAAGCAACATAAATCTAGTTTTAAATCAATTGGTGAAGTCTAAACAACTGATGCATTACAGTTAGTGCATATGGATCTTTTTGGTCCAACACAAACTGGAAGTATTGGAGGCAAATACTATGTGTTTGTTCTAGATGATGATTACACTAGATTTACTTGGGTCTATTTTCTAACAAAGAAATATGAAGCTTTTTCTTATTTCAAAAGTTTTAGAGCTCAAGTTAAAAATGAGAAAAAACTTCCATTGAAAACTATTCATAGTGATCGTGGAGGAGAATTTCAAAATTCAGATTTTGATACTTTTTGTAGTATAAAATGTATTACTCACAATTTTTCAGCACCGAGAACTCCTCAACAGAATGGTGTAGTTGAAAGAATAAATAGAATTATTTAAGAGATAACTAGAACCATGTTGTGTGAATATTCTATAGCTAGACATTTCTGGGATGAAGTTGTAAGTACTGATTTCTATACTATAAATCGAGTTTTGATTAGACCTTTTCTTAATAAAACTCCTTATGAGTTATAGAATGGTAGAAAACCAAGACTTTACTACTTCAAGGTTTTTGTTTGAAAAGTATTTATTCTGAATACTAAAGATAACATACATAAATTAGCACCAAAATTTGATGAAGGGATTTTCTTAGGCTACTCCACAACTTCTAAGGCATATAGAGTTTTCAATAAAAATACTTGTGCTGTTGAAGAAACAGTGCAAGTAAAATTTTATGAGTCAGATCCTTTTGTTTTTAAACCATCCCAACCTACATCCTTGGATGTGTTATCAAAAACTGATTATCAACCTTTGATAGAATATCCTTCTAATAAGGAAAATTTTCGAGAAGATACTTCTGAAACATTTACCCCAGAAGACTTTCTACCCTATGTTGATGAACAGGTTTTACAAAACCCAAATCAGGTGTTTCTTAAGAATCATCCCCGTGATAGTATCATTGGTGATGTAAATCAACCTGTAAGAACTATAAGTTCCTTAAGAAATGAAATAGAACATCTAGAATTTATTTCCCAATTAGAACAAAAAATCACTGATGAGGCTCTAGGTGATGATGATTGGATCAAAGCTATGCAAGATGAACTAAATGAATTTGAAAGGAACAAAGTCTGGATCTTGGTTGAAAGACCTAAGGAAACTTCTGTTATTGGAGTAAAGTGGGTCTTCAGAAAAAAATGTGATGAAAATAGAATCATAGTAATAAATAAAGCTAGACTTGTTGCTAAAGGCTATAATCATCAAGAGGGAATAGACTATGACGAAACCTATGCTCTAGTAGCTAGACTTGAATCTATCCGTATTCTAATTTCCTTTACAACATTATTTAATTTTAAACATTTCCAAATGGATGTGAAATGTTCTTTTCTTAATGATTATGTTCAAGAGGATGTTTTTGTTGAACATCCTCCTTGTTTTGAAGATACAAAACATCCTGATCATGTTTTTAGACTTACCAAAGCTCTTTATGGTCTTAAACAAGCCCCACGAGCCTGGTTTGATAGACTCACTGGATTTTTTCTTAAAAATAACTATGTTAAGGTAAATGATGATCCAACCCTTTTTATAAAAAAAGATAAGAAAAATGTTTTGGTTGTTCAAATTTATGTTGATGACATCATATTTGGTTCAACTCAGCAATCTTTAACTGAATCTTTTGCAAGTCTAATGAAATTTGAGTTAGAAATGAGTATGATGGGTGAGTAATCTTTTTTCCTTGGTTTTCAAATTTATCAAAAACTAGAAGGATCCTTTATATCTCAACATAAGTATATTAAAGATCTTCTCAAAAAGTATGGTTATGACAACACTAAGAGTATAAGTACTCCCATTGGTACCTCAAATTCTTTAGATCTTGATGAAGCTGGGAAACCAGTAGATCAAACATTTATTAGAGGTATGATAGGAATTTTACTTTACTTAACAGCTAGTCAACCAGACTTAATGTTCTCAGTATCCTTATGTGCAAGATAAATATCCAATCCTAAGGAATCTCACTTAAAGGAAGTAAAAATAATTTTTCACTACCTTAAGGGAACCATGGATCTAGGATAATTTTATACTTCTGGAAATGATTTTGTTCTAAAAAGATTTTCTGATGCTGACTTTGGTGGATGTAGAATGGATAGAAAAAGTACATCCAGAACTTGTTATTTTTTAGGAGATTCACTAGATTCTTGGTCTTGAAAGAGGTAACATTCTGTAGCACTTTCCACTACTGAATCCGAATATGTAGCAGCTGGAAGCTGTTGTGCTCAAGTGTTGTGGATGTAACACACACTCACAGACTATGGCTTGAGTTTTACTAAAACCCATATTTTGTGTGATAACACAAGTGCCATTACACTAAGAAAGAACCCTTCACATCACTCTCATGCAAGACACATAGATATTAGGCATCACTTTTTTAAGGATCACACACAAAAAGGAGATATAACTCTACAGTTTATCGGAACACAAGATCAACTTGCTGATATTTTCACAAAATCATTACCCTCCGATAGATTTGAATATGTTAAACAAAAGTTAGGAATGATAACTATAAGGTAATCATTCTTCATTACCTTCTTGTTGAAAAATTCTCCTAACAGTAATAAACTCCTTTTCATAGGGGGAGTACATATGATTTTTAGAGTAACTAATTTTTTTAAGTTAGTTTTTCAAACTTTTCAGAACTGAAATTTTCCGAATGGGAATTTCCTGAACTGAAATTTTCCAGAATATATATTTTCGTATTGAAAACTTTTGGAATGGAAATTTGAGTTTTGAACACTTCCAGAATTGAAAACTTCGTATTGGTGTTTCCATAACGATATTTTCGTACCGAGACATTCATAATGAGCTTCTCATATTCAAACTTTTTAATGAAATGCTGAAATTCTTATAATGAATTTTTGTTCTTATTATTCCTTTCATACTGGGTTTTTCGTACTGAGTTTGTTTTTTAGTGAGTTTTGTGAACTATATTTTTTCTCAATAAAGTTTTATATCCGTTTATTTATGAAAAATGTTTCCCATTACGAATAATCTTCCTAAGCTAATATGAAAGGTATTCTTTCTTTACTCATGTTTTTGTAATCATACTTTACCTTCTGGTATTTTCTTATGTTTTGTTTTCGGATTATAGTTTTCTTAAATCTTTGTTTTAATAAAAACCTAAAAAAGATCGGATTCAAGTTTTCTTCAGAATTGGTTTTCAACCATGAGATCTAATATCAGTTTTTTTACAACTGTTTGATCAACTGAGGAAGATGAACCGTCATATCGTTTCCTATATAAAGGGCACCCCAAGTGGTCGTCCCACATCAGTTTTTCAAGCTCTAGCATCTCAAAGCACTTCCTCTCTGTTTTAATGTCATTCCGATCTTCAGTAATCTCTGTTCTGAACTTCTCAGAAGTCTTCAGATCCGAATGTCTGTGGTAGCAGCTTCCCAAGACATGTCTTCCTCTAAGCCAATTTCCAAGTGGTTAGTATATAGAGAAAGGTTGGTTTATCCTGATTTCTACAACAAGTATTATTATCTTATATCCAAGAATATAAAGCTTAACAATTGGGAAGAAGTTGTTTTGTCTAAGCCTGGGAATCAAGATGAAGTATATTCGTATTTTCTTGTTTAGTTCTGTGAGTCAGTTTCCTTCTTTAAGGAAAATGATAGGGAGAAATTTTCATTTAAGTCTTATAACAAGACTTATAAGCTTTATTATGTCAAGGCAGCTAGCTTGGTAGGGCTGACCTATGAAGTAGAATCCAAGTTCATCTTTCATGTTTTATCGGATTCAAAAGTAAGCTTCAACAAGGAAAAGGAATTGGAGACTCTCGGACTAGCAGATGACAAGGCTCCGAAGATTGATTCTCTATCTACGAATTTTCAAATTCTAGAATTATGGGTACAAGGCTTTATCATTTCGATAAAGGGTGACAAAGATAGTTTCAAGAAGAGTGAGATATATATTCTAGATTTTCTGATAAATCTAAGGAAGTTTAATCTGATGAAACACATTCTTGTTACCATTGAGAATGTTAAGAAAGGGAATCTGAGAGCTCAGATCATAATGTACCAAGCAATCATCTCGAAGTTAATAGTTTGGTGCCTTGAGTCTTTCAAGGAGGCATGCAAGTCTAAGCCAAGAGTTTGAAAAATTATGTTGGTGAGTGATGGTACCCTCAAAAGGATGGATGTTGCCTTCGACAAGAAGACTGGTGAGTTCTTTGATCTAGCAGTTCAAGAAGAAGAAGTTCCGAAAGTTGGTGAACCTGAATCTTCTAATCCAGTGAAGAAGAGAAAGTTGAAAGAAGTTGAAGTTGAAGCAGTGAATCCCAGGTCTAAGAATGTTCATTCCGCACCGCCAAAACCAAATAAGAAGAAAGCTTATCCTGATGAGGTAGTTTCTAAGTGGAGAGAAATCAAAGAGAAGAGAGTGCAAGGGGAGCCTCAGTTTGGCTTGGATCCTGCAGAAGCTAAGGCCTAGAAGGAAGGGACAACTGCTGAACTAGAAAAACAAGTAAAATAAAAGAATCTTAAGTCGAAGATGTCTGAAGCTGAGGTTGCTCAGAATTTTTTGAAGTTTAATGAGATGACTTCCGAAAACATTCCACTTCTGAGATCATTCTCTGTGGAATCTTTACCTGAAACTCCAGGAAGAAACAATGTCGCTCCGGAAGAATCAGTTGCTAGGAATGTTGAGGAAGTTGAGCAGTTTCAAGAATTGGAATAGGAAGAAATAGTTGCTGAAGGTAGTGGTGAGACTGGAGATCTTTTGAAGCAAGTAGACGATTATAAAGAGACACCTTCGGAACATTTGTCGCTCCAAACTTCAGAAGATGAGTCTTCTAAGTTAGTCACTCTAGGAAAGTATGAGGAGAAAAAAAACAAGTAGTAGCTTATCATGCAGAGGAAGAACAAATTCTGCATGATATTGCTCAAATGGAGAATGTAGTGGATGGTTCTGAAAGAGTTATTGATGATGAAGAAAATGTTGTTCAAGTATCCAATAGTGAGCAGAGAACTCCGAAGCAAGAATCTATTCCGAAAGTTGACAAGGGAATGCAACTCGTTGTTGATACCCCGAGTTCAGTGGCTATAAATAGAAGGGAAGTTGGTGATTCTTCCAAGAATAAGGATGAGCAATTTGAAGAAGAAAATTCTACAAGAAAAGTCTCAGATTCGGAATCATCTTCGTTGGGGCATGACTTTTTTGTTCAGTCATTAAATAAGTTGGTGGATTCTATTCCGACCTTCTCATGTATTGATTCAAGATGACAGATGCTCCAACATACATTGAATCAGAAAACAGACTCTGTATCCATGGTTATGGATAAATGTGTTGATATAGAGGCTCAGTTCAAAACTTTTATTGTCGGCTATGAAGCCCACAAAAGGTCTTGTAAGAAAATGACAAGTTGGTCGAAGAAAACCGTAGATGAGATGAGGCTCTTGAATGAATTCCAAGATAATGTTAAAGATGCGTTTGAGATAGAAGACATGAAGATAAATGAGCTTACTTATTCCTTTGAAGAAAAGCTGACAGCTGAGAAGAATTTCCAGATTCAAGAAGACAGAGATCTGATTGGGAAGCATAATTCTGTTGCTCAAAGCTGGAGGAATGAAAGGGATCTTAGGAATGATTTTGAAGAGATGTTGTTAAAGCAAGAACATGTTTTGAAATCTCAGTAAGAAAAGCATCAATCACAGGAAGAAAAAATTCAAGCTCAAAGTGCAAGAATAGTTGTGTTAGAGAAGCAAGCCGAAGAAGACCACAAATACTTGAAGAAGATAAAGACTATTCTTAAGGGTCTCATGTCAAAAGAAAAAGATTAAAAATAGACAAATACGATCTTTTTGTTGTATCATAGATTCTTTGTTTTTCAAACTGAATGAAAGTTTTGCTTGCTCGTTTCTTTTGTTGTTCTTACTAATTTTTCAGGTACTTTGATATATTTTCCATTCCCATGAATTCTTTTTGAAAATCAAAATGGGGGAGAAGGAAAAAGAATCCTAATAAAAAGGTAAAAAGAACTTTAACAAAGGGTGAGAAAGAAAAAGAACTATAATAGAGTTTATCTAAGGGGGAGTTTTTCATTAAAGAAGGCATTCTTATTCTTAATGAAATACCATTCCGAAAATCTAGAATACGATCCTTAGTGTTTCAAAGCCTAAGGGGGAGTTAGTCAAATTCATCAAGATGCATAAGCAAATGGAGATAAGCATGGATGTTTGCGTTTTTTTCTTAGTATTTCTTTTTCATAAGGATGTTTTTGCTTTCCAAAAGGGGGATATTGTTGGGTCAATAAGGTTTTTCCTTATGACTTTTCCATTCCTTCTTGTTTTGAAAATCACAAACACCTTATCTATAAGGAAAATTTATTTTATAAGGAAAATATCTTTTACATGGAAAATTCTTTTATAAAGAAAATCGCTTTTATAAGGAAAATTACTTTTATAATGAAAATTGCTTTTATAAGGAAAATTGATTTTATAAGGAAAATTGCTTTTATAAAGAAAATTATCCTTATCATATTTTCATCCTTATATTTCTTAAGTATAAGAATTGGATTCATTTCTATATTCTCTGAATTGTTTAAAACTTTGATATGGAGCATTCTGTTTTAGGATCTGAATTATGGATGAGAACTGTAATGAAGTACCACTCCGAATTTTGGATACGAACTCTAATAAAGTTCCACTCCGAATTCTGGATACGAACTCTCATGAAGATCAACACTGAATTCTAATGACGAATTTTGATTATGAATTCCCATTACGAATTCTGATTACAAATTCTCATTACGAAATCTTATTCTGAATTCTCATTCCGAATTCACCTATTAAACAGAATCTAATCATCGTTGCATTATACATTCCGAACTTATTTAGACTCTGAATATTACTTTTAGTTAGACACTGAACTTTCATTTTTCTTACACTTTTATAAGTTTTCTACTCTTTGGCATTTTGTTTACACTCTGAACCTTCACTCTGAACTTTTGAGTTAGACTTAAAACGATCTCGTACATTCTGTTACACTTGTTTTGTTATAAAACGATACCGTCTATTCTGTTATAAACTAACCGTTGGTTAAGTTACACGTGTACAGGTCCCTCCGATTTTTAAGGAAAATATGACCATTGGAAAGGAGGCCGACCAAGACTATAAATAGGAGCTCTTTTGAAAGAGCACAAAACTTGAGTCGACACTACTTATTCGACATTGTTCACACATGCTGTTGAAGTGATTTCTAGAAGGAGAGGCTCTTATTAACTCTCAGCTTCGTGCAGAAAGTTTGAACTGCTTGTTCAAACTTTTCCTTGTGCAGAATTGCTTCATGCGACTCCGAATGTTTGTGATTACATTCGAGGACTTCCGGGGATAGGAAGACAGAGGTGCTGACTACCTTAAAGTTTGAGGGCTTCCTTGCTGAGGAAGACAGAGGTTTCAACTACCTTGAAGTTGAGGGCTTGTGGGGATAGCAATATAGAGATTCCGATATTCGTATCAAGGTCTTACCCTAGTGTGGGTAAGATAGAATTGCTTGAAAGTATAAATCAAGGGACCTTTATCAATGGTTGTTGGATACCCTTCTCTTTGGGTTGAAAAACTTATATCTTGTTACTTGTAGTTTTACTACTTGTTTTTTTCCGCTGCATATTGTATTGTAAGGAAAGTATAACTTTCATATACCTCCTTACTTGTACTTTGATAAATTTAGATACTATAAGCTTTAAGGTATAATCTCATATTGTAATCTTTAGTTAAGTTTCATTTTCCGGATCCTTATTTCTGGAACCTACTTTCGGAATCTCTTTCCAGTTTTAAGCAAGTACGTAGAACCTGAAGTTTATAACTTCATTCATTATTCAAATTTTTCAATTAGTGTTTGAGGTGTTGTGAATTTGCTTAGTTTAACTTTGTTAAACATAGCTCTTTCCTTTGTTTAAGGAAATTTCTAAAGTGTACAATTCACCCCCCCCCCCTCTTGTATATTGAGCATCTACATCATTATTTCGATCCTACACAGTGTTTAAGAACGTATTCAGATCTTGGAAATCATTCTCACATACTCCTGACCATTCAATATATACCCTTCTTGTTCAAGATATAAATAAATGTTTCCAAGTGGGAAATGTTATTGATGATCCACCGATAATAGACCACTAAACCAAGGAAGCTACAAATTTGAAAAACATTCTTGGGATTATCCAAAGAAATAAATGAATGAACCTTATCAAGGTCTACTAACACACCTTCGTTTGAGATGATGTGACCCAAGAAATTTACCCGATCAATCCAAAACTGATACTTAGATATCTTGGCATATAGCTAATGATATATCAGTGTACTCAGAATGATGTAAAGATTTTGGGAATGATCATCATGATTCTTGGAGTACACCAAGATTTCATCCAAAAACACTACCAAAATCTAATCCAGGTACGGGTGGAAGATTCGATTCATCAAGATCATAAACACTTCTAAAGAATTTGTCAGCCCAAACAGAATCATAATGAACTCATAAAGTCTATACCTTCTTCTGAAATCTATTATAGGTACATAAGATGGTCGAAATCTCAATCGATGATACCCCAAACAAAAGTTCATCTTTAAGAAAATACAAGCTCCCCTCAATTGGTCAAATAGATCATCGATACGTGGAAGAGGATATCAGTTACTCATTATCATCTAATTCAACTTCTGATAATCAACATATAAGTGCAATGTCTCGTCATCCATCATAGAAAACAAGACTGGAGAATCCCAAAGTGATGTAATCGGATAGATAAACCCCTTATCCATCATCTATTAAATTTTAATCATATTCTCTTATAGCTCTATTGGTGACATTATGTAAGGTAGAATGGAAACCGACTCAGCTCTAGGCATGATATCAATCATAAACTTCACATATCTCTTAGGTTCTAGTCCTATTAAGTCCTTAGAAAACATATCCTAGAACCAGTCTATAATCGGTGGAAGGGCACCATGCTTCACACCGCCATCTTTTATAAAAATACATGAAACCTAGGCATTGAGATCGCCCAGTTATTGATGAATTGGCCCTATATAGCCCACCATGATATCCCACTCTCCATAATGAACATAATTATCACCCTCAGAAGAAGTAAACATCACTCTTTGATAGTAACAATCTATGTGATCTTATTATTATACTAACCAGTCTATACAAAAAATCAATTCAAAGCCCAATATATCATGTATGTAGATATACCATGGAAAATGGTACTCCCCAACCTTGATAGAATAACCCTTCAATAAGAATATTTGTCTCGATCAAACTCTCAAATGTGTATCAATTATCATAAACCTTCTCAAAAATCCAATACTACACTCAAACCATTAAAAATTTATGATTATATAAAATAATGAGTCACCAATATCGAATAAGGCACTAAAAAATAATAGAAACAACAAGAATAGTACCTTTAACTGTTTATTGTCCAACCTCTCTATTCACAAGTGTAGGCTAATCATCATGAAACTGTCATACCCCTCTTCCCTATGATGATGTCTGAGTCCCCTGAGTTGCACCACTCTAATGATATAGGTGCTCCTTCCTAGAAGTACCATGTCCAATGCCTCTACTTCCATGACAAACAAAACTCCAAATACCAGGTCGTTATGGTGTAGAAGACCTCCTTCCAATACTATGTCTCTGTTTAGCTTCTCCATCACTACCCATCTTTCATGGGTTCCTATAGAACCACTGTAGATATCCCATCCTTCTGAAATATCAAAACTCAACTGGTTGTCAGGGTAACTATCTAAAAATATGTGTCCTACCATACTTGTGGTATGTCACTCAGGCAGGGTACTAAGTAAGTACTCCTTCCCCTTTGACACTCTTCTTGCTATCACTATGGTTGACATTCTCAAAGTGATTCTTCCAAATATTAGAAGACATACCTCCTAGTAATCTAGTATAAAACACCTATCATCCACTAAAATTCTACTTCAGGTTCCCCTCTTAAATGAGAGACCGATTCACCAATTTAGAAAACTTTTTTAGCTTAAAGATATTAACCTAAGACTTAATATCACATTTCAGTGCATATTGAAACCATTTTTCCATAGTAGCCTCATCCCTTTCCAATACTAGGAAAAAATGTTGTAAATTAGTAAAGTGTATTGCATAGTCCATCACAAACATATACCCATGTTTCAGCCTCATAAACTCAACTACCCTCTCCGATCTCAGTTTCTCTAGATAAAAATGCTCCAGGAACATCTCTTGTAAGTCCTTCCACTCCATATTCTCCAACATTCCATCTCAAGTCTGGATTTCCCACTAACTCTTCGCTTTACCATGTAACATAGAAGTATAAAATTTGAATATCTTCTTATTTGGAGTCTCCAAGTGGTCAAGAATCACCTAGATAGACTCAATACAGAATCTAGATGCATTAGGTCCACCCTCTCTAGTAAACGTCATAGGGTATCTCGACTAGAAATCATGTCTGAGGCCAGACATACACTTCCCAACTTTCCATGTGTATATTTCTATAATCATCATAAAGTGAGTAATGTTCTCATGGAACTTCTCTTTGGATCCTTCACTTGATATTATCAGTTCCTTATGTTCCACCACCAGAGGCACATTTCTATCCATGTCCTCATGTGATCCTATCAACAAATATTATCATGGAGGCATATATTTACAATTCCAAATACATGTATTATGATACATTAGACAACATTAACATATTTATGTAAGATGGATTTATAATAATCCATAGCAATTCATCCCCTATACCCCTCTATAGGGTCAAAACTATGGTTTTTTCACTACCCTCAACTATCCCTCACCAAGTTCGTGGTTCACATATGGTAAAACATTTTCTCAATTTTAAGTTTCTCATTAGACACCCATTTTCCACATTTTTCATCATTTTATAATTTTCAATTTCATATTAGGTGCTATTTTAAGTTCAATTAAAAAATCAATGAAACAAAATTCAATTTCAATAACTTACCTAAAAGATACAATTTCCGTGCATTCCCAAAATGATGAATGTCAAAATAAATCCTTAATGAAATACAACATGTATAAACTACACTATTTCTATACTGGTTTATGAGTAAAATCTTAGAATATCATAGAAAACAAAAACATCACACAATGAGTGCATCTCCCATGGTGAAATAATATCCAACTGTAACAGCAAACACCAATAAAAACAATCCCACTATAGGTACTTGGGTTTCCCCCCATATATCGGTTAGATATTCCCATGTACGAGATCATGACCACGGTCTGAGTCTTTTTAGTCTCCAGTCTACATTTCCCAAATAGTAAGACAAAACAAAAGAAAATAAAATTCTCATATGATACCACTTTGCGACATCTCGACCCAGGTGCCACACACCGGTGCCCCAAGCAAGGAGGTCACATGACCTCAGGTGTGCCTCTTTGTATTCCAGAGGTTGCCTACTAGCAACGAGGGTCGAATAGATAACACATGGAGACTATACCATATTTATAAAAGTAGAAAAATAATGAAAATAAATAAATATTAACCAAAATATAATAATCATAACCATAATAATACCAATATCACATGATAACCAAAATAAGAATACAATATCCAAACCCAAACAGTAGATATATCATTTCTGATATGTGTCATGTGTTAATGTGAAAAGTCCAGAATAAAGACAAAAAACAATCCCAAATGGGTCGCAACATCAGGTTTGGTTCCCTCATCCATTCTCTATCCCAAATAATCCATCTAACATAGGTCTATTTTCCTTATCCTTTCATACATACATAAATACTATTAGGATACTGATCAGGCATCCTGAGTAGGGTGTGAGTAAAAATCAATAGGCTACCACCAACGGTGTCTAAAACAATATCTAGTCTATAATAGTGTATAATGTTTTATAAAGAATAAAGTAAAATAATGTAAATAGTTATCACATTTCATTATTCTTTAATTAACCACATAATTTATTGGGGTTCATGGTACCACCTGAACCATCAATACCTACTTCGGACCATATCATATTTTGAACCATATCACATAGGTAATATCAAAATTCATTATAATCATGGGTTATCTTTTATCCTTAAATTTAAATTTCATAATTATGGACACTTTAAACCATACTTGAATGAAAACTTTTTGGGTTTAAATTTCCATTAGTATCACCTCATGATTATTTGAAGCATCAATCCAGGTGACACAACCTTTATATCAATCAATCACAGTTGGGATTTTGAATCATTATTCCCTACCCCTCACACATTTATCAAATGCTTTTATTTGGGTCTATAACACCATGTCTAGAACCATATGGGTATTTTAATAATCGTTTTATGTCTTACAAACCATTTATCAATCAATCAAATATATCACATATATCATATTTAACAAGTTTAATCATCATTAATCCACTTATAAACATTCCACATCATGGTATACCATTTCAATTACCAAACCAATTATGGTTAAACAATTTACTCATATGGAATAATACTAAAAATTCATCATTTAAACAATTTATCAAAATTCATTCACATAACCCATTAACCATTCAAGGATTAGAAAAACGTCTATTTATTCCCATTATCAATAAATTCCATATCTGAATAATTAACCAATTACACAATCCCATTTAGTTGACCAACTCTATAATCCCAATATCCCATCACTTTCATAATCACAACATTCTATTAATTAATTGATTAATTAATTAATCCAATTCAAGATGAAATTTACAAACATATAAATTTATATATCACAATTCAATACACACAATTATAATCAATAATATAGGATTTTCAATTTAGACCACCTAACTCAAGATCATTGATGGACGCTCACCAATGTGAATCCCTAAATTGAAGTGGAACATTCAATTGCACAATAAAGAACATGATATAGATCCAGAACCAAGATATAAGATCCAATGAAGTTAGATCTATCAAAACCTAGATCCAAACCCACTCCAATAGAGGATAACTATTCCTTATTCATCTAGTAAGAGAGATAGTAGATACAGAAATATAATTGGGAAGAAATCATATACCGAGAGAGGTGAAGATATGTCAACAGGATCATTGATTCTCCATGGTTGGAATTCCTTGTAATTCATTTTAGAGACTCTAAAAACATATTGAATAGGTTTATACAAATCTAGGGTGTTTAGAGATAATAACTGGGGTGTTCGGGAATTTAAAATAAATTTTTGGAGGATTAAAATACTTTGTGCATGGTTTTCTAGGATAGGGTGCAAGGTTTTCCAAACTGTGTGCACGGTTTTCCAAACTATGTGCATATCCTATAGGGGTTCACAGTTAATCCTAATAGTGGGCACAATTTTTTAAAAAAAAATCTATGCTTCAACCATATGATCCCTCTTTTTCTGGGGTTGCACGGTTTGCTGTGGTAGGGAAAACGGTTTGGGAAAACCGTGAGCCAACCATGCATTGCCCAAAACCCCTCCAAAAACATTAAAATTTCACCCAAACACACCCAAGACATGCCTCAAACAAATTTTATTCAAAACAGGAAAAAATTACCTATAAATGATCTTTATATATATCTAGAAGATTTTGGGATCTTACAATTATGTTCCCTAATCTATTTTTTCCTAAATCTAGTTCCCAATGTTTCTATTAAACTTGATCTGAAACAAACTAAGAATAATTTGACCATAGTATCATATATCCAATAGTTACTTTATTACATTATCACAAGATACAATTTATTCCATCCCAAAGTGAATAAATATTTAGTAGACTTGGAAAACTATATACATGGTTCAATTTCACATTATATTTGAAAATTTAAAATACAACATAGTATTTCCTTTGATAACACAATAATCCCCTTTAGAATATCCATACATATCAATCATAAAACACTTAATAGTACCCTATTCATAAGAAAGGGGTGATCTTAAATGACCAGTAATGGTATGCATATAGTGAATGCTAAATAAGTCATGAAAAATATGACAAGAATAAATGATAATCAAATAATGGAATACAAATAATAAAATGATATAGAATCTTATCCATGGATATCATAAAAAAATAAACAAATCACATGATAATCAATAAATGATTTCATAATGATGTAATACATAATTTTAGACATCTAAAACTTACTATCGAGGTCTCATTATAAGATAACTAAAACATACTGCCAAGGCCTCATGACAATGCATCTAACATAAATGGGTAAGAACTCATCCAAATACCCATGATTGTTTATCTCATGATAAATAATGATGCATCAAGGAGATATGTAATTTTGAGCCCCATCAATCACTTATTAAGTTCAATACATTCATCATATGAAAAAACAACATAACTTAATCAACATTACTTAAAATTAATAATTATTCATATTGAAAGAATTAGCCTATGGAATATCAATACTTTCCCCAATCAAGTTTATCATGAGACACATAGAGAAATAAGGTGGATGGTGTCATATGATTATAAACTCAATAAATAATAATATTTAATAAATTATGTTGACATAGATGAAAATACATCCAATATATCAATGGAATATTTCTTGATGAAAATGCCATTTTAACTTTGAAAATACTTATTTAAAATCTAAAAATTTCCAAAATATTAAGCAAAACATTTTATTTGAAAATAAAATTGTAAACTTGTAATGAAATATTTAAATTAATTTTATTTCATGAAATTATAAAATTCTATTCATGTTGTATAAGTTAAAAAAAATTCCTTTCACACTTTTTAAATAATGAAAAGAAGTACCTCATTCTGAAAATGAGAAGAATATTCCTTTTAAACAATTTTATAAAAAGTAAAACATGGGTAAAAATTATGATATCTTCATTTTAAATATTCAATTTCATGTTATTATATAAGTTTTTTAATTAAAAATTAATTAATTTAATATGATATCTATTCTGGATATCAATTATTTTTGTATTTTTATGGAATAAAAAAAATTTGTAACCAGTTGGATAAAATCATGACATTTCAAGAAGATGTCGTGACAATAGAAATTACGATGATTTTTTGGTTGAATATTGAATCCAAAGGATAAAAATATCGATAAAAAATGATAAAATGGATCCAAACAACCAATATTTTCATAGGATGATAATTTTACATGATGTTGGATGATAACTTAATGTTCTGGAGGCTCAAAACTGAAGAAACCATGTAAAATGATTTTTCTAACTTTGGAAACACATGTTTTAAATTACGTATCGAGTACAATAAGTGTAAATTATAAAAGGTGTGAAATATATAGGATGTGAATGCAATACATGAAAATAATTTATTCGGAGCAGGCCCCATACTTTTCATGGCATGGAACCAACTTTCACACCATGAAACTATCCATACATGCCCTGTTAATTATGATGACACATATCATTCGACGAAAGATTTATGAGGTTAAACCAGTATGAAATTTTAATAGTGGTTTTGATCTTAGGGGACCCTATAATGACTTCTAGGGTTATAAATAAGTTGTTTTTTCCAAATAAATCGGACTAATTCCAATCATAAATGATTAACCATTGGGAGGTTGCCGCTAGGGTTCCAACCTGCTGTAGTTGGGTTTTTTATTCTAATTTACTTTATTCTTATTTGATGTAACATTGGATTATCATTAGATTAATCCATTTCATATTATTTTATTTTGTTCTAGTTCTTTCTCATCAATTATCTCTCCTATGGTTTTGGTTTTATTCCTCATTAGCGATCACCCAATGATGATTGTCTAAATCCATAAGGGAGAGCAGAATTGGTTGAAATGGGTGCATACTAAATTGTTCCACTTCATTCTACACTTGTATAATAATTATTTTCAATAATTATTTTTTTAGAGACTTTATATTTAATTTTTTTTACTAAATCATAGACTAAGTGTGTTTAGTAGAAGAGGAAACCCAACATTATAAAGGTAATTAATTTACGACAACTAGATTTGATTATTCGTCTACTATTGAATTCTGATCCTAAATATTCTTGGTATTTTAATTCATTTGGACATGAAGAATTACAGTTATAGGGTATAGTTATATGGATTTACAATTTCTTATATCAAATAAATTTATTGATTTTGCAACCAATGAGTATTATTTTTTTTCAAGTGTAAACAAGATTTCATTTTAGAAAAACTACCTATGGAATTTGGTTTCTATATCTTATGACTTTATTGTTTTTTCCTATATATTAATTTTTTAATTCATGTAATTAAATTATTTTAAATAAAATAAATTGAAATTGAGATGAATCAACCTTTTTTTGAGAGTTTCTATTGCTAAATTCCCCTCTCACTATGGGTTTGACCCTATACTGCAACTACTATACACCTTTGTAGTTAGTGCAGTCTGGGAACATTAAAATTTATAATTTGATCATTCCTAGAGGACTCAACACATTCATTATATGCATTAAATTTTTTTGTGTTGTTGCAGGGGAGTAGCGGAGCACATTTTTTGAATCGATACTAATATCTTAGATCAAAGGATTTTCTTATCATATTTCTATTTACTACTTATAGTTTAGGTATTTTCTTTTTCTATCATTTATTATTATTATTATTCAATATTATTCTTTTGTTGTTTTATGGTGGTTTGTAGGATAAATTTTTAGGCAAAATAGAATTATGTCACTCCACCATCAGAGTATAATGTGCAACAAGGGTATCCAACCATGTGGGGAGTACTGAATTTAGAAGGGTGGTCACAACAAGAATATGGATAGAATGATTCTTATTCTCATGAGTATGATGAATTATATCGCCCACAGTGGAACAAAAACAACTATTAACCCAATGAAGGATCTCCCGACTATAAAGGCTACTAAGGAAGATCCTAGACTAAAAGCACTAATAAGATAGACTATCTAGATTTCTCGCACGGTATGTTGAAGTTATGGACAAAAGGATTGGTTATAATGAGTCCAAGATTAGTGAGTAGGAAGAATTGATCTCAACTTTCACATATCATTTTTGATTTAAATTTTCTTGTTAACAACATACCAATAGTTTCTAATACGGATATAGGGTGGTGTAAAGAATACAAATATACGATGGAGGAATTCAGTGTTGTTTCCACAAAGAAACCATAAGAGAAATTCATTCAAGAATACCATTAATTTTAACAATATGGTGAGTATCTCTTAGAATATAGACTTACATGTTTGCATACAAAGTACATTCATTTATTGGATTAGTGTATGGATTATAATGAGGCCCAACATAGTGAATATAAGGAATATACTACCAATATTTCTTGAATTATTTCAAATTTAAATTCCCTTGTATATAATATACCTTTAAATTCTAATATAGGGAGGGACTGAGTGTCTTAGATATGGTGATGAGGAAGAGTTGATCAAGGAATTTCAAGCTTTTGATACCATAAAAGAAGAAAAAAAGTTGGATGAGGATGTTATGGTTATCTTTTTAGAGAATATTGACATCTTTAAAAGTGTTAAACCTCTAGATTTTAATGAAAAATAAGAACCTCATGCACCCATTTTATTCATACATATAAAACAAGAATACCCAATGGAGATGTAGAATCTATTGATAGTGGATTCCCTAGACCCAACTTGTGATGTACTTTGATTACCACTACATGTATAATGTTTGTTATATATACATGTGTTTATATTAACATAATAGCGTTGATAATTTTGCCTCCACTGTATTTATAGTAATTTCCTTAGATTACATGTTGTATGAAATGGTTATAACAAATCATAAGATATAATTAGAACTTAGAGATTCTATGACTGTAATCTTAAAGTAATGTCTTATGGTCCAGATGCATCATACTGATAGGACACAGATGATGTGTGACTATCAGGTGATGCGGATCATAAGCATTGATAATTCTTCTCATGAAGTCTGCGCATGGTGATCTCTAGTTTTTGAGATCATGAGGAGAAATCTCCCAATAGGAACATCGCATGTTTTGGGTGTCATGGTTGTTGTTGGGAAAAAATCTTTCAAGGTATCATTGAATCATTTTTGAGGTGATTGTGTTTGTTGACAAAACGGACCTCCATGTTGTGTTTGTTGATAGAGCATACCATGGTGTCCAATTTATTGACAAAGGGGGTTTTCATGGTGATTTGTCGAGTTCCATAGATTTTATTGACAACCAATGTTGACAAAGAATGATGACAAAGGAATGAACGATCTGGAGGCAGTACAAAAAGAACAGATCTAAGGTGGTGTCGTTTTCTAGTGTTTTCCAAATTTTTGGGCCTCAAAATTAGAAAATGGGGAAACAAATTTTGGAAAAGGAAGTTGATCACAAGATCTATGGTGGTTTGGAAACTTGTGCGCAAGGCATGTTTTGGGAGAAGAACGTTGAAAAATGGAAAATTCATGATGTGCGTGAAAGATTTGGAAATGGGAGCGAAAGAGGAAGTTTCATGAAGGAAAATTGTGTGCCCAATGCGACGTCAAACGGGGTTTTTCACGCTCGAAGACGAACATGCGGAACAAAAGTTGAATCATCTGCTCAGGGGTCAAGAACACTTATAAATACGAGGTGACCCCCTCATTAAAAAAATCCCTACACTTAGAGAAAATCTGAGCTCTTGATCGCATACGAATTTCGCGTAATGGGAGCTGGGTGAAACATTTTGAGTTGCGTGCAAGCTAAGAAAGTTGCACGTAATAGTTGAGTTGCGCGATAGATTAAAGTTGCGTGCAAAGGGTGTTTCGCAACAAAAGTGGAATCTTGTGTCCAAGGCATTAAAGTTGCATGCAAGACACAGTAAGGTTTGCGTGGAATATTTGATGTTGCCCGGTACACCTAGTGCAAAGAGAGATTCATCTGTGGGTGAAAGTGGGATATCAGCAGAGCATCTATCAATAGTTAAGGATGCAAATTTCATTAAATATAATGAAGAGACCTATAGGTCTATAAACTGTGAGTGGATCTTCTAAAAAATCAGTGAGTGAACTTTAATTGAGAGAGAAGTGAGCTTTCATATCGAGATTGGTTGTAAACCAGGATGGACAGTGAGTCTACTATGAACTTGTAAAAATCAGTGCACTTTTAGTAGATTCGGTAAATCGACACATTTTCGGTATATGATCCTTGGACATAGCCCAGTGAGAGTGAACCAAGTAAAAATCGTTGTGTCATGTGCTTGATTTAGTTTCTGTTTATACTTTTCTATAGGAAAGACAGAGAAGATAGTTTTGCTTAATAGGGAAACGAGATCAATAGGGGCAGTTGTTTTAAATCTGTCATACCCTGATTCACCCTCCTATTAGGGTATCTAACCTAGTGGATCTAACAATTGTTCCTATATATGGACATGTGTATTGGTCTCCTGAATTGAGATCATTATCAATGTGTGTCACTTAATTGAATACTTTATTGCCAGGAAGAAAATGACAATGAAGTCCTGACGAGGTAGTTTGTGTTGGGTCTGTCATTGGTCGCATGACATTGGATGAATGATAAAGATAGGGTTTTTTTTTCTTCTGAGTTGAGGAAGAGGTATCTATGGCTAGTTTGATCATGATCGTAGTACCTTCATAAATCCATGGTCATGATATTCGAAGTTAAATCCATCCAAAGAGATATCAACAAATAATACAGTAAGAATGTACGATGACACAAGTGTGTGTCCTACTTTAAGAGATATCACATGAAAAAGACATTATATTACACAGTAAATGTTCGTAGTTTGGTCTTCATTGCTACGACTTGTCCTTCTCTCTTTAGGGGACCAGACAGATTGCAATACTCTATTCTTGGTCTGTGAATATTATTCACTACTATTGAGATAATGTCTTAGAGGATAACATATAATAGTGCATTCGAGAATATGTCATATTCAGGAGAATATGAATATTGGACATGGTGAGACCCATTATGGGGTCTGAGTATTATCCAAGTTCTATTGATCATCAATAAATAAATAAATTCATTAATATTCAAGTGGAGAATAATTGAGTTGAATTTATTTATTACATGTATTTACAAGTGATTAAGTAAATACAAGGATTAATATTATGTGAATGAATATTATTATAATATTCTAGGTTTGTTTAATATTATCAGGAGTAATGAGTCATGTTAATGACTCAGGTTTATCAGGTGATATATTTAATTTATTACAGGTATGTGATAAGATATAAATAATATTTATAATGTATATTAGTTCATAAAAATTAATTATTTATAACACTTAATTAGTGTATTTTTATTGCATGGGAGCCAGGGAACCTCAATCAGGTATTAGGAATATATACTATATAAGTGGAGATAACCTCATCCCAAAATATTATTCACTCAATTGGAATTGAGATCTTCTCTCTCCTTTTAATTCCTATAGATAGAATCACTCAATCCAAGCGACCAAATCAAGTTCATCTTCACAGATTGAAGGCAAAGGATTGTGTTGATCATCACTGTGTCGAAGTGATCAAGACTTGCCTCGAATATGATACCTGAATATTCTCCAGCCAGTCACCTAGTATTCCACAGATAAAACAATTGCATTTTAAAATATTATGTTGCTTTATAATATTTTTTTTTCAACATATAAAACCAAACAAGTGTAAAATTCGTTTAAAGTGATTTGGCGTGCCCGTCCGCCCCTCCCTTACGAGTCTTCGCATCCTCCCACTAACTAGGAGACCCCTCTGGTCCCGACCTCAGCCACACCCCCTTCGGCGGATCTCGACACTGCCGCCAACCCTTCCCTTGTATGTCCCGCTCCCTAAGTCCAGTCACAATGTTCGCACCGCCAATGTCCGCAGTCTAGCTAGCCGCCTCCCATGCATAAGGTATCCCCGATTTGGCCCGATATGGGTTTGGTGAAGATCTTCCCAACACATCGTTTTCTTATCCCAAATGGGCCTACAGGTTTGTGGTCCAATCTGCAAAGAGCTTAGGTACGCGTTTTGGGACCTGAATTAATTTTAAATAATAATTAAAATTAATTAATTTGATTAATTTAATTTTAGTTTTAAAATTAAATTATTTAAAATTAATTTTTGTTTAAAATTAGAATTTTAATTATCTTAAATATTAATTTTAACTTGAGTAGTAAATTAAACTAAATGTATTAATTTAATTTTTGGATTTAAAATTAAATTAAAACTGGAATCATATAAAATAAATTATTTGAATTAATTTAAATTCATTTAATTTATTTTAATACCCTCGTACTTTTAGAATTTATCATAATTTAATTTTTATCATGCATTTATTTGTTATAGTGACTGGTCTTGAGCTAGTGACCGAACATGTATGTTCGATTTATTTAGTTATTTATTTCTTTTGATGGTTGTAATAAGTAGGTAATTAAATGATGGTCATCACATTGTCTTATTTTATTCAAATATGTATATAATGTCCTGCACGTCCAATGCACCTGTTTTACATTGCCCCACTAGACCCCCTTGCTTGCACGTAACTATATTTGTACATACACAGAGATGTTTTAGATGCGGACCCCACCAGGTTGAGTTGAAACTCTAAACGAGAAGCAGATCAGGGGAAAATTGCACTACGAGTCAGGACTCGACTTAGGTATGAAACCCCCTAGGTTAATATTGATCTGTTATGGATCAATTTAAATTAGATGATCAAAACTAATTAGGTAGAATTTATTTTCTTTATGCAGTGTTTTTTATTTTATGTGACTGCGTAATTATTGTGTGACCACATAAAATAATAAAAAAGATAAAATGCATAAAGATTCAACGTATGTTTTTCTATAACATATTCAATTGTGAGAGAGACAGCATAAATTGATCGTATTTAATATAAATGGATTACATTCATCATGAAATAATAAAACCCCTCAAATATATATCTAGTCATAAAGTCTTCCATTTCTCAAATTTGGTCAGAGTTAGGTGTTCAGGGTTCTCATTAGCCAAAGTTGAGGGTGCCTCTTACTACCGAAGAATTATTATAAGAGTAATAAGTTTTCTTGACCAAAGGTGTTAGCAAATAAGTAGCTAAAACTAGCTTTTTATCACTTTAGAGGCAATGCATTGAGGGAATCATGTTATTATTCCAATAAGTTGGGACTTTACTCAACAGTTCAATGAACCATGAGTTTACATGGTTGGCTGACATAGAGCCTGCCTATAAACTCTCCAAGTGGTGGCGTAGTCAAAGCTTATAGACTATGAAGAGATGTTTCCAGGATCCTTGCCACTAGAATACTTAAGTGATAGAGTAACCTGAATCTAATAGTGAGGCTATTAAGGTTCGATAAAATAGTGGAAGGCATTAAATGATTTAATAATTAATTAATCAAAAATATCCAAATGTTAATCAAGATTAAGTACTAATAGCTAAAAATTATTTATTATAGATCAAAAAAATGAAAATCACCAATGCAACCATAACACTATCACAGTGGTCAATTTTGGATAAATAATATATTCTGATTAGTCTTAATTATGGGGAGTGGTACAGGTTCTTGTGCATAGTACTACACAAATAAAGGAATCTTTATGTGATGGAATACTCAGTTCCTATTAAGCCTCCCCATGGAGCAGACAAGGAAGATAAATAAAAGTGGAAAAATCATGTAGATTATGCACTAGATATTTAGTGCATCATGTTATCATCCATGTCCATTCAATTACAGAAAATTCATGAGGATGAGGATGCCTACAAGATGCTAACTCATCTCCAATAATTATATCAAGAAAGAGCAAGGAAAAAAATTTAAGTGATTTCTAGTGCCCTTTATAAATGTATGCTAGTAGAATGGAATCAAGCGGTACTTCATGTACTCAAGATGATTAGTTACATTGAGAGGCTTGAAGTCCTTGGGTTCAAACTGAATCAAGAACTATAAACTTATCTCATTCTTTCTTCTTTACCTCCATGAATTTCAATTTTTATTATTAATTATAACATGAATAACATGACAAAGTTTCTCCTAGATCTTTCTGATTTAGTTTGACAAGATGATAAGGATATAAAGAATACCAATTCTTCAGTCCTCTTCATGAACAAGAGAAGGAAGGGCAAGGATAAGGGGTCTAAGGCTAAGTCTAGGACAAAGACACATGTTCATCTTCCTTCCAAGAAGCTAAGGATACATAGATAGAAAAATGAGTAGGACATTTTCTTCATTCTATATGGCAAGAAAGGCCACTGGAAGAAAAATTGTAGGGTAGGGAAGAAGAAGAAAGGTGAAACTTCTACTTATGGTATTTTTTTCATTGAAAGAAATATTTCATTATCTACAAGTTGGGTATTTGATACAACATGTGGATCACACATATGTAATCATATACAAGAACCAAGTAGATTCAAGAATATTTCAAAAGGAAAAGTTCATTTTATGAGCTAAAAATGGTGCGAGTTTTGGAGCCTTGGTAATGGGAGATTATAACCTTACTTTTCATAGTGGTTTGGTTCTTGTATTAAATAATTCTTATTATGTACCCTATGTGTCCATAAACATAATCTCTGTGTCATGTTTGGATACAATGGTATTTTATTTCAATTTCAGAAATAAATGTTGTCTCTTTTATAAGGGGTTTTAAAAATAAATTGAAATGAATGAGATATTGTTTTAAGTAGATAGTTATAACTAGCCTTTAAACTTAATTTTTTTGCTTCTATGATTTGAATTTCAAAAAATGGTTATCTGCGGTTGTGATCAGTAAGTTATTTAGAGTCTAATGAAACTAACTCGATTTTTGGACAATAGTAACATACCCTTATGAATAGTAATATGAATAGTAATATGACCCTAGTGAATATTAAATTGTATTATTATTTTATTTTCATACGGATTTAATATAATGACATCTTAATTAATTTTTCAAGGTTATATAAAATGAGTTATAGTTTTACAATTGTTAATTTCTTAATAATGTATGATTTTATTTAAAAATTAAATTAATAAAATTTAGAAAATTATTTTCAAAAAATAGAGTATATTTTTGAATTATAAATGTTGAAAAATTGTTAGGGGGATTTTTTGGGATTTTTCAGAAATTTTTGAATTTTTTATGAATAGTAAAATGCGATAAATTATGATAAATGGTAAATAATTGCTTTACTACATCATAGGTGATGCAAGGATGATGTAACCACACTTGTTTAGAACTCACATGCACTTATTACTATTTGGGGTCACATTAATCATGAATATTCATAGTTTTGAGAAAATATAATAAAATAATGATTAAAATAATGTAAAACGCTTCCTCTCCTCCAATATAAATACCACCCACTCCCCCCTCTTCCCCCTACACCTCTCAAGCCTTGATCCTTGCCCATGTTTTGGCCAATACTCCTCCCAATACCCTTCCCCACATCCAACACCTGCTGGTCTCACCAAGAGGCTAAGACCAAATGCCTTAAGGAGGATCTCAAGGAGAAGAGATCAAGATATAAACATCCACTTTTATTTTCTTTCTTTTACTTTCATTTCATTTTCTATTCTTATTATTTCCTCACCACCTCTTATCCAAGAGGAATTAATGATCCATAATCTTATATATATTCTAGATGTTAAAATTTTTACAAAATATTCACCATTATACTTCTTCTCCTCTCCCACTAATTTTAGAAATTAAAACATCGTTCGTGATATGTCGATTTACCGACATCGTGGCCAATGTGATTTCAATTTATTTTAAATCATTCAAGAATAATCATGAAAGCATTTTTATGGTTGAACCAGATTATAATTTTTGTATTATATCTTATATAATCTTATGGAATCATTTTTTACACATGTTATTAATTTATAAAACCAAATGAGTTCATTATGATCACAGAATCGCTAAAATGACCTAAACAAATATCAATAATGTTTTAACTTATGAATCATCCTCATGTCAGAATTCAGAATGATAAATGGTATAATTTATGGTTCTGGAAATATTTAAATACCATTCCATTCCAATTTTGAAGCTTCACTTCCAATCAAAATGAATATCCATCATGAACAGATCATGAAAACCATGTGAAGAATGCACCTGAAAACAATGTAAATAACAAAATATTACTAATAAATGTGTCGAATGTTGTTGTAAAATGATCATATAAGGTGTTATAGACATGAATATTTATCTTTAACATATTAATAACAATCTTTTAACCACTATATAGGAGTTTTAAACAAATTTTATGTAAGAAGAACCTGAGGTAAGGGAATTCTTAACCCGATTACCAATCTTTGGGTTAACCTTCTACTTTATCCATTATATGGTATTAAGATTATTGGTGTGATGAATTTTTGTGTATATTATGTTGTATTATGTTTATTTACAGTGTATACACATATCTATTACATTATATCAATTCTCACTCCAATAATATTTTTAAGGGATTTTCCTTTTTATAATTCTTCTAAAATTCTCTTTAATAAATTTCAAAAAGATTATGTTTATATATATATATATATATGTAATGAGTGATTTATCCTAATTTCATGATACTTTATTACCATGGTATGTTCCTTGGACATAGTTATGTTTGGTTGATCCCATTATAGCTCAAGTTATGACGGGTGAGCCCCATTATAGCTCTCCAATGTATTGGGTACTCCATAGGTGAAATTTGAACAAATGATTTTCCATGTGTAAGGGTGGTTGTAATAGTGATATTTTAAATATGTCCCAAGGAAACTACATGATATTTCTGTTTACATTAATGAGTTTTTATGAAATGAGTTTTATTGGTTTTTTTGTAATCACGTGACTAAAGATTTCTTTCCTTATATCCCTTATTGAGATTTTTGTGCTCATACCAAGTTTTTAAATGTTTTTTCACAAGTTATAGGGATTTGTAAGATAAATAAGGAAGAAAATTTAAATGTAATGAATATTTTTCAAAGGAATTATGTTTTATTTAAAAAAAATTATATTTTAAAAAAATGGATATTATTTTAATAGCATCCACATGTATGATTATGAGATATCATGTATGTTTTATGTCCAAATCACTTCAAACTATAAACCTAAAAAGACCCTCAATCTGTAAGCATGTATTTTCTTATCTAAAACTTAGGATTCTGTAATGTTTTAAGGCCAGTTCCTTATAGTTGGTATAAAAGGATGGTTTAAATAACTTTAGGTGTTAGGATGATGGTAATAGAATACCATAAATGATTTTTACACTATGGTAATTTGAAATGTTATAGAATTTAAGTATTTCCATGTTGCTTTATCTATGTTACGTCTGTTTAGAATGGTGTTCTGTAGAATAAATAGGGAAGCTGAAGTAGCAAGGCACCAAGAGCCTGATGTCTGTCTAAATCTACAGCCTGGAATGGTGGGAATTAGAACCGAGTAGTTTGTGAAAACAATGGATCAGTGGACTCGAGCAATAAATAGTAGTGGTATCCATTCTAGAGAGGAACCTGATCTACCACAAAGAAACATGTCTTTTTTGGAGCATTTTATGAGGCAAAATCCTCTAGCATTCAGTGAAACCACAGATCCAGTGATAGATAAGGGATAGATCAATGCTCTATAAAATATATTTAATGTCATGGGATATTCAGAACATCAAAAGGTAATACTATTAATTTATCATTTGGAAGGTGAATCCAATAAATGGTGCTATCTAGTTAAGAATACGAGAGAAAGATATGATCTTGATAGTCTGGAATGTGATGACTTTAAGAGTCTTTTTCTAGAAAAATATTTTCTCAAAACTATTCCACTCAGAATCGAGAAACAATTCTTCGAATTGATGCAAAAAGATGATGATTATGTGGTATCTATGAAGCCAATTTTACAAAAATGGCTAGGTATGATCCAAATTTTACTCCAGATTTTGGTAATAAAATTAATATATTTTACTCTAGTTTGAAAGCATTTTTATGAAGAACTTTGGCTTCAAGAGAGTTTAAAATCCATAAGATACTTTTTCATTGTGTTGAAAAGGTGGAGATAGAGTTTTCTGACATGTATGTGCCTCGTGATGACAAGAATAAGAAGCAGTCAGGTTTGTAGTCTTTGGGGAATAATTTGTTAAATAAATATAGAGGTAAGAAAATCAATTTCCCTTCTTGTGAAAATGTGGTAAAAGGCATCCTGGTGAATGTCTTGTAAATTCTACGAAATTCTACCAATGTGGAAATTTTGGACACATGTCTCATGAGTGCAAGGAAAATGATCTGAAAATTAATGTGAAATCGATGGTGAGAAGCTTTAATTGTATGGAATTAGGTCATTTTTCTAATGTTTGTCCAAAGCTAGTCACTCAAGTAGGGAATCAACAAGATTGGAAGAAAAATGGTGTGGTAAAATCCATTACAACTACTTCAACAGATTTTGAGCCATCAAATGAGGTGGTATCGGGTACATTGATTGTTTTTATAGATTTCTCCAATGTTTTGTTTGATTCAAGGTCTACACAGTCTTTCATTTCTAAGAAATGTTTAGAAAAAATTTAAATTCCACCTCATAAAATGAAACCAAAACTCATGGTAAAAACACTTTGAGAAAATATTATAGCAAGAAGAAATTATAAGAATCTACCTATCCTTGTATGTGGAAGGATTTTACCTGAAAACCCCATTATATTGATTCTAGTGGAGTTTGATGTTATTCTTGATATGTTCTGGCTTTCTTTTTATCATGCTAAGATAAATTTCAAAGAAAAAGAAGTTGTTTTCATAAAGAGTTTCAGTTTGTGTAAAAGACTGAACACATACCATGGATAACATATTAGGAAGATAAGAAAATGATAAAATATGAAAATTAAAGTTATCTTGCTCATATTTTTGAATATAAGAGAACTATCCAGATTAATGATGTACCGGTGGAAATTGAATACCTATATTTTTTTCCTAATGATTTTCCTAGTATTATTCCTGATCAAGAGGTTGAGTTTACTAATGACTTGCATCTTGATGCTAAGACAATTTATAAACTCCCTTATCGAATGTCTCAAATGGAACTTCTATAATTAAAAAAGAAGTTGAAGAAATTATTAGATAAAGGATTCATCTGACCTAGAACTTCCCCATTGAGTGCTCATGTCTTATTTTTTAAGAAGAAAGATGATTCAATGAGACTTTGCATTGATTATAGAACCTTGAATAACATTACTCTTAAAAAAGTATCATTTTCCTCATATCTATAATTTTTTTGATCAACTCCATAGAGCACAATATTTTTCAAAGGTTGACCTGAGGTCGGGGTACCATCAGTTGAAAGTAAAGGTTGAAGACATCCCGAAGACTGCGTTCCATACTGGATATAGCTATTATGAATTTGTAGTTATGCCTTTTGGGTTAACTAATGAACCTATTATATTCACGGATCTTTTGAATATAATATATCATGAGTTCTTGTATAAGTTTTTGATTATATTTATTGATTACATTTTGGTATATTCTAGAAGTAAATAAGATCATGAAAAACATCTAATGTTTGTTTTGAAAACATTAAAAGAGAAGAAACTGTATGGAAAATTCATCAAGTTTTATTTTTGTTTTTAAAGAGTTTCTTTTCCTAGGCACATTGTAAATAAGGATGTAATAATAGTTGATCCCGCCAAAACAAAAGTGGTTGATGAATGGTCAATACCTAAAAATGTTACAAATATTTGTAGTTTTCTTGGATTAGCATGTTATTACCGACGATTTGTTAAAAAATTTGAACGGTTATCTAGCCCGCTAACTAAGTTAACACAAAAAGTGGTTAAGTTTATTTGGATAGAATAATGTGATATTTTTATAGGAACTGAAGAAGAGATTGGTGAATGCTCTAGTTTTGGCCTTGCCTTACAGAAATGGTGAGTTTTTCATCTACAATGATGCTTTATTTAAGGGACTTGGTTGTGTTTTGATGCAGAATGATCAGGTAATTGCTTATGCTTAGAGACAACTAAAACCTCATGATTTTAATTATCCCACACATGATTCGGAATTAAAAGCTATGTTTTTTTCTTTGAAAATTTCAGTCACCATTAATATGGATCCAAATGTCAAATATATACTGACCATAAAAGTTTGAAGTATATATTCACTCAAAAGGAATTAAACATGAGAAAGAGAAGATATCTTGAACTGATAAAGGTTTATGATTGCACAATCAATTACCATCCAGTAAAATCAAACAATGTGGCAGATTCCTTGAGTCGAAGACATCATGCAACATTAACCATGATACATTTGGAACGTGATCATTTGGTAAATGTTTTGATAAAATTTGTATTGGAAGTTGTTGGTATAGGAAATTTTTTTGTTTTGTTTTAGGTTTCAGTGCATTCATTGTTATCAAACAGAATTAATCAAGTGCAAAAGGAAGAACATGAGCTACAAAAAAGTTAAAATTGGATAAAGGGGATAAGTTTCCATAATTTAACCTTGATAAATATTGTGTTTTAAGATTTTGAAAAAGGTTTTGTGTGCCTTGTGATTCCCATTTGAAGAAAGAATTGTTGTGTGAAGCTCATAGTTCTCCATTTTCAATTTATCCTAGCAGTACTAAGATGTGTAGAGACTTTCAGGAGTATTACTGGTGGGATGGAATAAAAAGGGATATTGCTGATTTTACCACGAAATGATTAACATGTCAATAGGTTAAAGTAGAGTAGAAGTTACTTAAGGGGATGTTTCAACATTTTCCAGTGCCAGAGTGGAAATGAGAGAATATATCCATGGGCATAGTTGTGGGACTCCCGAATACATCTCGAGGTAACAATAAAATCTGGGTTATTGTTGACTGACTGACTAAATCTATACATTTTCTTTCTATTCGAGATACAGTGTCTTTGGATCATATTTCTCGTCTATACATCAAAGAGATTATAAAGTTACATGGAGTGCCACTTTCCATTGTATCTAACCCGGATCCCAGGTTCACTTCTAACTTTTGGAAGGGCCTTCAGAATTCATTGGGCATAAAATTAAGTTTCAGTACAACTTTTCATCCTCAATCAGATGTGTAGTCATAATGAATGATTCAAAATTTGGAGGATATGCTTCGATCTTGTTCAATGAACTACCAGGGAATTTGTGGTCAATGTCTTTCTTTATTTTAGTTTTCTTATAATAAAAGTTTTCATTCCAATATACAGATGAAACCTTTCGAGGCATTGTATAGGAAGTGGTGTAGAACTCCATATTTTTTATATGAATTCGAGAAAAGGAAGTTGATAAGACTATAATTAGTAGAGGAAGTGGATAAGAAAGTGAATATTATCCAGTAACACATGAGGATAGCTCATAGTAGGAAAAAAAGTTATGCAGACAATAGGAGGAAAGACATTCTTTTGAGATAGGTGATCATGTATTTCTTAGAATCTTGTCATGGAAAGGTGTTATGAATTTTGGTAAGAAAGGGAAGTTGAGTCCATGGTTCATTAGACCTTATGAAATCATAGATAAATTTGGATAGCTTTCCTACCGAGTAGAATTGCCTCTGAGTTTATCACAGGTATACAATGTTTTTCACATCTCAATATTGAGAAAGTATGTGCCAGATTCATCTCTTTTCATGAGCCCAGAATAAATTCAGATGGAAGAGAACCTTTCTTTTGAAGAGAAACCTATTAAGATTCTTGATCTTAGAGATAAAGAACTGCGGAATAAGCTAATCCACTAGGTAATGATTTTGTGGAGAAACCACATGGTAGAAGAATCACCGTGGAAATCTAAAAATGCTATGAGGGAAAAGTACCCTCACTTGTTTAGTAAGTAAATAAAATTGTAAGGATGTAATTTTTAGAAGGTGAGAGTAATGTAACACCCCAAGGTTTTAAAAATATATTGAAATGCATGAAATATTGTTTTAATTAGATTTTTATAACTATCCTTTAAATATAATGTTTCTTCTTCTAAGATTTTAATTTCAAAAAATGGTCATCAACAACTGTGATCATTAAGTTATGTAGAGTCTAATGGAACCGGCTCGATTTTTTGGTGAATAGAAACATACTTTTATAAATAGAAATATTAATAGTAATATGAACCTAATTAATAGAAAATTTTATTATTATTTTATTTTATTGAGGATTTAAGATAATGACATGTAGATTAAATTTTCAATGTTATATAAAATGAGTTATAGTTTTAAATTTGTTAATTTTTGATTAAAATATGATTTTATTTAAAAATTAAATTACTAATATTTAGAAAATTATTTTCAAAAAATGGAGTTCGATTTTTAATTCTACATTTCAAAAAATGGTTAGGGTTAATTTTTGGGATTTTTCATAAATTCATGAATTTTTTATGAATAATAAAATACGATAAATTATGATAAATGCTAAATACTTGATTTAATGCATCATAGGTGATGAATGGATTATATAATAACACTTGGTTCAAACTCACATGCACTTATTACTATTTGGGGTCACATTAATCAATACTATTCATAATATTGAGAAAAATTAATAATAAATTGATTAAAATAATGTAAAACTCCTCCTCTCCTCCACTATAAATAGCACCCACTCCCCCCTCTTCCTCCCACACCTATCAAGCCTTGAGCCTTGCCAAAGTTCTACCCAATACTCCTACCAAGACCCTTCCTCACATCCATGACCTTTTGGTATCACCATGAGGCCAAAACCAAAGACCTTAAGAAAGATCTCAAGGAGAAGAGATCAAGAGGAAAACATCCTCTTTCATTTTCTTTCTTTTATTTTAATTTCATTTCCTATTATTGTTCTTTCCTCACCACCCCTCATCAAATAGGTGTGAATGATCCATAATATTTTATATTTATTCTGGATGTTATCATGTTTATGGAATATTTACCATTATACTTCTTCTCTTCTCCATATTATTCTATAAATTAAAACATCGTCTGTGATGTGTCGATTTACCGACATCGTGGATGATGTGATTTCAATTTATTTTACTTACATTAAGACTGGTCATGAAACCATTTTTACGGTTGAAGTAGATTATAATTTATGTATTATATTTTATATATAGTTCTATAATCATTTTGTACACATTTTATTAATTTATAAAACAAAATGAGTTTTTTATGATTGAAGAATTTCCAAAATGACCTAAACAAATATCAATAATGTTTTAACTTATGAATCATTATCATGTAAGAATTCAAAATTATAAATCGTATAATTTATGGTTTTGGAAATATTTAAATACCATTCCACTCCAATTCTATCGTTTCACTTCCAAACAACAAGAATATCCATCATGAACTGATCATGGAAACCATGTGAAGAACACACCCGAAAACAATTTAAATAACAAAATATTACTAATAAATGTGTCAAATGATGTTGTAAAATGATCATATAAGGTGTTATAAACATTAATATGTTTATTTAAGATATTAATAACACCCTTTTAACCACTATACATGAGGTTTAAACAAATATTAATTAATAAGAACATGAGGTAAGGGAATTCTTAACCCAATTACCAATCTTTGGATTAACCTTCTACTTTATCCATTTTGTGGTATTAAGATTATTGGTGTGACGCTTTTTTTTGTATATTATGTTGTATTATGTGTATTTATAGTGTATACACATATCCATTCGATTATATTAATTCTAAATCCAATTAAAGTTTTAAGGGACTTTCCTTTTAAAATCATTTTAAAAGTCTCTTTAATAAATATCAAAAAGATTGTTTTATATATATATATATATGGAATGAGTGATTTATCCTGATTTCATGATACTTTATTACCATGATATTTTCATTGTATGTATTTATGTTGGATTCATCCCATTATATCTCAAGATATGTTGGATTTAGACTATTATATCTCACGATATTTTATGTTGAGACCATTATAGCTCAAGATATTATAGGTGAGCCCCATTATAGTTCTCCAATACATTAGATACTCCAGAGGTGGAATTTGACCAATTTTTTTTTTCATGTTTAAGGGTTATTGTAAGAGTGATATGGTAAATATTTCCCAAGGAAACTACATGATGTTTCCATTTATGTTAATGAGTTTTTATGAACTAGGTTTTATTGGTTTTTATGTTATCACTTGAATAAAAATTTCTTTCCTCATATCCCTTACTAATATTTTTGTTATCATACCAAGTTTTTAAATGTTTTAAACATGTTATAAGTATTTTTAAGAAAAAAAATAAAGACACATTAATTGTCCTGAAGAATTGTCAAATGAATTAGTTTTTATTTGAAAAGTTTTATATTTTCAAAAAAATGGATATTTTTTTAATAGCATACACATGTATGATTATGAGATGTTATCTATGTTTTATGTCCTAATTACCTATAAATATAAAACATAAAAGATCCTCAATGTGTAAGAATTTATTTTCTTGTATAAAACTCAGGATTATGTAATGTTTTAAGGATGGGTCCTTATATAACATTTTTATGGTATGGAGCATCTTAACAACCGATTATATATTCTATAACTCGAAAACCCATTACTTGAAATCAATGTAAAAACCAAAAAACATGAATCTTATAACACCCACCTATGTAACATCATGTTTATTCATGTAAATGAGAAGTTATTACACAATTTACATCAAGAAGGGTATTTAGAATTGGTTCAATTAGAACCCTTGGTTGTATGACATGCTTGTTGACAAGGGAAAATGACCAAATCTCCCATCTTTGGTAAGGGAGAAAGAGCCACTGAATTACTGGAGTTAATTCATATTGAAATATGTGGTCCATTTCTATTAGAGACAAGGGGTTGGTTTTTTTACTTCATTATTTTTACAAATGAGGCTATATCTACTTAATACAGTATAAGTCAGATTCCTTTAAGATGTTTAAGGAATACCAAAATGACTTATAAACCCATCTTGGTAAGGATATTAAGTCACTCCACTCAAACAGAGGCAAAGAGCATCTTAACCATGCTTTTATTGATCACATGAAGGAGTGTGGGATTGTATCCCAACTCACTCCTCTTTATACACCACAGTGGAATGGTGTTAGTGAAATGAGAAATATGACCTTTATAGACATGGTAAGATCAATAATGAGTAATAAAACTCTTCCATTATCCTTTTTAGGATACACTTTTAAGACAACAACATATATCTTTAATCAAGTACCTTATAAAGCTAAATATGGTATTCCATATGAGTTATAGTGTGGAAATAAACCCAATCTATCTCACTTATGTGTATGGGGTTGTGAGGATTTTTTCAAGTCTATACCAAGTGAAAAATTATCATCCAGAAGCATAAAGTGCATCTTTATAGATTATCATAAAGAAACCAAAGGTTATTACCTATATAAACCTTCAGATAGAAAAGTTATTTTGGAAAGAAAATCCATATTTATATAAAGGGAACACATTTCCAATGGAAATAGTAGGATAAATATTGACTTCAATGAAGTTAATGCTCCTGATTCACATGAGTTAGTATGGGAACGATATCAACAAGAGATAGTTGGAGATGAATATGTTCTTGAGAGATAAGTATTGTGCAGGTCAAATCAAGAGTTAGAGAACCAAATCATTATGTTTTTATTGTTACTTAGTCAAGTGACTCATTATTCCTTGAGGATAATGAAACTATAACATATAAGGAAGTAGTAGGAGATAAATATGCTACTAAATGGAATGAAGCCATTTATTCTGATATGGAGTCCATGAACCATAATAATGTTTGGATTTTTATAGTCCCTACAACTGATATAAAACCTATTGGGTGAAAATTGGTATTCAAGAAAAATATAGACATGGATGGTATGGTTAATACCTAAAAGGAAATACTGGTAGTGAAAGGTTTCAGACAACATCAAGGCATAGACTATGATAAAACCTTATCACCAGTAACAATGCTGAAATCTATCATAATATTACCTGAAATAGAAGCCTTTCATGATTATGATATTTGGAAAATGGATGTAAAAACTTCTTTTGTAAATTGGAAATTTGTTGAAGATGTCTATATGATACAACTTCAAGGGTTTTTTAGTTCAAAGAATTCCAACAAGATGTACAATTTATAGATATCTATTTATAGGTTGTAGTAGGAATCACAATCATGGAATGTGCATTTTGACGAGTCTCTAAGAGAATTTATTTTTTCCAATAACGAAAGTGATCCTTGTATCTATAAGAATGTTAATGGGTATGAAATCATTTTCCTAGTATTATATGTTGATGAAATATTAGTTATGATAAACTAAGTGAAATTATTACAATCAGTTAAGACTTGTTTAAATGAATGATTCTCCATGAAAGACTTAGGTGAATCAACCTACATTCTAGGGACCAATATATATTGAGATAGATATTAGTGGTTTCTTGGGTTAAGTCAAAGTATATATATTTACAATGTACTTAAAAGTTAAAATATGGAACAATATAATAGTGGGATGTTGCCTATTTCACATGGTTTCAATATATCCAATAAAATGTTCCTATAAACATAGGATGAGATTTATATAATTAGTAAAATCCCTTATGTATTGGTAGTGGGATCTATCACGTAAAACTTCCTATATACTAGGATTGATGTTGTATTTCCTTTAATTATGGTGGGAAGATATCAAACTAATCCAGGAGAGCTTCATTGGGAAACTATTAAAATTATCCTAAAGTACATAAGGCGTACAAAGAATATGTTCTTAGTGTATATTGGATATGAGGAACTAGTAGTGAGAGGATACACTGATGTTAGTTTATAGAAAAATCATGATGATCTGAAATTTCTTTCAGGCTACATCTTTTGCCTGAATTGTGGTGCAGTGAGCTGGAGAAAATCAAAAAAAAAACATCGGGTCACTGATTCTACAAAAGAATATGAGTATAAAATATATTTTTATGTTAAAAATTAAGAATTATAGATACCCATATTTTTCTAAGACATTGTTTTTTTTCTTAGTAGTGTATACCTTGTTCTAGTTTATCGTGATAACACTGCAACAGTGGTGGTTTCCAAGGAGCCCAAGTTACACACATTGAAAAAGAATATACTTTGGAAGTTTCACATCTTGAGGTATTTTACTCAGAAAGGTGAAGTCATAGTTTTTAGAGTGGCCATAGAGAACAATGTGGTAGACCACCTGACTAAATCCATATCTCAGTAGAAGCATGATTATAATGTGAGAGCTAGCAGATTGAGACTTATTAGCAGTTGGATCTAGTGCAAGTGATATTATTGAAAATGGGTTCCCTAGAACCAACTTGTGATGTATTTTGATTACCACTACATGTATATAGTTTTTTATATATACATGTGTTTATCATACCACAATACTATTGATACTTATTTTCCCACTATATTTATGGTAATTTCATTAGATTAAGTGTTGTATCAAAGGGTTATAGTAGATCCAAGGATATAATGAGAACATATAGATATTATGATAGTAATATTAAAGTAATATCCTATGGTATAGATATATCATACTGACATGACACAGATGTTGTGTGATGATTAGGTGATGGGGGATCATAACCATTGAGACTTCAACTCATGAAGTTTACACATGGTGATCTCTAGTAGTTGGGATCCTAAGGAAAGACTCGTCGATAGGAACACCACATGTTTTAGGTGTCATTGGTTATTTTTATCTATGGACATATTTATTGGTCTCCTGACTTGTGGTCAATATCAATGTGTTCCATTTGTTCATGTAATTTGATGTAGGAAAAAACCATGACAATGAGGGTGTGGTGAGGTTGTTTGTGTTGGGTGAATCATTAGTGGAATGACATTGGTTGAATGATTAAGATAGGATTTGTATCTTTAGATCTGAAAAAGAGGTATCTATGGATAGGTTGATCTAGATGGTAGTACCTTCATAAATCCATGTCCATGGTAGTTGAAGGTAAATCCGTCCAGAGATATATCAACAAATAATAAAGAAATAAAGGATGACGACACTAGTGTGTTCCCTACTTTATGATATTTCATATGATAAAGAGATTATATTATACAGTAAATGTTTGTAGGTGGGTTATTGTTTCTATGACTTTTCCTTATCTCTTTAGAGACCTAGATGGATTTATATAATCCACAATTGTTTTGGGAATATTAGTCCATGCTATTGAGATAAGGGTATAAAGGGTCACACACAATAGCGCATTCAAGAATCTTCCCTATTTAGGAGAATAGGAATATAATACATGGTGGGCCCCACCATGAGGTTTGAGTATTATCTATGTTCTATTTATAACTAATAAATAAATAAATAAATTATTATTCATGTGAATAATAATTAGGTTGAATTTATTTATTACATGTATTTATAAGTGATTAAGTAAATTGAATGATTAATATTATATGAATAAATATTGTTAAAATATTCCAAGTTCATTTAATATTATTAGGAGTAACAAGTCAAGTTAATGAATAGAGTTTATCACATAATATATTTAATTTATTACATTTATGTGATAAGATATAAATAATAATTATAATGCAGTTTATTTTTTCATAATTAATTATTTATAACACTTAATTAGTGGATGTTTATTGCATAAGGATTGGGGAACCCTAATTGGGTTTTATGAATATCCACTATATAAGTAGAGATAAGCTCACACCAATATACTATTTACATAGTTGTAATTGAGATATTCTCTATCCTCGTGATTCTTATAGAGATAATCTCTCAATCCAAGTGATCAATCCAAGTTTTTCTTCACAGATCAAAGAAAGAGGACCGTGGTGATCGTCGTTTCATAGAAGTGATCGTTGGAGCTCTGTGCTAGCACCAAAAATCCAATGAACGGTGCATGTGAATATTAAATAATCATGTGTGGAAAATCAATAGGGATTTAGTGTCAAATAATTTTACCAAAGGATGATGTAATCTTGTGACGAATGTGTACACATAAAATCGGAACAAGGTGTTTTTTTTAATTTACTGTGCTCTGATTAAACCACACGGGATCCTCAAACAATACAAGAGCTAGATTGCTAGAGAAGTATAGGTTTTATCCCTCCAGTGATGGAAAATTTTTAAATACCTTACCCACAAGCTTCCATTTCACCCCCCAATACCTTAAGAATTGAAGGTAGAAGAAAAAGTGAAGGAATATGATATTGATTAGACACGCATTGACCTCACTGGATTTTTAGAGACAAAAGAAGAATGGGGCTCCCTCCTAAAATTTAAAGAGGATAGAGAAAAATGATGTTATATATCAATAAATAATTCCATAATGTTAACCTAATTAATAAAATTATGAAGTTGTATTGGATAAAGTGAACTACAAAATCTGGTCAGATTTCAATTTCATATTATTTTCCTTAGGTATGCCCTCAATTTGAAGCCCACCACGTGTACCAATAAAGAATATCTAATGGAGGAGAAAGAAAAGAAATACACAATATGTAAAACATAGGTTTAATTGGATAAATATAGGATGTTTAGCTTTATACCATGTTTCAATTAGCTAATGGAGTTAATGGTTGAGCTAAATGACCACAAAAAAGAGCAGTTATCAGGAGCCAACCCATACTTTACGATTGCTTTCTAGGACATAGATTTACTTTTAGATTATTTTAATAATTATCCCCATGGTAAATATCTTGATATTTTTTAGCAAAATATTTTATATTTTAAAAGGGATTTTACTTTAACTGTTTAATTTTATGTTTCAGGCCCATGGGAGCAAGCAGTGAGTGGAATGAAGATGATATTGCATGACCTTTTCACCTCATGAAACACATTCATGTCATGAAAAAAACGAAATAAACATTATAAAATCCATTCACATCATGAAAATGGTTTATATAGAACACAATAAACTCATTCAAAATCATCAAATGAAGGGGGGTACTATTTTACATATTTATATTTTTTCATTCCTATTTTTTTATTCTGCCACATATTTTTGAAAAAAAATTGAATTGTTGCCTGAGATGAAATGAATTTGGATCACCTAAAAATTATTTATTTATTTTCCTTTTACTCACTAATCTATGAGACATCATTTATTAGGATAAATATATTGAAATTTTGGAAAATTTAAAATATCATTCCCATAAATGAGAAAATATATAAATGGACATTTTAAGAGTAACTTTATTACTTCAATTAGAAATTTATTGAAATGATTGTTGATATGATTTAATTTCTTGATTTTGATTCCAAGAAGCATGCATTGATTAAACTAGTTATTGATTTTCATTCCATGACCTGATTGAATTATATTCTGTTCCCATCCCAAGAGGATTCTATACCAAATATTTCCTATTTTTATATACATTTTTATGGTGTGATACTTGGGTCATGTAAACATACTAGAACTAGAATTGATATCTTATTGAAGCTATTAATAAACTAATCCCATTTTAATATGATTGATTCATTTATTGATAATCCTATTCTTCCCAAGACCAACTTATACATTGATCATTATTATCCTATAGAATCTATGGATGACATTGTTAGGATTGTGGCACATGTAAATTCATTATTTTCCTAGCTTTTACAACCCAACTCTTTGTATTTTTCATGATATTAAATTGAATGAGTGGGGATCATGGTGGATATGGGATGTTTTATCTTGAGATAAGACTATATGGTATTCCCATTGAATTGTTTGGGATGTTTCATATTTATATTCATTATAATTTATTTTTTATCTCTCTTGTTATAAAAAATAAAAAAATAATACAAATAAAAATGGTTTGTTACTTGGGATAAAAAAAAGTCACCATTAATAGACTGATTATTTTTATTATATGTGGTTAGGTGGTGTATGTGAGGTTCATGTCAAAAAACCAAATAAGAAAAGAAAAATGGGTTGTTTTATGTCAAAAATCACCATTACCAAACCAATGATCTCATAATCATATGTGGCTAAGTGGTTCATGTGAGACAAATCATGGGTATAAATTTTAAAAAATATAAATAAAAAATATATTAAATACACAACAAGAGAGGATATTTATTCATTATGATTACATAGTTTTTGATCCTTTAATTTTCTCTTTATGGGGTGCGTGAGATGACATTATATTTTGGTGATGAGAATTTCAATGAACATGTTTTTTGAATATCATGTATTATAATTTGGATTTTAGCCTCCCCCCTATGCCATACTATATTTTAAACATTTATACCCACCTACCATGAGCCTAAAAAACATTTGATCCTAAATAAAAAATACCTCATGATTAATTGTGATGTTTTATCTTTGAGGTGGAGAAAGTCGATCCAATGCCAGACTATGGTTAAGAGCATGTACTTGAGCTATGTGCATAACTCCATAAAATTATATCTGTGAGTGATGAGTGAAAAAATTAATGGTGAGGTAGGCATGGTTGTTAATGAAAGATTGAAATATGTAAGTTAAAAGGGGAAAATCACTTGAATTGGAAATTATAATTGAAGCATGATTTGTGAGTTAATTATTGGGAATTTTTGTGATTTTATAATTGTTGGTCAGAGTGGATAATCAAGAGGGCGTGAATTGATTTCCAATTTAAAATTTCTGATTTAAAAGAATTGTATTAAATCCCCCAAATTAAATAACAATCTAAACTATAGTGAATTTATAATATACTAAAGGTTCAGTTATGTTCTCAAGAGATTGATTAGTTCTCAGTTAATTTAATCAAAAGATTAAATTAGCTTTTGAAACTAACTTATTTATTTACAATAGTTACAAACACTTTCTAGTTTAACTATCAGAGAAACGTTATGAAAGATTTATATTTAAAGTACTTAGAAGTGGAATAATCAAAATAGTTTTAACAAAGGAAAAATGCACAACAATTTAAAAAAAGTTCAGTCTAAATATGAGATTTAGTCCTCTCAAATAGTTTATATAAAACATTGATCCAAACCCTTGATCAGGGTTTTACAATAGTGCACTTACTGTCCAGGTCCTCAGACCTCTACCACAGTTCTATATGATAAAACTAAACAACAACGCACAGGTTGTCAGGTCACACTTGACATCTACCACTATCCATAGTGGGATATAGAGAGTAAGGGAAATATTGAGTGTTGATTTAGAAATCTTTCAGTTTAGGATAGGAGATAGTGTGGGCCTAAATAGAAAGATGCACACACACTGCTCAAAATGTTAAAAAAAGGTACACAATAGAGGAAAAAAATGGATAATGAGTTTAGAATGTTTTGAGTGATTGCAGAGGAGATCTGAACTCATTTGGATGTTGCAGATGTTATTCGAGTCCTTTGTGGTGAAGATGACAAAAAACAGAGTGTCGTTGTTCTTCTCAGCTATAGTTATTTAGCCTTGTTCATATGATGTTTAGTACGGCACTACAACTCAGCTTCAGTGTTTGTTCCCGGTGAATGATCTTCTTGAAGCTCTCTGGTTTTCAGAGGTGTTCTTAAAGTTATTATTTTGTTTCATGGAACTTCACACACACATACGCTCTACTTCTTCTTGTTTGTCTATGTTTATGTATATTTGTATATATATTTCACTGTATATTGATCTTCCTTTTTATTCCTTGAGATCTGGTAAAGGGAATGATGAATTTTTGACATGAACAAGGTACGATTCCTTGACATCCAACAACCAACATTAATTAATAGTAGGTGAATTAAATTAAGAAAATATGACCGTTGGAATTAAATAAGAGTTAATAAAAATTCAAATAGTTTTCGTGACTATCGGTGTGTCATGAGATCGGTAGGTCATTTGAATTTTCATCGGTATCGGTAGGTCATTTGAATTTTCATCGATATCGGTAGGTCATTTGATCAGCATCGACTTCGGTAGGTCATTTGATCAGCATCGGCTTCGGTAGGTCATTTTATTTTGCATCGGTATCGGTAGGTCGTTTGATCTGCATCGGCTTTGGTAGGTCATTTGATCAGCATCGGCTTAGGTAGGTTATGTGATCAGCATCGGCTTCGGTAGGTCATGTGATCAGCATCGGCTAGACAGTCGTATCATCGGTGTAACCATTGTCATCAGTGCGACCGTTTTCATCAGTGCGACCATCTCTTCCATCGGTGACTCATCCATCAGTTTGTCACATCAGTGACTCATTCCTTTAACTATCGGGGACTCAAGAATATAACTAACGGTGAGTCAAAAACATAAAATTCCCACAAAGTGTCTGTTTAATACAGAATACATCCAGGTCAATAGTAAACCATAAATAATCATATATAAACATATGTAGACATGATTAAAAATATATAAACAAATTTAGAACAGATTTAATAAATGACTAAATTGACTTATAAAAAGAAAACAACAATGATTTGTGATTATTAAAATAACTATCTCACGGAGGGTTCAACAATCTCCCCCTTTTTGATAATCACAAATCTATGGCATAAAAGAAGAGGAAGATGATATAACACTTGGTATGCTCCCCCTATGTAAAAAGAATATATGCCTAAAGGTAAACATGTCATCAGAGCATGTCATCAGATCATAAACAAAGTTAGATTATATCAACATATCATTAGAGCTAACAAACATGACATCAGAGCTATATGCCTATTGGAGCTTATATAATCTATATCATGAAATTAGAGATTAAAGATTATTTAAAGCATATATATTGTTTCCCCTTTCTTATACTTATATATATAATGTTCTCTCCCTTAGATATATATTTATATATATTGGTCTCTCGCTTTGGTATTATCAAAAAGAAAAAGAGAAATAAGAGAGAGAAAAAAAAATCATTGAAATAACTTCTGAAAAGATTCAAGGAAAATACACCCTATCAAAAATGAACGACACAGCTATTTCTGGGGGTGCAGAGGTTCTTTCCCTTTAGAAAAGGGAAGAATGGATGGGCCATAAGGTGGTTTGGTGGAAGGTTGATCTGGCCAGATGGAGAGAGGAGGTAACACAACTCTGGATGGAAGCAGACTAGGTGCTAAGGTTACTTGCTGGTGAATATAAGATTCTCTTGTAGGTGGCTGCTAAATGACTGGATGAATATTGGAAAAATATTGAGAAACTGATAGCTGACTAGTAGAAACACTATATGGACTGAGAGGCTCTGTAGTAGGAATAACAATTGACTTTGCTTGTACATGAAGATATAGTTTGATCAGATTGATAAAATCCTGAATTACTTCACCACCATATTGCATGGCCTTCTCAAAATCATCTTTTTTCTACATGAAACTCTCTATAGTGGGAGTAAAATCCTTCAACTGTTGGACCTAATCCTTAAAGGCTTGAGTGACTGGAGGTTGATTCAAATTCTCAGCCAGGACTTTAAACTGATGGTTCAACTCATGCTTGGTATAAATTATATAAAAATAGTGATCCACTTTTTCATTGATCTCTTTTTGAGCTTTAGTAGCATCATCCGAATACAGATTCACCATCTTGTGAATATGATCACTATATTCTTTCATCTTTTTCAAAGAATCCAATTCCAGAATCTGTCCAATGGACGCTAGTTCTTCTTTTACAACATCTCTTAAGGCATTAATATCATGTCCAGTTATCTTGGTCACTTTAGAGGTGCTATCCTAAGGAACAATCTAAGTTATCTCAGCCATAAATCTTCTCAAATAAGATTTATTTAGGTGATCTATCAAGTTTTTCAAAAATTCCATCATACCAGTGATGGTTGATCTAAATTCCCCTAACAGAGATACTAAGTCGCTGCTCAAATCCTTGAGTGCTTGATTCAGAGTGGAAATGTGCCTGTCAATTATCTCACCAGTATTGGACAGGTCTAGCTTAATAATATTTACCACTATTTGAGTTATATCATCCATAGTAGTCTCAAATAGATTCACAGGAGAAGGACCAGGAGCATTTGATAATTCCTCTTTCATTGTTTCTCTGACTGCGTGGAGCAACTCATCTTTGAACATATCAAAATCAAATTGAGACACAGAAGAAACAGGTCTTTCTACAGTCACTTGCATTTCCTCAAAAACTGGTCCAGCCTCAAATGGGTGACTTACTCTTGTGATATTCACTTCTTCTTCCTCTTCCTCTGAATAATCCAAACCAAGAACCGCAAAAACTGGGTGGTCTTTCCATTCAGCTGTGAAAGAGGTATACCTAGGCTTTACAAAATCAACATTACCAGAATTTTCAAGAGAGTCTTCCCCATCTACATCAATCACAGTCTGCACTGTCTTTTCAGCCTCATGAACAGTTTCTTGCTCAACTAATTGTGGTTTTGGATCTGCTTGAATCATATCATGACCATCTGTTGGTCAAGTACTTGCATCATCATCATCATCATCACCATTACTATTTCCATTATTGTTTACCGAAGTCTCATTGGTATTGTATTTTCTACTGGATTCATATTGGTCAGAATTAGATACTTCAGTGTCAACTTCTTTCTTTATCACCTAGAAGGGGTTCTGACTTAGGTAACTCAAGGGGTGGACTTGCTGGTCCAAATTCCATTCGTTTATTAGGACTTACTATATCAGGGTCACTCCTGTCATCAGGAGGTGACTCAGGTTCCTTTTCAGCATTGACATCATCATCATCTTTAGATTCATCTGTTCCCTTCCTACTGGACTCTCTAGTGTCCTTAGGAACTTATGTCTCTTCTTCCTCATCAGAATAAACAATTTCCTCATCAGGTTTTAAACTATGATCTCTCGTCCCCTTTGGTCTCTTAGAGTGGTCAGAAGGATTATAGGATACATATAACCTATCGTCATTAGAAACCCATGTCTTCTTCCATGGATTCTAGTTAATTTTCATTCTTTTGAAGATATCCTTGCTAATACAAAAACCACTACTAGATGAGATACACTCATCTCCATCATCAACACAGCCCAAAAACTTTATCATGGAAGATACATGCTTAGAATAGAATAAGGTTGTATCCTTCTTGGATGGCTTTACCATCTAAACAATATGAATAGTAATATATCTACACAAGTTGATATTCTCATCATTTACCAATAAAAATAACATGAAAACGTTTTGATACTTCATAGAAGCAAAATCAACCTTTTTGGGACAAATTTGGTGTTGAATAAACTTAAACAAGATTCTACTTTCTCCATCTAACTCAGTAGCTGTTATTCTTCAGGATTCAGATTTTCCAGTCAACATCTCCAGAGCATACTCATATGAAAAATATTCAGTGGTAGGAGGAATATTACTAGTGTAATCCTCATATATTCCTTTATGTGGTACCCCCAAACACTCATCCCAATTCTTCGATGAAAAAGTTATCTTTTTTCCTTTGATCACTGAAGATAATCTTGCTGCTTCTGCTCCATCCAATGCAATACTCAAATTCAAATAAAACTCATGCAGTAGATTTGGGTAGTAGAATTGGTTATTATTACAGAACCAGTCTTTCCATACTTGCATCTCCAACACTTTTAAAAGCCCAGACCAACTGGATAACACCCATTCAGAACTTATTTCCTTTTCTATGGTGACCACCCGAGTCTCCAATCTCAGGTTCATAGACTTTTGAGTTATACTGCTTGATTCTCCTCGAGTGCGTTTCAAAGGTTGGGAGACTTCAAATTCATTTCCTTGCTGGTTTTTATTTTCCATTTGGTGGTTTGAGAGGTTCAAAATTTTAGGATTCAGAGGATGTGGAGTTCGGCGGGAGATGAAAGGTCGATAGTTCTAAGGATTATAAATAGGCGTGGATCATTAATTTTATCATTTAGGGTTACAATATTAAATATAATATCGATTAAGTAAAACAATGTTGTTTTGATAAACAATAATGGTTTTATATAGACTGTATAACTCAATGGGTAGCATAGATCAGTTTCATTTATCGGTTTCGCTGATCGGTTTAACTAATCGGTTTCACTTATCGGTTTTACTAATCAGTTTTATTGTTCAGTTTCACTGATCGATCATACCTAACTCTTTTTTAATAAAATCTAACCTTTAAGAGCTTAAAAGATTGGTGAAAATATCATCCAATTGATGTTTAGAGTCAATAAATTATAGAGAAATATCACCCTTTTGATAATTATCTCTAAAGAATTGATGTCTGACATCAATGTGATTTGTCCTAGAGTGAGACACAGGATTCTCAGAGATGTTAATTTTACTAGTGTTATCACAATTTATAGATACATGTCAAAATTTATATCCATAGTCCAATAAATTGTGTTTCATCCACATAATCTGTGCACACAAACTACCAGTAGAAATGTATTCTTCTTCAATAGTAGACAATGCAACAGAGTTCTGTTTCTTACTACACCAAGATACCAGAGACTTTCCCAATAGATGACATGTTCCAGATGTGCTCTTCCTATCTAACTTGTAACCAGAAAAGTCAGCATCTGAATAACTTATTAAGTCAAAAGGTTTTCCTTTTGGATAAAACAATCCTAAATTAGTAGCATGTTTAAGATATTTGAAAATTATTTTAACAAAAAGCAAATGATATTCTTTATGAATAGCTTGAAATATTTCACACACGGATAAACTAAACATGATATCTGGTTGACTAGAAGTAAGGTAAATTAAGATTCCAATCATACCTTTATAATTGGTTTGATCAACTGGTTTTATAGTATCATCATCATCCAACTTACAGGTGGTACTCATAGGTGTATCACATCCCTTATTACTATCCAAACCAAAACATTTTAAAATATCCTTTGTATATTTACTTTGATTTAAAATAATACAATCTTTATTTTGAAAATATTTAAATCCAAGAAAATACTTGAGTTCTCCCATTAAACTCATTTCAAATTCATTTTGAATAATCTTTGAAAAATCAGTACATAAATATTTTTTAGAAGATCCAAAGATAATATCATCAACATAGATTTGTACAATCAAAATATCTTTAGAAATTATTTTAATAAAAAGAGTGGGATCTACAATTCCTTTAGTGAAACCTTTAGAAATAAGGAAATTTGTAAGTCTATCATACCAAGCTATTGGAGCCTGTTTTAAACCATATAAAGCTTTAGAAAGTTTTAAAACATGATTTTGAAAAAGGGGTTTGTATATCCAGGTGGTTTTTCAACAAAAAATCTTCAATTATAAAACCATTTAGAAATACACTTTTGACATCCATTTGATATAACTTGAAATTAAAATGAGATGCATAAGCAAGTAAGATCCTAATAGCTTTTAATCTAGATACAGGTGCAAAGGTTTCTTCATAGTCTATTCCTTATTATTGATTGTGACCTTGTGCAACTAATCTAGCTTTGTTTCTAATGATATTTCCTGATTCATAAATTTTATTTCTAAACACCCATTTAGTACCTATGGTCAATGTGTCATTAAGTTTTTCTACTAATTCACAAACATTTTTTCTTTCAAATTGATTTAACTCTTCTTGTATAACCATTACCCAAAATTCATTATTGATTACATCATTGATATTTTTAGGTTCTAGCTATGAAAGAAAGGCTTGATGTTCAACCTAATTTCTTAGAGAAGCTCTATTTTGTGTTCCTCTATCCAGGTTACCCACAACTAAATCTAAAGGATGGTTCTTTAGAATCCTATTTGATCTATTAACGTTAGGACTAGAAATTTCAGGTTCTTCTTTAGGTTCGGGTTCAACAGAAGCTGGTTCTGGTGTATTTCCAGAGTTTTTTGTCTTTACAATAGGTCCACTATATTTATCATTAGGATTTATAATAGACAAGTCTTCTTTAGGATTTTAAATAGCAGGTTTAGGTTCATGTGGATCAATTTCATCAAATTTTATGTGAACAGATTCTTCCACACATTTGATTCTATTATTAAAAACTCTATAGGCTTTTCTAGTAATTGAATATCCTAAAAATATTCCTTCATTACTCTTGGATGAAAATTTATCCAGATTATCTTTAGTGTTTAGAAAAAAAACTTTACAACCAAAAACTTTGAAGTAACTAAGTTTAGGTTTCCTACTATTCCAAAGCTCATAAGGGATTTTCTTAAGAGAAGGTCTAATCAAGAATCTATTTAAAATATAACAATCTATATTGACAGCTTCATCCCAAAAATAAATAGGTAAATTATATTCATTTATCATGGTTCATGAAATTTCCTGAAGGGTTATATTTCTTCTTTCTACTACACCATTCTGTTGAAGTGTCCTAGGGGCAGAAAAGTTGTAATTATAGCCATTATGTGAGGAGTAAGATTCAAACTCATGATTTTCAAATTCACGAACATGATCACTTCTCAAGGTTTTAATCTTTAGTCCACTAAGGTTTTCTACATACTTGTGGTATTTAATGAAGTAAGCACAAGCTTTACTTTTGTGAGCGAGAAATTATACCCAAGTATATCTGGAAAAGTCATATACTAGAACATAAACATAGTGCTTCCCATTTAAACTAGAAACTCTAAAAGGTCCAAAGAAGTACATGTAATCCAACTTGAGAGGTTGAGAAGTTGAAACTTATTTCTTTGATTTAAAATAAACTTTATGTTGCTTTCCCTTTTGATAGGGATTACAAACTTTATCATCTAGGAATTCAAGTTTAGGTAGGACTCTAACTAAGTTCTTACTAGTTAGTTTTCTATGTAAATGTATATTTCATCGTCCTAATATTCTGTGCCAAAGCCAAGATTCTTTATAAAAAGCATTTAAATAGGTAATATTCTGCTTAGCTAAAGAATTCAAATCTACAGCATATACATTTTCATTTCATAAGGCAGAAAATACTAAAACAATTTAGAATTAAAAAGACAACAAGAATCATTTTCAAATTTTACATTAAAACCATCATCACATAACTGAGAAATACTTAACAAGTTATATTTTAATCCATCTACAAATAAGACTTATGAGATTAAAATTGAATCGGTGTTACCAATTTGGCCTAGGCCGATGATTTTCATTTTAGAGTTATCACCAAAGGTGACATATCCTCCATCAACCTTGATTAAGCTTTTGAAGCATGAAAAGTCCCATGTCATGTGTCTTGAACATCCACTGTCCAAATACCATGTCTTCCTACAGGAAGTATTCAAACAAGTTTCCTACAAAACAATTTTAGATAGAAAATGATTTTGGTACCCAAATTTTCTTGGGTCTAGGTAGGTTAACAAGAAAACTTTTGGTACCCATATTTTCCAAATGGGTCTCATATACTTAACAGAATCAAGATATTTTGATAGATAAACATTGTTTGATCTATAAATATGTGAATAGCTAGTTGAGGCATAGGAATTTTCAGAACTAGGACTAGCATCATACTTTCCAAATTTAGGAATAAATTTATTTTTTGTAATCTGTCTTTGTCTAGGATGATAACCTAATCCAATAGTATACTTTGGTGCCACTTGTTTTCCTATAATTTGTTTAAGTGTTTCCTTTCAATTAGTAAATTTTTTCAAATCTTTCCTGAGTTTCTCATTAGAAAATTTTAGTTCAGTATTCTCCTTGAGTAGTTGATAATTCTTTTCTTTTTCTACTTCATGTGTAGATTTAATAGTGCTAGCTAATGCATGTTTCTTCTATAAGGTTATATACTTATCCTTCAGCTCATTTCAAGTATCTTCTAACATGTTACAATATTCAAATAATTTTTCACTAGACATGTTTTCAAAATCATAATCATCTCCAGAGTAATAAGAATTTAAAGCAGGAGTATCTGATATTACCTCAGAAGTATTTGTCATGAAACACATGCTTGATCTTTGAGATTTTTCATCCTGAGTAGAATCAGAATCACTTGAACTATCTTCTGAAACACTCAAGGTTTCATTCATACCTTTCTTATATTTGATGTCCTTATAGTCATATTTATTATTGAACATTAATTTTGTACTTTTAGCTTTAACATTCCCTTTAATTTTGCATTCGTAGAAGACTATATCATTACTCTAATCAGTCCTTTTCCAATCTTTCTTCTAATGAACTTTATTGTCATACTTTCCCTTGTAATTGGATTTTCTTAAAAACTTCTTCTTCCTATAAAATTTCTTAAATTGTCTGGCAAGCTAAGCCATCTTGGCATCACTATCTGATGCACTTCCTTCATAGCTTAAGCTATCACTTTCACTTTGAATTTTCTCTTTGTCCTTATTTTTTGAAGCAGAAGTCTTGAAAGCTACAGAATTATTCTTCGGTTCATCATCTTCTTCCTTGTTTACTTTCAGTTCTTCCTCATACATCATTAACTTACCATTGAGTTCCTTGATAGGAAAATCACTAATGTCACAAGATTATCTAATTGAAATTGATGCGCCTCTCCATATTTATGTTAGGCGTCTGAGTATTCTCATAATATTCTCCTTAGCTGGAACAACCTTTTCAAGTGAGATCATTGTATTTACAATTTTGTTGAACCTGAGATACATGTCAGAAATAGGTTCATCAGACTTCATTTTAAATTTATCATACTTAATAGTGTAGGTATTCAATCTCATTTCATTAACATTAGTTTTTCCCTCATGGGAAACAACTAAAGTATCCCATATTTCATAAGCAGTCTTACAAAAAGATATTCGATTAAATTCTTCATCTCCTAAAGCACAATACAGAGCATTCATTGCTTTGCAATTATTATTGTAAGCAGCTTTAGTAGGTTCATCCCAAGTAATTCTAATAGTTTTTGGAATCTTATACTGAGTCTCTATGGTAGTCCAAATGTCAAACCCATACTTTCTAAATGAATTTTCATTTTTATTTTCCATTGGGCATAATTAACACCATTAAAGAAAGGTGGACAGTTGGTAGCTACACCTTCTAATCTTTTAACCATAATAACTATGTTTTAAAAGGATATATAAGGATATAAAAATTTAGAATTAACAGAAATTTTGAGATCTTTGAGATGAAACTAAAATAACATTTGAAAACTTTTCACAAACATAGTAGTTTTGAAAACTTTTATTCCCTCTAATACCAAATGTTGGTCAGAGTGGATACTCAAGAGGGGGGTGAATTGAGTTCCAATTTAAAATTTCTGATTCAAAATATATGTATTAAATCCCCAAAATTAAATAACAATCTAAACTATAGTGAATTTGTAATGCAGTAAAGGTTTACTTAGGTTCTCAAGAGATTGATTAGCTATCAGTTATTTTAATCAAAATATTAAATTAGCTTTTGAAACTAACTTACTGATTTACAATAGTTACAAACACTTTCTAGTTTAACTATCATAGAAACTTTAAGACATATTTATATTTAATTTACTTAGCAGCGGAATAATAAAAATAGTTTTAACAAAGTAAAAATGCACAACAGTTTTAAAACAAGAGATTCAGTCTCAAGCTGAGACTTACTCCTCTCAAACAGTTTATATAAAACTTTGATCCACACCCTGGATCAGGGTTTTACAATAGTGCACTTACTATCCAGGTCCTCAGACCTCTACCATAGTTCTACATGGAAAAAATAAACAACAACACATGGGCTGTCCAGGTCACAGTTGACCTCTACCACTATCCACAGTGGGATATAGAGAGTAAGGGAAAAATTGAGTGAGGATTTAGAAATCCTTCAGTTTAGCATAGAAGACATTGTGTTCCTAAATAGACAGATGCACACACATTAATCAAAATGTTAAACAAAGGTACACTACAGAGGAAATAAATGGATAATGAGTTTAGAATGCTCTGAGTGATTACAGATGAGCTTTGGAATCATTTGGATGTTGCATATGTTATCTGAGTCCTTTCTGGTGAAGATGACACAAAACAAAGTGTCATTGTTTTTCCCAGCTACAGTTATTCAGCCTTGTGCATATGATGTTCAGTAAGGAATGACAACTCGGATTTAGTGTTTGTTCTAGGTGAATGATATTCATGAAGCTTTCGGGTTTTCACAGGTGTTCTTCAAGTTCTTCTTTTGTTTCTTGGACCTTCACACACACGTATGCTCTACTTATTATCATGTGTCTCTGTTTGTGTATATTTGTATATATATTTCAATACATATTGATCTTCCTTTTTATTCCTTGAGATCTGGTAAAGGGAATGATTACTTTTTGACAAGTACGAGGTATGGTTCCCTGACATCCAACAACCAACATTAATTAATAACAAGTGCATTAAATTTAGAAAATATGACCGTTGGAATTAAATAAGAGTTAATAAAAATTCAAACAGTTTTCATGACTATTGGTGAGTCATGAGATCGGTAGGTCATTTGAATTTTCATCAATATTTGTAGGTCATTTGAATTTTCATTGGTATCAGTAGGTCATTTGATCAGCATCGACTTTGGTAGGTCATTTGATTAGCATCGGCTTCGGTAGGTCATTTGAATTTTCATCATTATCGGTAGGTCATTTGATCAGCATCAGCTTCAGTAGGTCATTTGATCAGCATCAGCTTTGGTAGTTCATGTTATCAGCATCGGCTTCGGTAGGTCATGTGATCAGCTTCGACTAGACATTTTTATCATTGGTGTGACCGTTGTCATCAGTGCAATCATCTCTTCTATCGGTGACTCATCCTTCAGTTTGTCACATCGGTGTCTCATTCCTTTAACTATCGGTGACTCAAGAATATAATTAACGGTGAGTCAAAAACATAAAATTCTCAAAATGTGTATGTTTAATCCAGAATACTTTCAGGTCAACAGTAAACTGTAAACAATCATAGATTAACATATGTAGACATGATTAAACATATATAAACATATTTAGAACATATTGAATAAATGAATAAATTGACTTATAAAAAGAAAACAACAATGATTTTTTATTATTAAAATAACTATCTCATAAAGGGTTCAACAATAATATTTAGTTATAACTTGTATTTATGATAATAATAATTTGTTAATACATTAGGTTTTTATGTATTTTTAAAATAAATAGGGAATCAAGACTCAAATAAAGATATTCTATAAAAAACAGAAAATTCAACATTACATGCAGTGAAACACAGATTCATGACATGTATTCCACATACATATTACCTGTGATCCAAAGTATAGCCTGTGAAACCTTTAAAATATGTGAATCTAAATTACATGATGTGAATATATTACATGATGTGAAAGCTTTTAAATCTTAAACATGATAAAGATACATGTTGTGAAAAGTTTGAAACATGAAGCCCGCCAAGGATGGAAATACTGAAATCCACAAGATCTAGGATCTTCAATGATTTCTGTGGATCTAAATTACATGGCATGAAAACCACTTACATATCATGTAAATGTTAAGGAATAAGTCACTTAAATAAATTTCACAATTTGAATTATTTAAACGTCATGAAATGATTAACTCTATATATATGCAGGCACCCATCCAATGGATGGAGATAGACTAAGATGTCAAACTTTTTTTCTTCTTTTTTCACTCCTACTTTTTAGTATAAACCTAGTATTGTTGATTTCCTTTTCTATTTTAATCAATCCATTGTTGGTTATTAATGTTCCAAGACTCGTTGATTTCATGATATTATTATAATTTTTTTATCCAATTCCAATCATTTTCAACTACATCTGTTTTTGTGTACTTCATTGTTCCTTTATTCAAGTTAGTATTTTATTTATTTTATATGGATTCAATTATCTATTGTACTGATTTAAATTGTTTAATTTTTTTGTCAATCATGCAATATATTTAACTATTTTTGATTAATATTTTTATGAATTGATAATATTTTTTAGGTTTGGGGTCGAGAGTAATGTTGTATTTAAACATGATGAATCTCTAAATAAAAACTTGGTAATCCTATGGCTAGTAATTAGGTTAAAAATAATTATTTATCATATTATTTTTCGTAACCCTGGTCATAAGAAGTGTAATCGGAGGACCCTAACCTAGTTTGAGTTGAGAAAGCCAAGACCAATATCTTGTGATACTTTCTTCCCTTGAAGCTATGAATATTACATCTAGGTTGTTGACTATCTCTATACCAAAGAGTAATTGTAGCTTAGGAAGATCAATTTTTTTGACCATGACCAATTAGTGACCTTTTCACTAATTTGTATCCTAAACCATAGCTCTATCCCAAGCTATATTTAGAATTAAATTTTACCTATGACCTAAAATTAACCCTAATCCCTTCTTTGTCATATGAATTAAACACCATCTATATAGTCTTAATTAAACCAAACCGAACTGAGTTTGTTAGGAATCTTACTTAAAGGTTATTATCTCTAGGTTTCTTACCTTCCAACTTGTCCCTGTGTGTTCAAACCCACACTTATATTATGAAATTCCTTTATAGCTAAGTGTTTTTTGGGATTATATACTCTAATCTAATCAAAAATCATGAAAAATCAATTACATCACGTGGTCCAGTAAAATTTTAGAACCATTTTTTGGGGATAACTGTTACTTAGGTACAATGAATTTTTGTACAAACGTAGGATTTAATCACCCCCAACTTTTCTTTTTCCTATTTATTTTAAAAAAAATCACATGGGATAGAACTTACATCCACTCTCCTCTCAGCTAGTTCATGCATTAGGGTCCTCCAACTCGCTCAAAGATCTATGATGCTCGAGAACGTCTTTCTTTCGATATTGAGATCAAAAGATACCTATCTACACACCAATGCTCAAATATGGTTCAACTAAATAACATTTCAACACCTAACCCCCAAAACATCCAATATGTTCCTCCTAAACATCTGGTAGAGTGACTAGCGCTGCAGGGGTGCACCATCGTGGACTAAGTCTTGTCGTTTACTAGTGGTGTTGTTCCTAGTATTACGTGACCTTCTACCTAGGTGAATAAATTTGATATTAAAACTAGACACTTCCACATGATCCTGAACATGGAGTAGTTTAGTGGAATTCTGAGTAAATATCCCCATGAACATATATCAAAATTTTTAGAAGTCTATGATACCTTTTTCAATCAAGGTGTGTCCTCTAACACCATCAAAATTCGAGTCTTTCCCTTATAATTACATGAAAGAGACAAACATTGTTCAAAATACAAGATCCCAAGTCCATAATGACTTGGGATGATTTATAAAATAAGTTCTTAGACAAATACTTCCCAATAATATGATCTTGGATGATAAGGAAAAAGATCCAGAAATTCACCTAAGAAGATGGAGAATAAGCTTGTGAATCTTTGTATCTATTTCAGGATATCACTTGTAAGTTCCCACATAATAGACCTAATGTGTGGATATAGTTGAAAACTTTCTACCAAGGACTTCAACAAGATGCATACAAAGTTGTAGATTCCACCGTTGATGGTAAGATAATGACCAAGACACCTTAAGTTAGTTTAGAACATTTATATGAGATATCCCACAATACTAGTGCATGGAAGAGAGATTTAATTTTTCACAGACATGGAGTTCACTAGGTGGATGAAAATACCCACCTAGAAACCTGGGTTGATTCTCAAACTAATAAACTAGAATATTTTCAACAATATACTCCATCGATGCCACCTCCTTCTCCTATTATGGAAATCCAAACTTTTTAAATGTGTGGAGGGTCGCACCTATATCAATATTTTAGAGAAGGAATAGAAGATATTCAAATTTTGGATGTTAATTATGTAAATTATAATCAATAAAATCAATAGTTTTAGAAACCCCAAAAATACTATAATAAATAATATCAATAGAGACTGGCTTAATAGCCACAATAAGCAAAGCAAGGTTATTATGAATAGAAGAGTGGTCAATTGCCACAATGATATCAGGGACCACCTGGGTAACCACCTTAAAATCCATTTCCTTAAATGCACCAATAATTTCAATAAAAACCTTTTCCCATTAAATTTAATCAATTTACACCCACTCAACAACATCAATTTCATCAAACTCTGCTAGGACAGCAGCATCAAGCCCCACCTCTGTAATCAAATCATGAAAATATTTCCACTACATTCATTCAAAAAGAATAAAAGAGGATGAATACATAAGAAAATGAAATTTAGAACCAAAGGGATTCCCTACACAACCTTGAGCACCATGTTGGACAAATCATGAAGACCCTATCAGGAATATTACCGGGTATGTTACCCGATAACACTGAGACACATCTAATAGAGTAGGAAAAGCCTATGGGTTTTATGTAACACCCGACTATTTTTATGAAATATTTTCTTTAAATAATTTTTATTTTCTATTTGATTGAATTTCATACAATTGTGATTTTAAACGAACTGTAAGATTCCCTTATTAAAAATTATCATTATACCCTATCCATTAGCATAGCAGTAATAATTATAACTAACTTATGAAAATGCATTGTGAATTCATTGGCTATACATTATTTATGAAAAATATAAATCAATTAGATATTTTTATTTTGAGTGAATTACTTTTAGTAATTAAATTAATTTGATATATAGGTGTTATATACTTAATAAAATATTTTTGATATTCATTAGATGGATATTTTAGTCATAGGTTATAAATAAAACCCTATTTGACGTATACAAGCCTATTTTTTTAAAAGTTTATTTTTACATCTTTGTGTGGAAAACCCCTTTTAAATTAATATTTCGACACATTAATAATTTTTATAGAAATAATAAACACGTTATTTTGAATCGGGATATAAAAATTTACTTTGGATAAATTTTTGATATTTTTCTCATTACTTCCATGTTTTCATGAATAGTAAAAATATACTAAATTTTAATTGAAAATAACGTTTTTCATTAAAAAAATTTATATTGTTCAATTATATCACTTAATGGTTTAAAATTATAAAAAAAATAAATTTTTACCATTTAATATAATTTAGGTCATTGAAATTAATTTTACATTAAATTTAGATGTAAAAACATTTCAATGTTTTACAATCCATTTTATCATTTCAACAACAGGATTGATTTTAAATTAATTATTGAAAATTCTATTTTTTGAATTTCGAAAACTGGATTTCATGTTTGGAATTAGTAGGTCCAAATTATGTTAATAGGCTACTTTTAGTTTTGGGCATTATGAATAGTAACTCTGGTAAATATTTTCATTACCATTGTTAATGGTAAATCAAGTAATTAAAAGTAAAATCCATATTATAAAATCACCTTAACACCTATAAAAATCCTATTGGATGACTATATTTGAACCTTATCATCTATTTTTCAAAATGGAATAAATTAATGACCATTTAACTATCAATATGACATGGATATATTAAAAACTAATGAATGTGACAAAATGTCACAATCTCATTTTATATAAGTATATTAATTTTAATATATGGGTAACTATAATATAATATCGAATATAGATAGTATTTAGAAAGATAATAGAATTACCTAAATCATAGAAATTTATTTATATTTTTTAGATATTAAATAATTACCATTATTTATGAAACAATAGTGATGTAGAACTTATTTTTTAATAGAAATATCAAAAAATGGTTTTAAAAATATTAAAATAAATATCATTTGAACTAATTAACGTGATCCATGAATTTTCTAGGTGACTATGACATGTTATGGGGGTATTAAATATTTTTTTTTGAATTTATCTTTTTTGTGGATTTTTATTTAAACACAAATAAATAAATAGTGTCAAAATTGATACTGTTGATATTTTATAAAACTAACATTTTATTAAATTAATTAAAAATCATAAAAATATTTAAAAATTACAAAGTGATTATTATAAGGTCTAAAATTTCATAAAATATCCACTTTTGGTAAATTGAGACCATATAAATAAATATTTATAACCATTAAATATTTATAATGTTATTACCATAATTAAAATTAAATAGAATAACTAAGTGTCAATTAAACATATATGGTTTAAATTGAAAAAATAACTTGTCCAAAATTTATTGGTTGAGGATATTACAACCATATATCATTTAATATTTTATATTGGGAAATTTTAGAGTTTTTGGTTTGGGTTTGATTTTGTTATAAATTATTATTTATGAAGTTTCCATAAACACCCCTCACCTTAATTATAAAAGGGCACCTCCTCCCTCATCTCTTCAATTCATTTTAATCCTTCAAGCTCGTACATACCTTGACCTGGTTCATTATAAACTTACCTTTTTTATTATAGAGGTTCTGTTCATCTTCAAAGACCAACTCTATTGCTCTAAGAAGATATTTAGAGGAAGCACGACAAGGAAGAGGTAATCTCTTCTACCGATTCTTTCAAACATATTTCTTGTTCTACATCCTCTTCATTAGTTATTTCATTATAAAGTAATAACATAAGTATCACTAATATACTGAGATTTTATTATAAATATGAAAAAACTATATTTCACCTTCTATCTATCCTATGAAAAACGAAATCACCGCGCGTCCATATGTACAACTTACTGTCTCCACGTTGTGGTCTAATCTGTTTTTTACCACCACCTTACTTGGATGGGTATAATGATGGAAATAATAACTATATATAATTATTAAAAAAATTCATAATTCTGAAATATTATACACCATCCACTTCAATACCATTCAACAATTTTGGGAATGATATCATCGCTCGTGAGTACATACAACCTACTATCTCTACGATGCGATGCAATTAATTCTATGTGATATTCATTAAAACATTATTATATAAAGTAATTTAATGAATAAATATGATATATATTATACTAATATCAATTTTTATATTATTTAACTACAACATAAGAAGTGAAACATGAACTTATCCGAAAAATCTTGCATAAGAACATAAAGCAGTTAATATTCGAATAACGAGTGACAATGAAATGTTACTAACAAACAGATGATAATATAATAATATATGATATCATAAAAATGATTATGCTTGTAGAATAAGTCAATAAAATTATTTAAATCACTATATAGGAGGTTCATTATCATTTGAAGGATATCAGACCTAAGGTAAGGGAAAATTTTACAATCTCATTTTTATCCGATATTGTTTATATGTAAGTATTTATAGGTGTATATTTATCATCCACATACATCTTTAAATTTTTTTAATATTATTTATATTATTATAAAATTTTTTAAAGTTAATTTTACCCATTGGTGAATTTTTATTAAACAGTATGAAAGGAATCTTTTTTCGTTAATCAACTTGTGGTACTTTTTGACTTTTCCAGCAAAAGTTTGAGGGGAATGTTTTTTTAACTTATATAGAATGAATGGAATTTTTACTATTTTATGAAACCTTATTTCCATTAAGCTTACTATTCAAGATTTAAAGATTATTTTCAACTGAATATGTTCTTTTAAAATTATGTGGGATTTTGATAAAAGAAAACATTTTTTAAAAAGAAGGGATATTTTCCTTAGGAATTAAGTTCAAGTGTTTTATCAAAATTATTTTCCATCCAAAATGACATAGGGTTATGTTTATATCCATATTATCATTATTATTTGAGTTGGGTTTATGATGAAATTATATTTATGAACTCCATTTTTTTATATAGATTATTATGAATTCATGTTTAAGAAACCCATTTTATTCAATGGGTTATGCTACGATAAATGATTTATTTTTTATTTGGAACACATAAGAATGGTTTCATTATAATATGGTTTGGACCTATATCTCCCTCCAATTCATTGGGTAAATATTTTTTCCTCGTGATATAGACATGAATAGAACAACCAGTGATTCTAGTTTAGTAATACAGGGCTAGAACGGGGAGTGAACTTGGTTCAGTAATGGACTTTGTCAGCTATGATGGTATTGGAAATGTACCTTGACTAATATGAAATTATTTTCTATACTTATGTGTTTATTATGTGAAATTTAATGTCTTATGTTATGAATATTGGGATTACATTTTACTTTTATGATTTATCCCACGACATGATATTCTGATCTTTTATATGCAGGATAAGATTTTCAAATGTTATGTTCTTATGATTATGATATGATTGATATTTCACTTTTTTACCATTAATGAAAATTTGAGATCACCCTTTCATATGTTTCTTTTCCCCAGGTCATGAAGAATGGTATTAAGTAATATATGCCAAAAAGGATTATAGTTTTAAATAAATAAGAGATAGACAATGTAGATGTTTTATGAACCAGTTGTTTATGATTCCCAGTTTCTAAAAACATTAAACCTATATGGTCCTGGCATGGTTTTTGTTATTTTATGTTATGTAATAAATATTATTCAATGTTGATGTAATATATTCATGTAAATTATGGTCCCTTATAGTTGTTATTAGAGAAAGTTATAGTTAGCCTATGGAAACTAGGATGAGAGAACCTTAATAAGAACCCTAAGGATATGTCTATGTTTATTTTAAAATCATATCCTGGTGTTTTAGATATGTTCACGAATAACCTAGGATAAAACCTACAGTGTCCTAAATTGAAATTTTATTATTTAATTATGTGTTTTTCACATTATGATTAGTTTTTCTCACACTATTATTCTTGGTTTTAGTCAATGGATTGTACCTGAAGGAACCACGTTAATGCTGAATACGATGGGCAATGCAATAATTTTCCCCCTGAGAAACCAAATGTTATATGAGAAAGAATGAAAAATATTTTATCCATGATCACACAAATTTATCAAGCTATGAATCATGCTAGACTTCCAAATGACCAAATGAGGGAGAAACATTCTATTGAATCCTTCACGAGGAAACATCCACCCTAATTCAGGGGTTATTCTGATCCATTTGTGGTTGAACAAAGGATCAGTACCAATGAATATATATTTTCAGTTCTAAAATTTTATGAACGCGATAAAGTCATCTTAACAGTATATCATTTGGAATGTGAAGCTGATCAACGGTGGAATCTTATCAAGAATATGAGGCAAAGAGATGAAATTGAGTCTATGGAATGGGATGAATTCAAGAACTTATTTTTTAACTAGTAATTTCCTCATATTCATTAAAAAAATATAGAGAAGTAGTTCCTTGAACTTAAGCAAAAGGATGATGAATCTGTTGATACTGACAAAGACAATTTTACAATAATTGTAAGGTATGCTTCTGGAATTATTATCCAACATGAGAGTAAAATTTATTGATGCTTTAGTGTCTTAAAACAAAGTCTCTAAAGGAAATTAGACATAAGGGGCTTCAATAGCTATGAGGAAATTTTTCGATGTGCGCTCAAGGTTGAGATGGAGATTGGAGTAACCCATCAGTCATATGGGTTTGATAAGAAGAGAAAAATGGAATTAAAAGAAAAATATAAAGACTAAATTGAAAATAATATGAGTTTTTCCTTATGCTCAATGTTTGGAGAGAAACATGGAGGGAATTTTCTTAAACCAACTAGTAAATGGTTTAAGTGTGGAAAATAAGGTCATCCGTTAGTTGAATGCTGGTGTGATGGGAAACATATTTATAATGATGCGAACAAATAAAAGGATACATAGAATTCACCTCCTACACGTCAATGTTAAAAGTGTAAGGAAATGGGAAATTATTCTAATCAATGACCTAATCCAAGGGTTATTGATTATGATCAACGTCAAAAAACTCTTAAGAACAAAGATAAAGGAAAGTCACATGAAATAACTATCGATGACATGGAGTACGATATTGATGTGGTTAAACGTACACTTACCATCCACTCTAAAGTAGAAAATGTTTTATTTGATTTTGGATCCACCGACTCTTTTATTTCTAAATAATTTTCTAAGGGTATCCCTATATTACCTCAAAAATTATATGTTGAGTTAGCTGTGACAAATCCTAATGGCACAATGATCACATCAAAAGTTTTTAATTCTTCTCTGGTGGAAGTTTGTGGGAAAGTGATTCCTACAAATATTTTGAACCTTACTATAGTGGAATTTTATGTGATTATTAGCATGGATTGGATTTCTCAATATAAATCTCATATCAATTTCCAAGGAAGGGAAGTCATATTTTATATTCCAGATCAATATATGGCCATCTATCGATGCAAAGATGAATATAACCTTCTAGTATAAATTTATTCCATATTATGGGTCTTTATTCCTATAATATAAAGTTATTTATCTCAAATGGTTGGGGCGAAACTCATGATTAATAATACACCCATTTTATTGGAGTTTGATGATGTCTTTTTGGAAGAATTTCCAGGTATTCCACCAAACCGTGAAGATTAGTATTTAATAGAAATCATACCGGGTGTTGTGCTTATTTCAAAGACACCTTATAGAGTGGACCCAATTGAGTTTCATGAATTGAAGAGGAAAATCCAAGAGAATATTGATAAGGGATTCATACGCCCTAGTGCGTCACTATAGGGAGCACTTGTTTTGTTTCTTAAGAAGAAATATAGATCAATGAGACCCTGCATTGATTATAGAGAACATAACAATATCACTATAAAGAAAAAATATCCTCTTTCCTACATTGATAACATATTTGACCAACCACACAGAGCCCAATAATTTTATAAGATTGATCTTCATTCAGGATATCATCAATTAAGGGTAATTATCTAATCCACTCACCAATTTGACTCGGAAAGGAGTTATGTTCATTTAGATAGAGGAATGTGAATAAAATTTCAAAGAACTAGAAAGATGGTTAGACAGTGCACATGATCTCACACTACATTATAGTGAAGAAAGGTTTGTGATATTTAGCGATGAATTCAAGAAGAGGATAGGATGAGTTCTCATGAAAAATGATTTGGTCAAGGCTTATGCCTCACGTCAGTTGAAAATCAATGAGAAAAATTACCTAAATCATGATTTGGAGTTATCTAAGGTAATCTTTGTATTAAAGATATGAAGGAATTGTCTTTATGGTGAAAGGTGTGATATTTATACTAATCATAAAAGTTTAAAGTATATTTTCACACAAAAGGATCTGAATATGAACCAAAAAATATGGATGGAGTTGATTAAATATTACTACTTCTCAAAAAATTACCACCCAGCGAAAGAAAATAAGGTGGAAGATGCATTAAGTCGATAAGACTATGCTAGCATATCCCTGATGAGGATCACAAAAAATACAATATTTATGGATTTTTAAAGGATGGATATTTAAATTTTAATGGAATGGGGGAAATATTATCTATATCAAATGAATTTTCAACCATCAATACAAGTGAAGATTAAGGAGTCATAGAAGAAAGATGTAGAGATACAAAAGAAGGTGAGAAATGTTCCTGAATTCAACCTTGATTGTGGTGAAATAATAAGGTTCAGAAACCAGGTTTTTATTCCACCCATACCAAAATTAAAGAAGGATCTATTAGATGAGGCTCATAGTTCTTCATTCTCTATTCACCTTGGAAGCACAAAGATGTATAGAGACCTGAAAGTGTACCTCTCTTGGGATGACATTAAAAGAGATGTTGCAAAATATGTCTCTCGATACTTGGTTTGTCAGGAAGTTAAGGCTAAGAGATAGAAGTCTAAGGGGATGTTACAACCATTAACCATACCAAAATGGAAATGGGAAAACATCACTATGTACTTTTTCATTAGACATACCAAAACATCTAATGGATATAATGTTATATGGGTTATAATTGACCGCCTTAAAAAGTCGACACACTTCATTGCTATTAGAGGGGATTTCTCTCTTGATCATATTTCAAGGATATATGTAAATGAAGTGGTAAGATTTCATGGAGTAACACTTTATATTATATCTGATCAGGATCAAAGGTTTACCTCAAAGTTCTGGCAAAGTCTTCAGCATGCTCAAGATACAAAGTTAAATTTCAGAACTCCTTACCATCCTCAGACAAATGATCATTCTGATAGAATAATTCAAAATTTGTAAGACATGTTGAGAGCTTTCTCTATGGATTTCAAAGATGGTTGGGATCAACACCTAATATTGGTGAAATTTTCTTACATTAATATTTTTCACTCTAGTATTCAGATGGATCCATATGAATCCATCTATGGAAAGATGTGAAGAAATCCAACTTGCTGTGATGAAGTTGGGGAATGAAAGCTATTATGACCTGATCTAGTTGACGAAATGGTAGAAAAGGTTAGATCTATTCGACAACACATAAGAGAAGTTCAGAGTTGACAAAAAAGTTACGCTGACAACTGAAGAAAATACCTAGAGTTTGAAGTGGGAGATAATGTTTTCTTACGAATATATCCCTGGAGGAGAGTAATGAGATTTGGAAATAAGGGAAAGCTGAGCCCTAGATATATCAGTACCTTTGAAATTTTAGATCAGGTTGGAAAGGTAGCTTACCAATTTCTTCTTCCACCGAATCTCTCTCAATTTCATGATGTCTTCCAGGTATATCTCTTGAGAAAGTACATACTCGATCATTCACATGTACTAAGCTCAGAAGATGTACAACTGGAGAAAGATCTTTCTTATGAAGAACAACTGCTAGAGATTCTGGATCGTAGTGAAAAAGTTAATAGTATAATTTTAATTTTGGGCATTATGAATAGTAACTTTGGTAATTATTTTTATTCCCATGGTTAAAGATAAATTGGGTAATTAAAGGTAAAGATAATATTATAAAATTACCTTAACACCTGTAAAAATCATATTGGATGACTAATTTTGACCCTTATAATCTAATTTTCTAAATTTAATAACTTAATGACCACTTAACTATGAATATGACATGGATATAATAAAAACTAATGAATGTGACAAAATGTCACAATCTCATTTTATATAAGTATATAAATTTAAATATATTGATAACTAGGAGAGGATATTGACTATATATAGTCTCTGTAAATATAAACAAATTGCCTACATCATAAAAAAAATTTATAATTTTTATAGATTAAATAATTACCACTAATGATGACCCAAAAGTGATGTAGAAATTATTTTATTAATAGAAATATCAACAAATGGTTTTAAGAATATTAAAATAAATATCATATGTACTAATTAATTTTCTCAAAAAAATTTCTAGGTGACTATGACATGTTAGGTGTGTATTAAATATTTTTTTTGAATTTATCTTCTTTGTGAATTTTTATTTAAATTTAAATAAATGAATAGTGTCATAATTGACACTATTGATATTTTATAAAACTAAAATTTTATTAAATTATTTGAAAATCATAAAAATATTTAAACATTACAAAGTGATAATTATAAGGTCTAAAATGTCGTAAAATATCCATTTATGGTAAATTAACACCATGTAAGTAAATATTTATAACCATTAAATATTTAGATTTTTATAACCATAATTAAAATTAAATAGAATAACTAAGTGTCAATTAAAAAGATATGGTTTAAATTGAAAAAATAAAATTTTCAAAATTTATTTTTTGATTATATAAAAACACTATCTAATCTCATCTTCAAAATTGGGACATTTTGGAGGTTTTTTAGTAGGGTTTTATTTTATTATAAATTATTATTTATGGAGTTTCCAAGAGTACCCTTCACCTCAATTATAAAAGGGCACCTCCTCCCTCACCTATTGAATTCATTTTGAGCCTTAAAGTTCGAACATCCCTTGACCTTTTTCCTTATCAAATTCTATATTTTCATTCTAGAGGTTCTGGTCATCTTCAAAGACCAACTATAGTTCTCTAAGAAGAGATTTAGAGGAAGCACATTGAGGAAGAGGTAATCTCTTCTATTGATTCTTTAAAACTTCTTTCTTCTTATATTTCCGCTTAATTAGTTGTTTCATTATAAATTAATAACATTAGTATCACTCATATAATAAAATTTAATTATAAATATGAAATAACCATATTTCACCTTCTATTCATCCTATGAAAGATGAAATCACTGTAAGTGTGTACGTACGACTTACCGTCTCTACGCTGTGGTGTAATCTGTTTTTCACCACCACATTACTCAGAAGGGTATAATTATAGAAATAATAACTATATATATTTATTATAAAATTTTACTAATTATGAAATATTATACACCATCCACTTCAAAACCATTCAACAATTTTGGGAATGATATCATCGCTCTTGCATAAGTATTGTCTATCATCTCCACGATGTGATGTGATTAATTCTACATGATATTAATTAAACCATGATTATATACATGAATTGAATGAATAAATATGATATATATTATAATAATATCATCCTATAAATTATTTAACTATAACCTAAGATTTGGAACATGAACTTATCCGAAAAATCTTGCACAAGAACATAAAGCAGTTAATATCCAAATAACGAGTGACAATGAAATGTTACTAACAAAAAGATGATAATATAATCATATATGATATCATAAAAATGATTATGATTTTTGGAATAATTCAATAACATTATTTAAATCATTATAAAATAGGCTCAGATACATTCAAAGGATATCAGACCTAAGATAAATGAAAATTTTACAATCTCATTTTTATCCGAGATTGTTCATATGTAAGTATTTACTGGGGAATATTTATCATACACATCCATGTTTCATATTTATGTAATATTGTTTGTGTTCTTATAAAATTTTTAAAGTTAATTTTACCCATTGGTGAAATTTTATTAAATTGTATGAAAGGAATCTTTTTTCCTGAATCGATTTGAAGTACTTTTTGACTTTTCCAAAAAAAAAGTACAAGGATAATGTTTTTTTAACTTATACAACATGAATGGAATTTTTAAGGTTTCATGATACCTTATTTACAGGAAGCATCCTCTATACGATTTCAAGATTATTTTCAACTAAATTATATTGTTTTAAAATTTTATGGCATTTTTATAAAATAAAACATTTTTGAAAAACAAAGTATTTTTTCCTCAGGAATTAAGTTCAAGTGTTTTATCAAAATTATTTTCCATCTAAGATGAAATAGGGTTATGTTTATATCCCTATTATCGCTATGATTTGAGTATTGTTTATAATTGAATGCTATTTATGAACTTCAGTTATTTTATATGGATTATTATGAATTGATGTTTAAGAAACCTATTTTATTCCGTGGGTTATGCTATGATAAATGATTTATGTTTTTATAGAACACATAAGAATTGTTTCATTATGAGATGGGTGGGACCTATATATTCTTCCAATGTATTGTGTAAAGTTTTGTATCTTATGATATAGTCATGACTGTAATGACAAGTAAATTCAGTTTAGTAATATAGGGCTGGAATGAAGAGTGAACTCGGTTCAGTAATGGACTTTGTCCACTATAATGGTTTTGGCAATGAGACTTGACTAATATGAAATGATTTTCTATGATTATGTTTGTATGAAACTAAATTTTATGTCTTATGTTTTGACTATTAGGATTATATTGCACTTTTATGATTTATCCCATGACATGATATTATGATATTTTATATGCATGAAAAGATTTTCAAATGTTATGTTCTTATGATTATGATATGATTGATATTTACCTTGTTTACCCTTACTGGGCATTTGAGCTCACCCTTACATATGTTTATTTTCCACAGGTCATGAATAAGGGTATTAAGTAAGATATGTCAAAAAGGAGTCTAGTTTTGAAGAAATAAGAGGGAGACAATATATATCTTTTATGAACCAGTTATTTATCTTTCTGAGTTTCTAAAGACACCAAAACAATATGGTTCTAACATGGTTTTTGTTATGTTATGTAATAAATATTCTTTATGTTTTAAGTGATATCTACATGTAAATTATGGGCCCGTATAAATTAGGATTGGGAAAATGATGAACTTTTAGTAACCATGAATAGGTGTAAAAAATTAGTTAAAAGAACCTAAAACACATGATTAAATCATTACTAAAGAAAGAAATTATAGAAAAAATGAAGCTAGTTGGGAGAAAAATGTAGAATCAGAACCAACTAAAAAATATTCAATAAAAGACAAGATTGAAAAGTAAGATGTATATGTGAAATCACTACCCTAAATCCCTATATATCCTTTCTAGATAGGATGATACAATGTAATATCAAGTCGAAATACAAAAAATTTATATATTTGTTTAAACAATTACACATCAATATCCCCTTTACAGAGGCCATCGCTCAGATGCCTACTTATGAAAATATTATGAAACAGTTTCTCTTAAAAAAGAGGAAAATGGAAGACCTTGGAGTTTTCTCCTTTAATTATTAACACTCCACAGTTGTTTATCAATATCTACTACCAAATATGTGAGACCCCAAAATCTTCTTGGTTCCCTGTACTATAGGGACATGAAATTTTAAAATAACCTTGTTCGATCTTGGTGAAAGCATCAATATCCCACCCATAAGTGTGTTTAGAAATATAAATAATGAATAATTGAAACAAACAATAGTTTCACTTAAACTAGTTGACTGCTCAGTCAAGTACCCTTGAGGAATTTTCATGGACGTTTTAATCAAGGTTGGTAAGTTTATCTTTCCTACTGATTTCCATATCCTATAAATGGAGGAAAAGGGTGATATCCTCATCATTCTAGGGATACAATTTCTCACCACTAAGAAGGAATTGATTGTTGTGAACCAATGAAGGTTGATATTCATAGTTGGTAAATAACATGTTATTTTCAACTTAGTTAAAACTACTAAGCAATGCGGCGAGTCATTAGATTGTAAATCCATATTTGTTACTGATGAGAAATATGATTACATGACTAGTGAGGATGACATAGATACCCTCTCTACTAATGAATATGAATACAATGATCATGAGGATGTGAATTGCACTAAACCTATGATGATGGATACCATCATACCATTCATAACCTTAGTCGCTAAGTTTTCAATGATGGAATTAAAACTTCTACCAAGCACACTAAAGTAATCATTTTTAGAAAAAAGAATTTATACTACCAATAATTATATCTTTATATTTGACTCAAATACCAGAAGAAAAACTCAATGAAGTCTTGAAAAGGAACAAAAAATTTATTTCTTGGGGAGTGGATGATGTTAAAGAGATCATACCCATGATATTAACCAACACATATTTTATTATAGGGTGTGCTAAACCCAAATATGAATTCAAGAGGTTACTCACCTAACTGAAGAAATGGGTAGTCAAGAAGGAAGTGCAAAAACTTATCGATGATGGGATGACATTTTCCATCCTTGAAAGTGAATGGTTGAGGAATTACTATAGATTTTCATTGATGATTTCTCTATATATGGAAGGTCCCTAAAAGTTTTCCTAAATAATATGGAGTTAGTTCTGCAACACTGTGAAGATAAGTACCTAGTAATTAATCGGGAAAAGTGTCACTTTATGGTCCATGTAGGCATAGTATTTAGAAAAAAATATCAATGCATGGAATAGAGGTTGATCTAATAAAAATCAAAGTGATTATGGATTTACCTAATACAAAGATAGTAAAAGGTATCGGGGGTTTTCTAGGACATGTGGGATTTTATCACTGATTTGTTCAACACATTTCAATAATATCAACCCACTGATGCACCTTTTATGAAAGGAAAATTCTTTCAAGTTTAATGAATATTATCGGTGCGAATTCAACACTCTAAATAATATATTGGTGGATGATCCTATTATAATATTTCCATATCAAGAAAAATACTTTGAACTGATATGTAATGCCAATAATTTTACTATAGGCATTGATTTAGGAAAGAACATCAGACATATATTCTACCCAATTTATTATTATATTCATATAATGAATGAATATCATGTCAATTATATAAACCTATAAAAATAACTACTTGATTTCATCTATTCTTTTGAAATTTTTTTATCATACCTTCTGCTATCTAAAGTTGTGGTCTGTACAGATCTTACAACACTAAAATACCTACTCAGTAAAATGTATTCCAAACCAAGGGTGATACAGTGAATCCTACTAATACAAGAATTTTACATAGTTATCAAAGATACAAAAGAGAGTGAGAATTTCATTGATGATCATTTTTCTAGACTCCCACTACCCAGCATTGAGGATGACAACAAATTGAGGATTGAGAAATAATTTCCTAATGAAACACTTTTTAACATAAATACACTATCACAACCATGTTTTTCGAATATTACAAACTATATTACCACATGATCACTTTACCCCCACTTATCCTACCAGAAAAGGATGAAATTCGTGGTTGAGGTCTCACAATATTATTGGGATGAGCTATTAATATTTAAGCATTGTGTTAATGGTTTTATGTGACATTACATCGTTGATGATAAATTTCAAATAATTATTGAGATGTTTCATATGTCACCAGTTAGAGGAAATAATAGGACTAAATGCACGATGTATAAGATCCTACAAAGTGGGATATTTTAGACCACACTCCATTGGGATGTGAGAAGTTTCATTCAAAGATGTGATTAGTACCAGTGAACAGGAACCATTAGAAAAAGAATAAAAATAAACCAGAATTCCATTATAGAATTTTAAATATTAGACGTATAGGGAATAAATATTAGGGGTCCATTCCAAAATTCTCATGGAATATTTTGCAACATGATTGGTGTGGACTACATTTAAAAGTGGATAGAAGTTGAGGCCACCACCCAAGACACAACTATGATGGTCATGAAATTATTAAGGAAAAACATTTTCATGAGATTTATATTTCCCCAATTTATCATTAGGGGTTAGGGAACTCACTTTGTAAATAATTTTGTGAAATTATTTCTTGAAAAATATATAATCTGTTATAACAATGAAACTACCTACCACCTGAAAACTAGTGGGTAAGTCGAATTGTCTGATAGAAAGGTTAAACTAAATTATATAAAATATAGTGTATAAAAATAAAAAGGATTGGAGTCTCAAATTATATGACACACTTTAGGAATATCACATAGCATCTAAAATACCTATTGTCACTACATTATCCCGTATTGTTTATGTAAATCCTTGTTACTTTCCGATTGAATTAGAGAATCTATCTTAATGGTAAATTAAAAAACTAAACCCGGATGCTCAAAAATCCAGGGAAGTCATAATGATACAAATAGATGAGATTGAAGAGATTAGAATGGATGGTTATTAAAATTCCAGAATCTATAAAGAAAAAACAATGAAATGGAAATAATAACACATTGAGTGATGAATCTTCACGCCATGGGGTAAAGTTATACAAATTAATTCCTAATTGAAACTATATATGGGAATATAAAATTTCAATTTCAGGGTCTCTTTAAGGTTTTTAATGTGTTCCCCTATAGGGAAATCAAATTTCAACAAGGAGAATGGACACCCTTTAAAGTCGATGGAGAAAGACTAAAAAATTATCAAGAACCATTGTGTGTCCTTTATTTAAAATTAAACATATTATTTTATCCATATTTCTAGATGATGATGTTATTATTAGTGATGTATAAGTGGTAACCCATTTTTTCTATGTTTTCATTAAGTTTATTAAGACCTTTTTGTTTATTTTCATTCACTTTCTGTTCTTTGTCCATTTAAAACTTCATTTTTGTCAATTCATGCATTTATCTAAGATTATTTTTCATACAATTTATTGTTTTCCCCTACCTATTTTTTTTACTTCCATATTGATTCTCCCCTATTTAATAAGGGTTTATATAGTTCATGTATTTATTTTCTATCATTTTTGAAGTTAGCAAAATTTCCCATCACCATCCACAAATTTTCCCCATGGCTTGACTTTCACTATAAGGAGTTCTCGATTCCCTATTTAAAATTCATAGTTTCCATTTCCAATCTTTCTATGCCTCTATTGATATCTCTCCCATGTCACTTTCCATAACATCATTGACACTATTTTAATTTATGTGTCGGGGGTCCTTATTGAGATTTATTATTTTTACACTTGGATTTTTACTTGTTTTCATTATTCTAGGAGTCATTTTTCAATGTAATAATGATTTAACATAAAATATAATCACACCCCTTTAAATAAAAGACAATGTTTGATTGGATATTTTTGAAATCTACTTTTATTTCTCTTTATAATTTTAGCATGATTGTTGAGTTGTGTAATTTAATTTTAATTCTAGATTCTTGAATTTGATTTTTATTGACTTATTACTAGATACTATGACCTGATTTAGTTCCATATATTTTATATACTCCTATTCCCTATAGGAATTTGTGAATATTATTTTATATTCCTGTATGAGAATATTTCTAGAGAGATACCTAGGGCATGTAAGCATATCATAAGTTGCATTGGAATCTTATCAAGGCTATGACTAAATAAATACACTTTTAAAATGATTGTGGCAATATTTGTTGATATATTTATTGTGAGACATAATTTTACATCTATACTTATTTAGAACATATTTTCCATTACTAGTACAGAAACTATTTTTAACGTCTCCTTTTTTCACGTCAGTTTTTTAGAACCGACGTTAAAATATCTGAAAATCGATTTTTCATGTCAGTTATTACATAACTGATGTGAAAATACATTTTTTCCAATTTTTCACATCAGTTATATAAGAAACAATGTGAAAAATAAATTTTATCTATTTTTTCATGTCGGTTATATAATAACCAACGTGAAAAATTATTTTTCCTAACTTTTTCACATCATTTATTTAATAACTGATGTTAAAAGGTATTTTTCACATCATTTATTTAATAAAATTTGTGAAAAATGTTTAGAAACATGTATTTAATTTCCTAATCTTTAATTTGATAGGTCACCAAGATCAAATGAAGTTATGGATTAAAAGTTATGGCCTTCAAAATTTGATCATCTCTAAACAAACTCTTAGGGAAGGCTAACTTCTGAAGGTCATAACATTTAATCCATAACTCTTTTTGAGCTTTGTGACCTATCAAATAGAAGCTTGAAAAATAAATACGTGTTTGTAAAAAAATTTCTTATTAGTTATTAAATAACCAACATGAAAAATAAATTTTAACTTCGGTTATTAAATAACCGACGTGAAAAAGTGATGAAGATTGAATATTAACATTAGTTTTATAAGAAATGAAGTGACAAATAAGTTAAAATTTTAATATCTTTTCACAACGGTTATCATAAAACTGACATGAATGATAATATTAATGTCCCGCCAACATGAAATTTCAATTTTTTTACATCGCGACATCAAAATTTCCAATTTCCACCTAAAATTTTTAATACCACATTTTCTTTTATAATCTCGATTATTTGTTTTAATTATATGCATATCCTAATTTAATGATCATTTTTTCAACCATCATCATTCCCCTAACTTGACTCGTTTGATCTTCAACGTGAATCAATTATTTCTTCTTTTTTCAATCTCGTCAAGGTATATTTAATCATTTATCCATGATTTATGGATTTTATGATTTTTTTCTTAATTGATATACTATTTAACTATCATTTCATTCAACCATCATCACTCCACCAACTCAATGTTTTTGATCTTCCACATGAATCCACTATTTATTCTTTCCATGTTCTTATCAAGGTATTTGTAATTATTATTCCATGATTTATATTTTTTTATATGTATTTTTCTTAATTGATATACCATTTGATGATTATTATATTATTATAATGATGGATAATTCTTTATATCATGGTAAAAATACAAATCCTTCTTTGGATTATAAAATTTATTCTAAGATGAAGCTATGTTGGATCATTAGATATTTCCTCAAAAAAAATATATCAAACCTCTGATGGTCACAACTTTTGATCTGTAACACCGTTTGAGCTCTACAACCTGTCAAATCAAAGATTAGGAAATTATCTAAAAGATGTTAATTTTTTTTGTTTTTTATTTAAAAAATGACGTAAAAAATTACTTTTAACATCATTTTTTGAATAACTGACGTAAAAATATCTTTTAACATTGGGTTTTTTAAAAACCAACATCAAAAATAGATTTTTAACACTATTTCTAGAAGGCCTTTCACATCCTTTTTTTTAAACAGACATTGAAAACCAAAAACCCCGATTTTTAACATATATTATTAAATAAACGATGTAAAAAACATATTTTTAACATCCCTCTCAAAAATGTCGCCTCAAAACCGACATTAAAAAGATAAAAACACCGACATAAAAAATGGTTTTTTTGTAATAGTGCATGAATAACCATGTTATGATGGAACCATTTCAATCTTATCATCACTTAATTCCCTACTCTTAGTTCTATTCATGATTTTATTTTGAATAAGTGTGGGGGATTTATCATCTCCACGAGACACAAGATGTTGATACTTAAGAGATATATGGTGGTACTTGCACTATATTGATATGACATGGCTCATGATTACATTTTATATTTTCTATGATTACCATGTTCCTTTGAAAAATAAATATTTATAAAAAATGGATTGTGTATTAGGAGGGTCAAAAATTACCATTTCTAGACTGATTATTCTCACGAAAGAACATATGTGGTTAGGTGATGGTTGTGAGACCTTTCCTAAGTGCGATTTCTGAAAAATAAATTAAAATAAAAAAATGAACATAGAAATTTTATTATTATTTATTAACATATTCATATATCAACTTTAATCTATTTAGAGCACAAATTCATTTTTTTGTTCAGGAGGAGTTTCTTTACTACATTGTTCATGATTATCATTAATTATACTATAGAACATAACCTCCTAGTTGAGCTTGATTTTTACTATCTACCTAACTACCCTTAGCCTTAGAGTCATTTGTACCTTATTTATTAATCCCTCATGATTAATTTTTTATTTTTATTTATGGAACACATATGTTTGAACCAATGCAAGAATATAGTTAGGAACATGTATTCATGGTATGAGCATAAATAAAATTATATTTTTTCTTCTGTGATGAGATAAAAATAATGGTCAGGTAAGTTACAATATGGTTATAGCTTATAAGGAACAATTATGAAATTATAATTAAATATAGAAAGAATATGAATAAAGAATATAACTATGAGGTATGAATGATTTTCTTTACAGGAGTGATTTTGGAGGACTTATTTTTTCCTCTTTCATTTAGTTTTATTTTCTTATTTTTAATGAACATTTCTTGTTTAAAAATTTATTTGATTTAGAATCTACATTGAGATAATTTTTTATTAAGGACAAGAAATTGTTTAGTTGTGGGGGAATTTGATAATTTCAATTCATATATATATTTTGGATACATTTCTTTTATGAATTAATAATGATTTATTTGATAATAAATAGGGTTTTGATGTTTTTTTTCAAGAAATGGGGAATCAAGACTCAAAGGATAAGATTCTATAAAAATAGAAAATTCAATATTTTATGATGTGAAACAATGATTTGTGACATGTATTCATTGAGTATATCACCTTCCAGACAAATTTAATCCCATGGAACCCTTATAAGATGTGAATCCAGATTACATGATGTGAATATATTACATGACATGAAATATTCAAAATTTGAAACTTGATGAAGATACACGACATGAAAAGTTTGAAACCTAAATCCCACCGAAGATACAAGCTATGAAATCTATGATATACAATATATTTGTAGATATTTAAAGATATTAAGTACATTATGTGAAAACCACTTACAAATCATGTAAATGTAGAGGCATAAGTCACATAAAACACTTTCATGATATGAATTATTTACTCATCGTGAAATGATCAACTCTATATATATGTGGGAACACATTCGATAGATGAAGACAAACTCAAATGCTAAACCATTTTCTTTTTATTCTTTGTTTCCCTTATGTTTTCTTCTAAATCTTGTTTTATTGCTTTCCTTTCTCATTTTAATCATTCCTTTGTTGTTTCTTACTGTTCCAAGACTCATTCAGTGTGTTTTTTGTTCCAATGTTTGAATCCAATTCCAATTATTTTCAACTTAATATGTTGTTGGGTTCTTAATTATTATTTTATTCAATATATAATTTTATTTATTTTATATGGTTTCAATTTTTTATTGAACTAAAATAAATTGTTTAATTTTTATGTCAATCATGATGTCGATTTCCTTATTTTTGATTAATACTTTATTGCATGGCTAATCTGCTTAGGGTTAGGGGTGAAGAGTAAGGGTGGATTTAAACAAAATGAATCTCTAAATATAAACCTAGAAACCCTATGTCTAGTAATTATGTTAAAAAATATCCCATTATTTTTCATAACCCAGATCATGGTAAGTGTAATTGAAAGACCCTGACCTAATTAGAGTTGAGAAAGCTAGGACTAATAACTTGTGATAATTTATTTCCTTTAAGCTAGGAATACAACATCTAGGATGTTGATAATCTATAGACTAAATAGTAGTAACATATAATGTAGATCCAATTGTTCTGACCATGAATAAATGGTGTCCTTTTCACTACTTCATAGCCAAATCCATAGGTCAATCTCTAGCTCAATTTAGAATTATCTTTTGTCTAATCCCTGAAATTAACCCTGATCCCTTGTTTATCATATGAATTAAACCCAAGGTACACATAATTAATTAAAACAAACCAAATATAGTTCATGAGTAATCCTATTTCAGGTTTCATATCACTAGGTTTCTTTCCTACCATCTTTGCCTTATGGGTTTTACTCTACACTAATAATGTGATATGCCTTTGTAGCTAAGTATAGTTTGGGATTATAAATTATAATTTAATAAAAACCCATGTGAAATCAAAGATTATTCATTGGATGATAAAACTAATTCAAATTTGTATTATATAATAATAATAATTTTCTTTAAAACATATTTTGAAAACAAGGACATGGAAGAGAAAGGATTTTCAGCCGAAGAGAGAAATAAAGTCAGTTTTCCTTAAAATATTTATTTCAGTATCTTGAGTACTTAAAGAGAATAAAATTGAAAATATAACATGTAATTTATAGAAATAAACATATTATAAGAAAATATATTGGTTTTAATATAGAAATATAAAATAATTCCTCCAATGGAGACTTAAAAATAAACAATCACAAATAATGATGTGATTGTGAAAAAAAACCCTTCCACAGGTTTGATTTCCATCATATTGGACAAAAACTCATGTATAAAAAATATAGATGTATTATAAATATATTATAGAAACATAATAATATATATCATACAATATATTATTTACTTATAATCTTTTATCACCCATTTATTAACAATTCTTTATTAAAATCACTATTCCGGGTAATATTGCTTCATTTTTTATGTATATTTTGGTTTGGTAGTTTTAGTCCTTATAATTCCATTATGGTTCCATCATGTCCATATTTTTATACAATATATAAATGTATTATAAATTCATACTATATATACTTAATGTAATCCATAAAATTTATAGATATAAAAATGAATTACATCGTTCATGGAGACGATAGGTCGTATGTATGCATGAAAGGTATTTTCAATTTTCGATGGATGAAATGAATGAAAATGGAATAATAATTAATATTTATAGAATAAATAATATATATATTTATATCATATATAGTCCTTAAATCTATCCTCATTACCATCCATGTAAATCATAAATGGAAAACGGATCACATTGCTTCGTGGAGGTGGTAGTCCACACGTACACACAAGCGACATTATCATTTTCCAGCTGATTTGAAGGTAAGAAATTATATATTATATTTTAATTATAGAATAATATTTATGTCATAAACATAATATATATTCATTATTTCCATCTTTATAACCATCCATGTGAAACACTGAGGAAAAATGAATTTCACAGCTATGTGGAAATGATAAGTTGTACGTACGCATGAGTAATGTTTTTTACATTTTTTAGTACAAAATAGAGATGTAATATGGAGTTACCATTATCATAATAATATCTTATTATATTTATGATACTATATTTATTATCTTAGTATGTTTACAACTCATTAAGTGGAAGTAGAAGAAGAAATAAACTTGAAAAACTTGGTAAAGATGATTACCTCTTTTTCGGTAGACTTCCTTTATATCTATTCCTAAGGGACTTAGAGTAAGTATTTTGGAATTCAAATAACCTATAAAACTTATATAAGGATGTCTATAAGTTTAATTGTCAGGTTTTAGTCTAGATAGATGGGGCTAAGTGGTATAAATAAGTGGAGGAAAGGGTTCCCTTTTATAATTGAGGGGAGGGGCATTCTTCGAATTTCTTAAAATGATTTATTAATATAATTTCTATTTCATGTATAAATGGATCCAAATTGATATAATATGAAAATAATATGATGATAAGTACAAATAATCTCATACAATAAAATTTTGAATATTTTTAGGTGTGTTTTCACCCTTATATTTTTGTTTTAACCCTATGTTAACCCTTTTAACAATTACCATAATATTAATGTTTTCTACCATTTTAGGGTTAATTATATTACTACAAAATGAAAAATATAATATACCATATTTTTCTAGGTATTTATCTCTTTTATTTTTTTCATTGACCCTATTTTTTGGGTTTTCCATCATATTTGAACCTTGGTGGTCAGTCCCTTTTTTAAAATGGAGAAAATTTTCTAGGGAAAATGACCTAAAGATCTAGGTTGTATGTTTTTTAAGTTAAAGGAGTCTAGTTTTAGGTATGTAAAATGTACTATGAATGTTTTATATGAGTTTTTAAGTATTTATTGGTTTTTTATATGTTCTTATAGAAATTGGGTTGAGAGCTGTCTACTGGAAATTTACACACCGCGGACATGTTACACGTCGTAAAACTATTACCAAGAAGATGTCTAATGATTTTTTATGATGTGAAATGAATACACTCCATTAAAATATTTCAAATCGTGTAATGTTAAATAAGGTTTATTTTAACTTGAGGTGACTTTTTTTAGCATAACTCATAAATTAAAAAATACATGACGTGAAAGGATTTCACATTGTGAATTTTACGGGCTCACTGGTTTTAAACTGTGATGTGAAAATTATTTTTTTCAGTTAATTTATGTTCATATCCTTATATAATACCCTAGGAAAACTCCAACAAGTTTTAGATCAATTTATTCCTTCCAAAATGTTTAAATCAAGCATTCAACCTCTAGTGGGTTTGTTTTTTTGGTTTTCCCCTCTATTCTATTTATTCTTTGTTATCATAGTGTAAATTTTTGACCGCTAATGAATCAGGTGTTGATCTGGGTCTTGTGTGATCTAGGTTTATTCTTGTGATATTATTCTCCTTATTTATTGTTTTAGTTACTTATTGGAACTTTTTTATCTTCTTATAAAGGTAGGTGTTCTAGAACAAAACCCTATTGTATGTTTCTAACTTTTTAAGTATGTGAAATTTTGTGTGATAATGTTGATAAAATGTGAGTGATAATTAAAAGAATAAGGGTGATGATAAATAATCTTTTTGATTAGTCTTTTGATTCCTTTGGATCTAATAGTGTTATGACCTGAATTGTGGCTACCTGTAGGGTGATCCTACCCTTCAAGAATAATTAATTTACTAATGGTTTATAATGCGTTTAGCATGACATGAGACCTCAGGTGATTACTTGTGATAGATTCACCTGTGGAAATGTCTTACCTATTTACTATAATGATTGGAAATGTTTGATATGATATGGTTGTGTCCTCTAGCATGATAATGGTTGAAGAAAAACATGATAAATGAAATGGTCAATTGGAATACTAATGTTAATTGGTAGAATTAACCATTGTGATTTATAATATGATGTTATGTTATGGAATTATTATCATTATGACTTCTGTTGTTATTGATGATGAATTGATTATATAAAGGGATTGTCCCAGATGATTAAATGATTATATAAAGGGATTAGTCTAGTTATGTTTTAATGATTATATGGATTGACACAATTATAATAAAATTATTTTATAAAGGGTTTGGTCTGGTTATGTTGTAATGGTTATAAGGCTTAGCCCAGTTATGTTAAAATCATTATACAAAGGTATTTTACAAGTCATTTGATTATTACATGGACTTAATTTTATGATTGTCATGGTAGTCTTATATGCTCATAGATATTTTGGAATCGTGTTGAATAAGTTTGACTGTTATATTTTATCAATTGTTTAATTAATACACATGTTTATCACTTTATTACATGTAGTTATTATCAGAATATTTTTTTATACATGTTGGATTCAACATACTGAGTTTTACTCACACCCTATTCGTACCTCTATTTGGTACCCGAGCAGATTACATGGATACAGGTTTGGACAAGGGTGAAGGACATTGTTGTTGATTGTTGCTTACTAGATGGGTTGGAACTTGGAGATGGGACCAACATGGATTTCTAGACTAGGTAAATTTTTATTTGTGTTATCATTTTATTTTATCTTTATTACTTTCAGTTTGACATTTAGATACATTCCATCCTGATATTACATGGTTTTTTATTTAATTTACTTGATTCATCTTATACTATCTAGTCGTATGATGTATTATTTCCAAAATTTTACGTTACTCTAATATTTTTTTATTTATGTAGTATTATAACTCTATAGAAAGGGGTGTAGTCTCCCCACTATATTCTCTATACTCCCACTGCTAGTTTTTTACCTATGTCGTACGAGTATGTGCACTTGTGGTCCAGTAACCAACCTGTTTTGGCCACATTACAGAGTGATGGATCAGGGGAAGTTAAAGAAAACAACCCATAAATGGAACATGGTTGATGTTTAAAACCACATCCCACTAATTTGGACAAATATAATATTTTTATGAATTTAATATCATTTAATAACATATTATTTATGGTAAAATATCCTTAATGTCATTTTTAATACAATTCATTTAACATGAATTTAAATACATCAAGGAAAAAAATTGAATTTGAATATAATAATTTAAAGCCTACCTAATATGTGATATATATCTATAAAATTATTTGAATACATTAGCTAAGTCAAATTATACCACTTTTAATATTTTTAAAATCATTTTTTTTATTTTTTATTAACTGAATAAATATTGTTTCAGCGTTATGTAAATATTTTAGGAAATTATTTAATACCATAACATTTTAAATAATTTATCATTATACAAATAATTATATTATGATCAAAATATCTATTGATACTCTTTCACAACTGGTTTTTCCCTACGTGGACACATAAGAGTTAGTTAAAACTAAGAAAGTGACATTTTGTAACATTCTTTGATATAAATATTATATTGGAAATTTTCATGGAAAAGCGTCCATTAAACAAATAAAATTAAGGCCTAAGATGATAAGGTTCAAATCCCCTTCATACAATAAGAATTAATATGAAATATTATGACTTTATCACTTAGTTTTAACCTAGATTAACCTGATTTACCCTTTACTAAGGTGATAAATTTTTCCAAGTTTACTATTCATATTGACAAAAAAAAAAGAGGCATATTTAAAAAATTTGAACCTTTTGATTCAAAATATGGAATTTATTTTATCAAATTAAATTTCTATAATTTTTATAAATTAATTTTAAAATAAACCCGCAAAATGTGATGGAAAACTATTTTTCAGAAAAATGCCTTTTATGTATAATTTTTTTATACAAAATTAAATCATGAAATTGATTCCAATTAACTTAATTGGATCATTAATAATATAATATAACTAATTTTTGTTTTATATCAATTTAAAATAAAATTTCACTTGTAGAATTATTGAAACAAAATTACAATTTTAAATAAAAAACGGTATTTTTCACTATTCACTAGAAAATAAATCTTTTTAGAAAAATATAAAAATTTCACCCTAATATTATTTTAGGATTCTAATTTCAAAAGTGGAATTATTTTTATAAAATACAATTTATACAAGATCTAAAAATTAATTATAATATTTTCTCACAAAAAGAAATAAAATTATTTTTGAAGAAAACGTATTTATGAAGCATAAAATAACGTTACTAAAAATCGAGTACTAATTCACTAAGAAATAATCAATGAATTTTTATTGAGTTGTTACTTTATATATATTTCATAATTCAATTACTACTATTCATACATATTAACTCAATGGCTATGTTAAATGGTCATATAAAAATATTTCATTGTTTGTTTAAGTTCGGTGTTTCGTGTTGTATACGCTATCAAACCTAATTTTCTTCTTTTAAATCTTAGTTTGTTAAATTCTCTCTCATAAAACATATAAACATCAAGAGATAATTGGGTGACCATCACATTAATCATTGAGATGTTTTAAAAATATATATTGACAATCTAGGGGTCTTCATGGACCATTCTGTTATCTATGTTGTGGTGTGATTTATATCTATGTTTTATTCATATTTATTCAAATAACTTCACACAATACATTTATGGGAGTATTTAACTATAATTTAAAACATAATAGATAAAATTAGATACCTATGAGGCATCATCATTATCAATAGGGTAGGTTACCTCCTAGTCCATCGTGTAGAGCCGATAATGGTCATCATGGTGATATTTTTTTACTATAAAGATTGCCTACTAATTAGAGATGAGGAGGTGATAGGAAGTAGGTTCATCATGGTTGATGATCTATGAATATACATCTTTATGTAGTGGAGGTGTAAAATATAGAGTGAACAAAGGTAGTTATAGGTATGATTTTCAACTTTTCTACACTTACATCTTTTTTGTTTGATACCAAAGATTCCATTTTTTTATTACCTATACCATTTTACATGGGTCATATATTTTAATAAATAAGATTTATAAGCCATTGTAATTAAAAACTACAGTTTGGGATCAATTATTGTAGGTATATCTTGAATTTTAACTTGTTTTAGGAAATTATAGATTCTCTTTAAATCCAATGTTTTGTTGACGTTTCCATATTATGTCATTCTTATCATGGATTAGTTATAACATGTATAAGATAACATGGATTGATATGAGTGGATGATTTTTTCTCTAATATTTTAAGTGAACCAAAAGCATTTATTAGATAAATAGGTGGTCATATGGGCCAATAATTTATTAATACATATTATATTATCTCTGAATTAGAAATGATGTTGCTTTGAGTATATGATATGGTATAGGAATATCTTCCTAGAGTTTTGTGGGAATTTTTGTTTGTTTTTATAGATTATTAATTAGTTTTCCTTTGTAGAATTAAATTTCTTTTGGGAAAGAGTTATATCTAGAATCCTCACTTATAGTGGTAACAACTTCTCAAATAGAACTAACAGAGTTAAAATAAATGGGGATGCATATTGATAAATCTTTATAGAAAGGATTTGTATAGCTTATTATGTTTATGTGTAAAGATCCAGTGTTTTTTTATAATATGAAATATAGTATCTTGAGGTAATTTTAATAAAACCAATGGATGGACTAGTAAATGGTATAAAACCTTTATATGATAAATTAGATTTATGATATCTTTAAATTGTTGAAGGGTTACAGTTAGTTCTTGCAGATTGATTTATTATTTCACTAACATATTATGGTTAAAGATAAGTGCATTATGAAGATATATTTTTAGTTTCAATATAGACACTTTGAATGTTTCTTGATTCCATTTGGAGTTATAAATGCTCCAAAAATATCGACTGGATTAATAAATTTGGTATTTTAACTCTATTTGGACCATTTTTAATGTGAATTCATTCATGAAATTATTAATTATTTTATAATAGAGGATTAATATGTGGATTAAATTAGTATTTTTTTAGAGTTTTTTATAAGGAATATATTTTATAAGAAATTATCAAAGTATCAATTTTCGACTCATAAATTTTATTTCTTGGGGAATGTTGTATTAGAGAAAGGTAATGAAATAAAAACATAAAATATCAAATATTGTGTTGCTTAAAGATAACCAAATAATGCTTTTAAGGTATATAGTTTATTATTCTTCACTAGGTACTATAGTAGGTTCATAATCATGTTTTCTCATATAGATACTCCTTTACTCTCTTTGATTAAGAAAGTATATTCATTTTTTTGGTTATATAAATACTAATCATCTTGGGAGAGTTTTAAGGAGTAGTTTACTACTACTCTAGTTCTTCTAATACCTAAGTAAGTGATTCCTTATGAGATAAATGAAATATATCATAAAGGACTGGGATGGGTTTTAATGTAAGAAAGAGGAATTATTTCAAATGGGTATAAATAATTATGTTTATATGAGAATTACTATGATGCTAATTATTAAGATCTTTTGATAGTATTTTTTACTATTAATTTATTGAGACATTACCTATTTAAAGAAAATTTTATGGTATTTACGTCAAAAAAGTTTTAAATGCTACTTTTTCTAGAAATATTCAAAATCGAGGAAAATAAAATGGGTTTAGTTTTATGGGATTATACTTTTTTTAATACTCTAGGAAAATAAAATTTGGTGGTGGATTCTTTAAGCATATGTTTCTATAGTGATGTTGTTCATAATTTGAGTGAGGAATATAATATGATAAAACAATTGACATCCATGCATCTTGGTTTGGAAAAATTGGGTGGTGAAGTTCATCTTTATCATATGATGACTCATTTCACTTTGATAGAGTGAGTTATGGAGTCTTGTATTGGTGATCATGAGGATGAGGTTTGAAGGAATCTTATTATTCATGATGATATTCCTCATGGTTGACCTAAAGGTGGGGATGCACCATGTCATGTTTTTGATCTCTTATTTATTCCTTAGAGCTTTTATGTGAAAGGTTTTTGTGATTATCATGGATCATGTGTGGTAGTGAATATTAGTATTGATAAGAAGTATTATACTTTAAATAGATATTTTTGGTGGTCTGGGAAGAAGATATCAGTGGATGAGTTACTGGAAACATGTCTTACCTATCAGTGGGTTAAGGAAGAGATTTGGTTACCAGTTGATTTATTACAACCACAAATAATTTTAGAGTGGAAATTGGAGTATATTTCAAAATATTATGTGACTAGTTTACCTCATGTTCCTAGAGATTATTATATGATTTTTGTTATTTTGGATTAGTTAACTAAGTCCACTAATTTATTTAAAATTAATAAGTGGAGATCAGTGGAAATAATAACAAATATTTTTGTGGAGTAAGTCATGAAGTTGCATGGTTTCCTTACAATGTTCATATCACATTGTGATTTTAAATTTACTTATTGGATTAATAGGGGGTTATAGTGTGATTTTAGAACCTAGATTTGTATTATTATAGTATTTTATCCTTGGATAGATGTTTAATCTAAGATAATGATTCAAATGGTGGAGGATATGTTGGGATATCGTGTTATATAATTTATAAATATTTGAATTGAACTTTTACCTTTAATAGAGTTCTCATAAAATAAAAATATCAATATTTATAGCATTATATGTTCAACCTTATCTGCCAATATTATGTTAGGTTAACATTGACGAATCATCCATCATTTGACCAAAATTGGTGTAGGATATGACCAAGTGATTTTAAATGATTTAGGACCATATGATAACTACTCAATGTAGAAAACAAATCATATGGATGTTAGAGGAGGAGAAAATTAGAGTTCTATATTGGTGATCACATGTCTCTAAGAGTATCCCATCAATATTGGTAGTGTAGGTTTATAAGTGGTAGTAAACATTCACCATAGTTTATTGAACCTTATTTGGTGTTAGAATATATAGGGTAAGTTTCTTATCATTTATAGTTTTCTACTTGGTTGATCCAAATTCATGACATATTCCATGTGCCTTATCATTGGAAGTATGTTTAGGATTTCTCTTATATTTTTAAATAGGGAGATTTTAAATTTGAGGAAGATTCCACATTTGTAGACTATTTTATGGGGATTTATTTTTATTGAGATAGGGTTTTGTGTGGATGAATTATTCATTTTGTGTGGGTTTCTTAGAATAATGGTGGAATGAAAGAAAGTACTTGGGAAAGGGAATATTATATGTGGATTTTTTATCTTAATTTATTTTTAATTTTACTTATTCTATATTAATTCATATTTTTTTCTAATAATTATGTTAGAAGTAATGAAACTACTTATCTAAATTTTTTCACTTTTAGAGTTATGATTGAAGATGTTTAGGACAAAAAAATTTAAAGTAGAGGTAAATCAAGAAGATATTAGTATTTTACAAGCCTTTTGTGATCTAAAATATCTCTAAATAGCTTAGCATAATCTTACCCATTTTTCCTAATCATTTATGTCCCAATCAAGGTAAAACTTTCAAGAAAAATTGATCAGTTATCGAAACCTCCAATGATCATCAATGAAAATTAGTATAATGTTTTTTGAAAATATTAGATCTCGCTAATTTTTTAGAATAGTCCTTATATTATTCATAATATCGTATAAAATAGTCAATACCAATAAATATTATTCCCCAATCTTAGTCCAATATGAAGGGGACCAATATGGTCAACCATATAAATATTCAAAATGATTTATATTTATTAAATATTGATAAATATTATTAGATAAAAAATCAAACAATAATAAATGTTTCGCCCAATACCAATTAAAATAAAATTCACAATCATGGATTATATCCTCTAGATTTTATATTGACCATTATATATAACCATTGATTTGAGGGTGATATTTCAATTTAAAATTAAATTTAGTTCCCATGGCCTCTTGAAGAACCTTTAAAAACTGAGATGTAAAGTGGGGATCTATATTAGAGATAGTAATTTAAGGAACATAATGAAACTTCAAAATATTTTTCATGTGAAAATTTCAAAGATCATAGACTTTAAATCATTCTTTCACCATGAGAAAATGAGCTAATTTTATTAACCGATAGACAATTGACCAAATCAAATTATTTTCATAAAGAGTTTGAGTTTTTCTAATAAAATGATCCATGGAAACATATTCTCCATTCCAGGTGGGAATAGTTAAGGGATGAATAATTCCTAAATGTTTCTGATCATAAGCGAGGAAATAACAAACATAATCATTGAAACCCAAATTTATTCAAAACCACTGATGAAAATGTATCAATTAATGGTTCATTAAAGTAATCAAAATAATTCATGAAATATATAATAAAATGATAAATTAAATTTATCACCTTTAATTTAATGGTTCAATACACCTCATCATGGAAAAAATAATATGAAACCCAATAAAGGTTTCACTGACACTGCTCAACCCTACAATTCCCTATTAACTTGATCCTTCACCATAAAGAGGGTGACCATGTCTGTTTATGGTTTTATTATAATGTTCTAACGATTATAATACGACATACCACTAACTTATCTACCCTATAATGATCTAATTATATTTTATAATAAACCAACCTAGATTTTCCCTTCTTGATACTTGAGTCAGTCCGTCATAAGGCTCAAAGAACATTCCCAATCTCTATGTACTGGAAAATGTACTATAAAACCTTTAACCTTCTTAATGTATTAACCCATTAAATTTCAATAAACCACATTTATTTTTTATTGTTATAAATTTTATAGGTGCTTGTAGTAATGGGATTTGGAATGTTTGGGTTTATAGATAAACTTTTGTTACAGTTCGGTGGTTGAAGTATAGCAGATGAGTGCCATAGATCTCCACTTGGAGTGGTGAGGCTTTAAACATAGGTATAAACGTTTATTCCATGATAGTATATAGATAGATATATGTGACCTTTTCCTGGGTGAGGTCATGTTGCAACCCATAGGGGCCACTCTGTGATGTATCTTGGAAAAAGTATTGCACTGTGAACCATAAATTTCGTGTCATGACCTATTCTCTAGGCAGTTTTTAAAGGGGGAAGAGTTATAATTTACACCTTATCCTTCTATTTTCTCATATTTATAATCTCCCTTGATCCCTAATCAACATTATACATAATTGGAACTCCTCCTTTGAATTCTATGACCCTTATCCATCTTCCTTTTCCTATTGAAGGTGACATTCATTTCAGTGACAATATTTTGATAAGTATGAGTCTGTGTAATCCCTAAATACCTTATACTTCCATAATTTATTTTTTTTATTCTATAATTAATATTTTTGTGGATTATCTTATAATTTCAAAGGTTTTAATGAAATCAAGTTACATGGATTGGCGAGTGTTCTCCATCATGCTTAAGTTATGTGGTTCTTATGTTATTCTTAAGTATACTTATGTATCCATGTGAATATGATTTTTGGTGATGATGAAATAATAGAATTTGACCTTAAAATTAAAAAATGGTTTATTTTTACTTTTCATTTAAAAAATAAATTGCTCAATTTTTGATTGATACATCAATGAGTGATTATTAAGACCCTTGGATTCTAAATGTGGAATGACCAAAAATAGATAAGATAGAGATAATTGGGAGGAAACCATAGGGGTTACCTAAGAAAAAATTTATTTCCTAGTATGTTACATAGTATTTGTTAAGTGATTTATTTGGGTTGGGTAATTTTAGCCTTAGAGGGACAAGTGTAGAGACCCAGGATGGGTTAGTGGCCCTCTTGAAAGGAAGATAAAATGTCTAGATAAAAAACCGATGTATCTTTCTTTATAAATGGAATATGAATCATATATAATTGTAGATATTAAAATTTTAATTAATTAGATAAGTGATTTTTGTTTATAGGGAATGGATTATGTGTTCCATGGGTTCCAAATTATGTGGACTATATTTATTAGGTGGGGAGTTTGGGTTCCTTAGGTTGTATATAATGTGTTTTGTGTTTCTTGGGTGGGAAGAGTGTGTGCCCCATGTTCCAAATGATGGGAATTTTGATTCCTAGGTAGGTATCATGTGTTATTGAGGTTCTATATCATGTGATTTTTTCCCTTGTTGTGTGTTGGGTGTGCCCTAGGTTTTAGATGAGTGGAATTTGTTTCCAAGGTAGGGAGTGTGTATGTCCCCAGTTTCCTAACGATGGTATTTTATTTAGAGACATCCAAAACTGTCTAAAACTAGTATGGTTAATCTCGGGTGTTACCTTAGAACATGAGGGTCAGTGGGGATTTATTTATTATGTCTCTATTTATATTTTATGGAATATAAATAATCACTATATTTCAGATAGGATTGTTTAGAGATATCATTGGTGATGGCCTACTAAATTTTACTCACACCCTAATTAGGTTTTTTTGAGTAACCAGGAAGGATTGTTGGCTATAGGAAAGGATAATGAGAAAGGAAATATGATAAAAGAATAATATATAATGGATATAATGGATAATGTGGGATGAGACTAGATTAGAAATTAGGACTAGTTTTTAGTACTTCTTCTATCAATTGGTAACATCCCAGACTTGGATTCCACTGAAAGGTGCCCCAAGCCCAATTGGTCACATAGCCTCAAGCGCATTTTCCCAAATGTTAGAGGCCTAGGATTAGAAGAGAAGGAAAAGGGTGTGTATATGGGTTTACTCTTACATCTTCTCTATATTGTAGTGCATCATAATAAAAATAACACATATGTATCAGAGGCAGTAAATCAATCATACAATAAACAAATGGTAAGAATATATAAATAAGTCCATAAGAAATATCATATAAAAAAGATGATAATACATTAAATGTATCTAAAAAATATAAAAAATATGTATACATGGAAGTTATACAATACATGTACCAAAATACCAAAAATACAAAAAATTATTCAGCTAACATCATGATCCAAAACTCGGTCATGTGCTCCGCTACTCCTAAGTAGAAACTAGAAACCTACAGTAGGGCACTTTCTCGTGTCCATACATGCAGTCATATAGTCTTTTTGGGTACCCATTGGTGGCCCGAATTGGGTGTGAGATACAATACCTATAGTAAAATACCCAAAGGTTTAGTTTCATCAAATCAACGAATATATAATAATAATAGTGTGTAGTAAGTAATAGCATATGTAAAAGAAGTACTCAAAGTAAACAACCCATCATGGTCTGAGCTCTCATGGACACCCATCCTCTGCTACCTACTTCGACCATAGCTAGAATATATACTTGAATAAAAATTTAGTCCCGTATCTATTTATAATCAAGTTCCATTTAATTAATCAGCCTTATTCAAAGGGTAAGTCTCAAAAACTGGCACATAGCATAGAATCCCCTGTAATATATGTAAACATGATATTCCTAATTAGGAAATCTATAAGTTACAAGACTCTGACTGAATCCAAGATTCCAATTTGTCTTGGAAAACACATCATATAAATCATTCCATTAATTAAAAAATTATGTACCTGATCCCTTCTATTTCATTCAATATCTTTAATCCATGTATCACTATGGGTATATCATGAACCAACCACCCTATAAGCTTGTCCACATAGATCCTTATCAGAACCCAAGTATTGTTATAGGTGTGGTATAACATCACTGCTACTTGAGCCTATCCTTGGTGGTCTACTAAGGGACCCAAGTATCACCCATGGCGTATATAATAAAATAATCTCTGAGTCTTTCCTTGGAAATCCATAATTAGTTAAAGTATCACTCAAGCATATAATAGAATCAAACCACTGATTCTGTCATTGGGAATCCAATAGGGATTCCAAGTGTCACTCATGCGTACGAAAACATTATCCAAATGGGTCTATCCGTGGTGTTTTTATAACAACCCATGTGTCACCCAAGGCATATATATTAAACATTCAATCAATTCCATTCAACTTTTTCAAGGTAAAAACCATGATCATTTCAATTCAACCTCGCCTTAAAATGTGCTTAAAGGCATGGGCTAAGCTTAAAAGGCTTACCCTCTTAATTATATCATGTGGTTATTTCATTTAAAAAGGAAACTCATGCTTAAACAAGAAATTGTTTGGAAATCCTAGGGACATAGTCATCCATACCCTGCCTTTAATCAATTAAACTCACAATTCATATTAAAATTTTAATTAAAATTCAATTTATCATTTAAAATCTCATATAAAGGATAAATGACACACCTCAAGGTAATCTAATTCAATATTCCACACATGATTGTCCATTTAATTTAAACAACACACACAATTGGTGGTTCAAATTCAAGGTTCTTAATATTTATTAATTTATTAATGGGTCTCATCAATTGTATAGGTCATACTTATCAATTCAAATCAAGGATTAAATTCTATTTCAAGGGTGTTTCTTTGATAATTAGGAGTGTGGAACAACGTTATACATATAAACACTTTGAATTTAAGGGGAAATAATGAGACCACCTACCATATGTTTATAGTGGAGTGATCATCTAGTATCAACTCCAATTTGACTCAGATTAGCAGAAAAACTTAGAATGGATAAAGAACATAAAATTTTGGCATACTCGGTTGCGCCTAAATAACACAACTAATACTAAGAATAATGAGTAACAATAGAAGTTGAATGGAGATATTACCAAGGAGAATCTAATTATTCTTATAGATCTTGATTTTGATCTCGAAATGAGAATATCATTTGACTCATAGTATAGGCTTCAAGGAGGGATCTCAATGTGATCCACTACTGTGTGGAGGAAGAAAATTAGGTTTGAAATATTAGATTAATAAGGGGAAGTCTCATAATTTCACCCAAACTACTAGGACACATAGTTTGCCTACATGGTGTTCCAAACCATGAACTAACCATACGCTATTTTAGGTGGGAATGGGTACTTCACATGGTTATTGCACACAATTTTACTAACAATGCACAAACTATGAAAAAAATCCTCTATCAAAAGTTTATATTTTTTCACACAACCATGATCCCTAAAATACATAGTGTATCAAACTATATAACCTTTATCTTCACACTCTCTATCCTTACATGGTTTGAAGTAACCCCATGGACTGCCATGCATGGTTTCTACTAACCATGCAGTAATCCTTTTTCTCTAAACAATTTGGGTTTTGGGCTCTAAAAAAGCCTGAGACACCTCTAATACCTCCATGAACTCAACATGCATTCAAATTATGCCATATTTAATTATTTAAACTAAAAATCAATGGAAATTAAATTATTTCATACGTTATGAATGAACTGGGTTTTTATAAACTTCCCCCTTAAATAAATTTTGTGCTAAATTTACCTCTCAAGGGTGGTAAATATTTTCTAAGAATAACTCAAGTCATTATGCTTGTACATTGATCTCCCACTCCCAGGTCTCATCCCATACACATATGTGATTCTATAGCACCCATACTAGTGTAACTAACTAGCCTCAGGTAACTTTTGTTCTATAATCCATAGTATGAATAAGATGCTCCTGAAAGGATACATCTACCTGTAACTCAAACTCCTCAGGCTGAAAAATGAGATATTTTTGAATGATAATGGCATAGTTATGATACATGGAAGACATCATTTATGTCTTGTAACCTCTAAGGTAAATGAAACCAACATGATACCATCCTGACTCTCTCTAGAATCTTAAACGAACTAACAGATCATGATGAAATTTCACTCTTCCTTCTGATCCTCCTACATCACAGCCTTGGTGATACACATAAAAATACCTGATACCCATCCTTGAACTCTAATGTTTATCTACAGTGATTGGTGTAAGATTTCTATCGAGACTTTGTAGTATCCATCTACTTCTGAATTAATCGAACATGCTCTATAGTCTCATATACAAGACGAGGTATAAGCAAAGATGAATCTCCTACCTCTAACTATCACAGGTTTGATTATAATGGCCTACCATAAAAAGCCTCATAATGCGCCATTTAAATAGTATCATGAAAGTTATTTTTGTAGTAGAATTCAACCAGGGGTATATGCCTCTACCAAGATCCCCCAAAATATAAGATGCATTCCCACAACATGTCATCAAGCACCTGTATCATTCACTCTGACTATCCTTCAGTATGATGGTGGTATGTTGTGCTCAAAAAATCATATGTACCAAGTTCCCTCTGTAAACTCTACCAAAAACAAGATTTAAACTAGGCATCCATATCTAAAATCATTGTTTGCAAGACCTCGTGAAGTTATACTATCTCATGGATATACAACCTCCCCAGTTAATCTACTAAAAATGTCTCCTTGATAAGTAGAGAATGAGAAATGTTTGTGATTCTATCAACAACAACCCATATGGAATCATTACCATGAGGTGACCTCATTAAACCTGTTAAAAAATCTATCATTACATCATCCCATTTCCACTTAGGAATGCAAAGCTTCTGTAAAACTTTGGATGGTCATTGGTGTTCCACCTTCACCTGCTGACAGGTGGAACACCTCATGACAAAACCAGATATATCTCTTTTCAAACTAGAAGACCAATATTTTTTATTTAAATCCTGATATATCTTGGGGACACTAGGATTAATTTCCCAAAATGAAGCATGAAAGTCTTGCATCATCTCCTCATGCATGTATTCTAAAAATTATACATGGCCATGTACATATAGAATTTCATCTTCAGCTATGGTCCAACTAGGAGAAGGTTCATCACCTTCCCTACTCTATCATAGTACTAGGCCCTCAGAATCCGATAGTTTCTTCATCCTCACTCTATCCAGTATGGTGGAGGTCATAACTAAGGATGAAAGAAAAGTATTCCCCTAATCGTCTTTCACCACAAAGTGCATCTTAGAGAACAAATATATTATCATCCACTCACTAATGCCTTATTTTACTACCTATATCTAAGTCCTCCTACTCAGTGTACCATCCATTGTATTTAACTTTCTAGGAAGATAGGAAATCTTGATGTTAAAAGAATATAGGTATTTAACCCACCTTCACTTCCTCAATATTAGATCACACTATGTAAATATTTACTTGATGTTTTTGTAGTCTATGCACAACACAAAATTCTCTCCAAGTAAGTAATGTCTCAAAAAGTGTAATGCGTGAACAACTACAGCTAAATCAATGTCATGCATTGGGTAATTCCAATCATGTGGCCTCAACTATCGAGACTCGTATTCCATGACTCTATCCCCTACATAAGAACTACTCCAGGCTTGATACCTAATGCATCATAGTAAATAGTGTAAATCCTACCTGGCTCTATAAAAATCAGTAGCAGTGTTGAAGTCAATCTCCATTTCATAAAGGCTGAATCATAGGAATATGAACATATAAACTTTCCAACTCTCTTATTCAAGACCACAAGAGGTGCTAATAAGCATGAAAAGTTATATATAAAGTGATTTTAATAACCAGCTGAACCTAAGAAACTTTGTACCACAAAGACGTTCTTGTGATGCTCCGAGGAAACTACAACACTCACCTTCTTTGGTCCAACTGATACTCCTTTATCTAATATAATCTGGCCCATGAAGTGAATCTAATCCATCCAAAATTGAAAATTTATAAGCTTAGTATATAAATTATTCTCTATCAGGGTATCCAATACGATCTCAAGATGTTTGGAATGGTCGTGTCGAGTGTGAAAATACACCAAGATATCCTCCATGAAACAATGAAAAATTAATCCAAATAAAGATGGAAAACTCAGTTCATCAGTTCCATAAAGACTGCTAGAGCATTCATGAGACCGAATAGAATAACCAAATACACATATAGACCATACCTACTACAAAAGGATGTTCAAGGTATTTCTGATGATCTAACATGCACCTGATGATTTCCAGATCATAAATAAAATTTTGAGAATAACCAAGCTCCTCAGAGCTATCCTAAGATATCATCTATATATAGTAGAGGATACTGGTCTTAACCATTATATGGTCTAAATGACAATAATCCACACCTATACTAAGGGTTCTATCCACCTTTTTCACAAAAGGACCAGCGAAACCCATAGGGAAGGATTGGACCAGATAAACCCCTTTGACTCTAAATTTCATATCTACCTCTTGATCTCTTATATATCAGTAGTATCCATCCTATAAGGAGGAATGTATACTAATTCAACCCTTATCACTAGCTTGATAGATAATTCTAACTCTCTCACTAGTGGTAATATTAAGAAGTTATTAGGTAAAAAGTCCCAGAAAAGGTCAAAAACTAGAGGGAAATCTATCTTATGTGTTCCTGGATCATTTAGATATACACTCATAGTCTGGGTTTTCATCTATCCTGGCCCATGATTCATGGGTCCATCTTAGATTTCCAAGACATCCCATTCACCCATGTGAATAAACTATCTACCCTCTGGTGATGTGATGGTCACCCTACAGAAATAAAAATAAATGAAATCATAAAAGGGAACCAAATAGTTGATCTTGAGAATGATGTAAAAACTTATCATCTTGAGGAAAAAGAGGTTCTATACAAAGTTACACCCACCAATATCAATGGGTCACTCCTGCACTAAGGTACATCCTCTATTAGAATCCATAATGAAGTATCAATCATAATAATAACATCATAAGTTTGAACACGAATCCCAAGTCTCTCCACAACTAGCACATATATAAACCTATAATAAGTTAACGTACCGAAAAGTGAAATTGCTAATGTATTTGCTACTAGAATAGTACCTTTTATAATTGAAGGTTAGAGATTCTGATCCTCATGTGTTGTTTTCACTGCGTATATCTGACCTAATCTATTGATCTATGATGTAGCTTGGCTACCCTGAGCAGATCCGTAGTAATGTCACTACAAATCTGGTGACTGAATACAATGGCCACGACCACTGCCTCGTCTTGATCATACAGTTTTACTCTAGCTCTCTACCTAATGAGAATCTATTAACCCCACTCATGTACATGGAGTCGGTGTACATTCTCTCTCACTGGCTGTTGGGGATAAGTTATACAAAAATGTTATAGATGACCCATCTTTCCACAAGATCATCACTCAACTGGGTTTCTCAATTACTAAGGTCTCATATGTCCTGATCTACCCTACTAATGGCACCTAACCTGACTACCCGAGTATATGAAATTGATACTAATTTCATCTTGTGTAAGCTACAGATGATTCTTCTTACTATCGGATGATGTAGCACCAAATATAGATGCCAAACCACCCTGGATCACACCTCCAACCTATCTCAGGTTATATTCTATAATAAGTGCATAATTAACTATTCTAGAAGTATTAGTCAGCTAAAATAAATTCACCTATGATCAGATGTCATACCTGAGAACATCCTTGAATCTCCTAACTTTAGATAACTCGTCACCCATCAGAATATGTGTGAAGTGCTAGATCTTAGTAAAATAGGTTAAATAATCCATAATTGATAACATTCCATTCTCCTAGTGCATGATCTCTAAGGCTCTATCAACCCTCAATGTCTCGAGATAAAATTAATCATAAAAGTCCATATAGAAATACCTCTAAGAGATCTCTCAATGATGATTCGTCTGAGTAATGAAATCCCACCATCTCTTGAAATAATCATGCAACATATAAGTAGTGAGTTTTACCCTCCTATTGGGAGGCGTCTATAGATGTTGAAAGATAGGTATAATGGCCCCTATCCATGAATCTACATCATGTGGTCCTCCAATCCCTAAAAAATTGGCCAGATGAGGCTACTGGAAATCACACGTCAACTCTTCCATAGTCAGGGAAGGTCGCAGTTCTACCCAAATGGTCTACATGAAACCCATAAATCCTTCATGAAACTATGTATCTACACCTATGTCTAGTACAACTACAGGTTCCTATGATTTCACTATTGGAGGATCTACTTGTAGACCATGGACCACCACATTCGAAGCATGATCACCACCACACTCATGGTGTGTGACTGGAGGCCATCGTGGTGGCATGCCTCTACAATTTCAAACAAATTTCTCAGATCAATATCATTATCAAACTTCATAGCTCAAAGAAAAGGTATTGAAATATAATAGGTGCAAACCTTACTATATAAGAACTCACCCCTCGGTCTGCTCCTTGAGTCAGGTATTGGTGATATACATATCATATAAAAGCAAGATATACTACCCACTTCCCACTACTAGGGTCGGGTCAAGTCAAGTTCTATGATATAAACAATTTTAGTTTCCATTTCATTCACTTAATTTCACATTCATTTCACATTATATTACAATTTATTTTAAAAGGTTGAACAAAATGGTTCACCAAATTTCAATTCATAAGGGACCATAATCCTAATGATACAAAATATGGTACCCACCCAATCCACACCATAACACATTCAAGAATGTCTATCACAATAGTGGGTATATCTATCTTGGAACCTATCACAACATAATGAAACAAGTAATTTATCTTAAATGGCATGGAATAATACAAAAAATGTGAGTCCTATAAAGTTCCTAAAATGATTCATGAGATGGATTATCCTCATCTCATCATATTTAAACAAAATAGAACCACAAACTTATAAATAATAACATAACAATTGAAGTTCACCACCCAACGGTGGAATCAAATCGACTATAATAGCAAAAATCTAGAAAAAAACAATTTTATACGTGGAAATTTGTATTTTCCTATACACGGGTTAGCTACGCCAAAACAGAGATCATTACCAACTTTTTATCCCTTCCCATCACTTTCTATTGTCTCAAAATAGTAAATAAAACTAGAAAATAATGCTCTAATACCACTTTCTAAAATCCTAGACTAGGATTCCACTGAAAGGTTCCCTGAGACTAGTTTTCCACATGGCCTCAAACACATATTCACAAATTCTAGAGGCTACCAACTAAAAAAGATGGCCTAGGGTGTGTTTATGGGGACACTATTACATTATCTTCCGAGTATCACAATGGAATAATAATAACAGATAAGTAAAAGAACCAATAATCAATCAGACAATAGAAAAACAAGAGTAGATAAATAAGTCCAGAAGAAATATTATATACAAAATATGATGATACATTTCATGTGTATAAAAAACAGACAAAATAGGTATATATGGTAGGTGTACAATACATGTAACAAAATACCAAAAAGACTTATTATCTAGCTATCATCACGAGACTCTGATATATCCTATTCTCCCCTACTCCTAATAAGTAATTAGAAATATGTAGTAGGGTTCATACCCTTGTCCATACCTACAATAATATAGTCTTTCTGGGTACCCATTAGCAGCCCAAACAGGGTGTGAGATATAATCCAAGTAGTTAACCACCCAAAATTCTAGTTCTATCCAGTCATTGAATATATAATAATAATACTATGTAGGAATTAATTGAATATGTAAAGTAAGTACATAAAGTAAAAAAATCATAAAATTCTAGGTTCTCATGGATACCCATTCTCTACTACCTTCTTTGGCCTTATCTGGAATGTCTCTAAATAAACAGTCAGTCCAGTATTAATTTATAATCATGTTTCATTTAATTAATCATTATTATTCAGAGGATGGGTCTCAAAACCTGTCATTTATCTCATCATCCTTCATAAAGATATGTAATAAAGAGATGCCTAACCAAGCCATCTAAAATTTACAATACTCTGACCAAATCCATGCTTGTTCTTTGTCTTGGTATATGCTTTATATAAATCATTCCATTAATTAATTTAGAACCTGATCCCCTCCTTAGCATTCCATATTTGGAATCTTGGTATCACTACAAATATATCATGAACCAAACACCCTACAAGACCATATATGGTGATCTTCATCAGAACCTAGGTATCTCTCAAGGTGTTGAATAACATCATCGCCGCTTGAGCCCATCCTTGGAACTCCACTAAGGGAGCCCAAGTATCACCCATGATGTATATAATCAACTACCCTCTGAGTCCATCCCTGGAAATTCATAAAGAGTCTAAGTATCACTCTAACATATAATATAATCAACCCTCTTAGTCCATCTTTATAAATCCAATAGGGAGTCCAAGTGTCACTCGGGCGAAATCAAGCATTATCCAAATGATTTCATCCATGGAATTTGTATAAGAACCCACGTCTCACCCAAGGAATATATATTAAACATTCATTCAATTCTATTCAACTTTTTTAAGGTCAAGACCATGATCATTTCAATTCAACCTCACCTCAAATGGTGGCTAAAGACATGGATAATCTTATAAGGATTACCCTCTTAATTATCTCATGTAGGAATTTCATTTAAAAAGAAAACACATTATTAATCAAGAAATTACAAGGAAATAATATGGTAATGGTTATCCATCCCCTTCCTTTAATCAATTCAACTCACAATTCATATTATAATTTCAAATTCAATTCAATTTATCATTATAAATCCCATAGAAAGGGTAAATGTCCCACCTAAAGGTAATCCAATTCAATATGCCACCCATGGTGGTCCATTTAATTTAAAAATCACACCCAAGGGATGGATCCAATCAAAGGTTCTTAACCTTTATTCATATATTAACTAATATCACCAATTACATAGGTCATATCTATCAATTAAAATTAAGTATCAAATTCCATTTCAAGGGAGATAATCCAATAATTGGCATGAGGCACAATGACATATATATAAACACTTTGACTTTAAGGGAAAATCATGAGACCAATTACCATTGGTATGTAGTGGAATGATCATCTATTATCATCTCCTAATTCAACTCAAATCAGTAGAAAAATGAAGAATGAATGAAGAAACAAAAATTATGGCATATTATCTTGCACCTAAATAGAACAACTGATACTAAATAGAATGAGGAATGACACAAAAGGAATGGATATCTTACTGAGATGGTTTCAGTGCTTCCAAAGGATCTCGATTCTAATATTAGATAGAGAAGATCCTTTGATTCCTAGATTAGGCTTCAAGGAGGGATCTCATCTTGAGCACTGCTTTGTGGAGGAAGAAAATTAGGTTTGAAATAATTGACTGTTTAGGGGTAATTTTGTAATTTCACCCAAATTATTGAAACTCATGGTTTTTTCACACGGTTGGATAAATCATGTTCCAATCATATTCCATTTGTTACAGGTATGGGAACATCACATGGTCAGTGAAAATAGTTTTATTAACCATGAAAAACCATGAAAAACTCCTCTATTAAAAGTCTACAGTTCTACAAATGAGCATGCACCCTAAAATACATGGTGTATAAAACCATGTGGCTTGTAGATTCATATTTTCCAGCCTCTCTTGGTTATAAGTAACCATATATACTACCCCACATGGTTTATATAAACAATTTGACAATCCTTTTTGTCCCAAATGTCGGTTTTCGGGCTCTAAACAGTCCCTATACACCCTTGATACCTCCAAGACCTCAATGGGAATTTACATTATACTATATTTAGAAATTTAAACTAAAAATTGAATAAAATTAAAATATTATTTACCTCACTAAACAATTGGGTTCATACATTGTTTATTTTAGTTCTTCTGGGATTTTTATGTAAAAGATCAATCCATAAGGGATCTTCTTTGAATATATGAATTACCTGACATTTATAGCATTAATTTGGATAAACCATGGTCTATGTATGTTCTTTATTAGAATTTTCATGATTTTTTATCTTCTATTATTCTTAATGTATTGTTTTTATTTTCATTTTTATTTTTTACTTTGATATAAGGGTATAGTCTTCCCAATATTTTACTATAGACCCCCGCTGTAAGTTGGAAGCCTTTGGCATGTGAGGAGGTTTGCCTGAGGTCATGTGATGTCCCAATCAAATAATTTATAATGGTCTCAACCAAATGGTTCTTATAAAGTGATATCAAAGAAACATTTTCCCTTTTGTCATGCTATTTAGGTAAGGTAATCATAAGACTGTGTGTTGTCAAAAATTGGTATGAATCTTATGCATGGGAGAAGCTAACCCACATATGTGGGAATTCCAAGTTAATAGGGATAAAATTATTATTCTTAGTTTCTATTTGTACATTTGAGTTACTTCACCTTGTGTGGTACACAATGGTTTTGGATATTTGATTTAAGGGGTTATAACTCTTGATTAGAATGGAAATTGGGCATGTGTTTATGAATCATATCTAGCACATAGAATTCACATGTCATCTCTATGATTGCCTATGTTTTCTTACCTTGTTTATGATATTGGGGTTGGATATTTAAGGTTTCGACACAAAATTATATGGTGTCTTCCCATATAAACTGATTGTTATATCCTATTTAGCTGATTCTTGGATGATTCATTATAATTATTGGTGATCAAATAACCTATTTATGGATTTTATAAATTAAATAAAATTATAATAGAAAGTTATAATGTTGTTTCCTTTATAAATTTTGGCTGGTATTTTATTTGACCATACCAAATGTAATATCATTTTTAAAAGTAAAATAAAAATTCAATCAATGGAAATAATGATGTTGGATCTATATATATATATGATGACCGAGGGTTTGGGTAGATTGGGTTGGGGAGAGAACCTAGGTTTTGATACTTTTTATATATGGAATGAATAGGATAGTAGGATGTTATTACTCTTATTATTTTTTACTGAACTATGATATTCAAGAACTATTAAATAAATTTGTTTGGAATTGTAGAGAAATTCCTACATGATAGCACCTATTTAAGCACCAAGAGGGAGGCAATGAGAGTGACCCACTAGTGGTTGATCTAGAGGTTCCTTTAGTGTTGAGGCCTACTATGGATGATCATCTTGGTGAGAGATTACTATGAGTGATACATTCCAGAGAGAGAGAGACAATATGAATTGCACCTACAATGTTTGATCCTTATTGAGAGTTTGAAATGTAATGTATGACATTGTTTACTGGTGAGGTCATCCCCCAAGAAGATGAGATCTAAGTGGAGTCTATTAATATGATATTTGGATACCTTGAGATGCTCCTGGATATGAGGGTAAAATTGTTCATTTACATGCTTTGAGGCTTAGTAAAGCAATGGTTAGAATTTTTGTTCTAGAAAGGACAACATGTGGGGTTTCTATGGAAGTTTTTCCAAACCAAATTTTATAATCACTTTTTCATAGAGAGTTTGAGGGTAAATTTATCCTAAGAGTTCATAGATCCAATATAAAAAGGGATGTCAATCTTAGATTATTTGGTGTTATTTTTTGATTTATAGTGATTTTAACCAATGATAGATGGGGATGAAATATTCAAGGCTAGGAATTTTTAAAATGGGATGAGGTTTGAGATTTGGCTTCAGGTAAATTTTTTTCACCTGATATCTTTTTATAAGGTCAGGAATCATGCCCCACTACGGCAAAATGCTGATTTAGCGGCGGTTTTGTTTCAATTTCATGAAGGTTTAAACCGCCGCTAAATTGATTGGCGGCGGTTTTGAAAAACCACCGCTAAATTGTGCATCGAGAAACTATTCACGGCGGTTTTCAAAACCGTCGTAGAATGTTTCGCGGTGGTTTTTTAGCGGCAGTTTTTAGAATTTTTTTTAATTTTTATTTTTTTTTTAAATTATTATTTTTTATTTATTTAAATTATTTATTTATTTATTTATTTATTTATTTTATTTATTTATTTCATATTTTATATATTTATTCGTATTTATTTTATTTATTCGTATTTATTTTACTTATTTATTTCAAATTTTATTTATTTATTTCGTATTTTATTCATTTATTTCGAATTTTATTTATTTATTTTGTATTTTATTTAATTATTTATTATTTTACTTATTTATTTCATATTTTATTTATTTATTTTGTCTTTATTTTATTTAGTTAATATTTATTTTATTTATTTCATTTAATTCGCATTACTTTATTTTCTTTATCCATGCATGCATGCTCATTCCCATGCACATGCCCATGCAATATAAAGAAATACTGCATTTTGTGAGATTGGAACCCCTAACCTATTGCATATTTTCCAAAGATTTTACCACTACATTAAGCCCGTCATGAGGTTAATAAACAGAATTTAATATACTTATATATCCTAATTGAAAAAACAAATAATACATAACTAATAGATATAAACACAATAATAATTAAATAATAAGCAATAATCAATAATTAATAACCAATAATTAATAACCAATAATTAATAATTAATAATTATTGATTTATTAGTTATTTAATGAGTTATTTATTATTATTAACTGTTTATTATAATAAATAACAAATAAATTATAATAATATATACATAAATTATAAAATTATGAAAATAAAATAATAAAATAATAAAATTAAGAAATTAAAAGAATAAATAATAAATAATAAATAATAAATAATAAATAATAAATAATAAATAAAAAAATAAATAAAAATAAAAAACAATAAACAACAAACAATAAATGATAAAAAATAAATATTAAATATTAAATAATAATAAATAATAAATAATAAATAAGAAACAATAAATAATAATAAATAATAAATAAATAATAAATAATAAATAATAAATAATAAATAATAAATAATAAATAAAAAATAATAAATAATAAATAATAAATAATAAATAATGATAAACAATAAATAATAATAATAAATAATAATAAATAATAAATAACAAACTATAAATAATAATAAATAACAAATAATAAATAATAATAAATAATAATAAATAATAAATAATAAATAATAAAGAATAAATAATAATAAATAATAAATAATAAATAATAACAAATAACAAATAATAATAAATAATAAATAATAAATAATAATAAATTATAATAAATTATAAATAATAAATAACAAATAACAAATAACAAATAATAAATAACAAATAATAAATAAAAAATAAAAAATAAAAAATAAAAAATAAAAAATAAAAAATAATAAATAATAAATAAATAATAATACATAATAATAATAAAATAATAAATAATAAATAATAAATAATAAATAATAAATAATAAATAATAAATAATAATAATAAATAATAAATAACAAACAATACAAAATAATAAATAAAAAATAATAAATAATAATAAATAATAAATAATAATAAATAATAAATAATAAACATTAAACAATAAATAATAATAAATAATAAATAATAATTAATAAATAATAAATAATAAATAAGAATAATAAGAAATAACAAATAATTAATAATTCTAATTAAATAAATAATAAATAATAGACAACAATTAATAATATATATTAATACGTATATAAAAAATAATAAATAATAAATAATAAATAATAAATAATAAATAGTAAATAATAAATAATAATTAATAAATAATAAATAATAATAATAATAAATAGTAATAAAAAAATAAAAAAACTAATAAATAATAAATAATAAACAATAAATAATAATAATATATATATATAATAATATATAATATATAATATATAATATATAATAAATAACCAGTAACAAATAATAGATAATAAATAAATTAAATTATATTATAAATAATAAATATTAAATAATAAATGAAACACATGAAAAAGTACGAAAAGGCGTGATAAGGGATGAAAAATTATGAAAACGCATGAAAACAGTTGGAGAAGCATGAAGAATGAAGCATTAGAAAGCACGAGAACGCATGGAAACAAATGAAAACTCTGGAAAACCCCTCAAGAATTCAACATAATCATCATAATAACCCACAAAAAATCATTGATAAAGATAACAAGTCATGAAAACACAAATAAATAGTAATAAATGGAGCAGGCGTTAAAACCCGTCAAAATGGTCATAAAGTGACAAAAAACATTGGACTCACATTAACAGAGATAACTTATGATCCGAGATTCCATTCTAGATATATGAGCAGTCAAATCAAAGATCCTAAAAGGATCGTCGAGCTGATAGGTGAAAGAGACCAAATGGACCAATGGATTGAAAGTTATGACCATTTAAAAAACTGATAGAGAACGAGTGCTAGAAACGAGGCATCGAAAAACATGACAAACCCGATACCCACTAAAAAGACCATAACTTATGATCTAGGAGTCCATGTCGGTACAGTTACTAGTCAAACTGAAGCTCATGGAACAAACTATGATATGGTAGGCGGAGGAGTCTGAACTGACACGCAGATCAAAAGTTAGGTCCGTTTGAAGACAAGTTTGACGGGATATCAGTGACGAAAACAGGGTTTCAGAGGCCTTTAGAGGTATTTTGGGGTCAAAAAACACAATAGAGGCTTTATTTTATCAAATTGGTGTGTATCTCTCTTTTCTGGCTTCGATTTGATATGTGGTAGAGCACAAACGGACACCTGGAGCGAATGTTATGGTCGTTTGAAGTTGGAGAACTTTTTTTAACTTTCTTATAACACTCATATCTTTTGAACCTTAGACTATCTCATGGTTTTGATTCTACCTTCCTCTAGATCTCTTTATTAGGTTCTATTTGACTAGTCGTGGCACTCCAACAGACACCCAGATCAAAAGTTATGGTCGCTTTACTGATTTCGGGGTTTCTCATGTTGTTTTAATTTTTTTCCTTTCATTTCGCGGCGGTTTTACCCAAACTGCCTCTATTTGGGGGTGGTTTTTTAAAAAACCGCCGCTAATCCTTGAAATTTTTTTTAAAAAAATAAAAAAATAAAATAAAACTAAGACATTTTGTGGCGGTTTTTAAACCGCCGCAAAATAGAAGCCCGAAAAACATTTAGTGGCGATTTTTAAAACCACCGCGAAAAAACCGCCATGAAACGACTGTTTTCCTGTAGTGCCCCTATTATAGAGAGGAACCTATGTGAGGGGAGGGGCATAGAAAATATGGATTCTACTAGAGTGACCAATAGTGGGTCTTTAGGAATACATAACAATGTTTTGATGGTTTACACTAAGGTAGTAGTGAGAAAATCCCCCAGAATAAGGGATGTATCTTCCTCATCATAGAGTATATTTTATGGAGTACTACTAGTGTTTCATGGATATCCATACTGATCCACAATTTGAAAAATTTCTAATAGTGTGTAGATCATGCCATAAGATGAGGCATCTATGGTTTTTTTCTTGAGTTCACTATGGTCATCCAGTGGTGGAGGATCCTGACAAGTATAGGGTGTGTAAGTTGGATCTAGTACATCGTAGTACATGAATAGTTTTAGTTCAATTGGTCATTCAAGTAGATGTGGGGGATGTGGTTCCTAGAGGTCGGTTTAGCAAAGATATACTTAGAGAATAGTGAATAGGTGTCAGTCTAAAGTATATAGTGAAGGTTTAATCTAGTTACATGCAATTGTTCCTACACTTTCTAGTTAGGATGTCACATTATCTATTGTATGGGGTATGATTTTGGTATCTTCAACTCTATAATCCACATTATTCAACATATGATCATCAAATTTAGTTATATATTCTTTATTAATTAATGTATTGGGGATTTCAATAGTGTATTTGTATGGATTGATGTTGACTGACATGTATTTGGGGATAAATTCCAAGGAAAATCATTAATTTAGGGATTCTTACCTAGTGGTTGGTGGCTATAGTTTCCTTTGGGGAGTCTTTATTCTAGATATTACTATATTCAATATGATACTTAGGATGGATTGGTCAGTGAGGTATCAAGATCACATTGTTTTTTAACATTTATGAAAGTCATTTACATATTTTTAGGGAGATAGTTATGTATATATCAGGGAGTGGGACATATAGGAAGGCCATGTAAGGCCTTTCCATCAGCAGATGGGTGGGATCACATACTAGGTTACAAGTCCTATTTTGGATGATGAAGAGATGTACCATGTGGTTTTTCCTCCAATATTTTATCAATTACTAGACAATTATCTTAAGTATTTCTAGGGTTTTACACCCAATCAAGAGGTTGAGTTAACTATTGGGATCATTTTGGATGTGGAGCCCCTTTCTATTAATCCTTATAGGATAGCTCCTGTATAACTCTAAGGGTTTAAATATTATCTATATTACTTTTGTGCAAATGGGTTCATTAAACGGAATGAATCCCTTGGGGTTATTTGATCTAATTCACTAATAATTCAAATATATATTTGAGGTTATGTGTATATTATTATAAATTAAACCAAATGATAGAAAATAATCAATACCCACTCCCACATATCATTAATTTTTTACATTAGCTTAAAATATCCATATTGTTCAATAATATTGAATTTAGATTAGGCTATCACTAGCTAAAGATAAGTCCTTTTGATATGAATCACACTACTTTTAAGAGTACATATGGTCTATATGATTACTTGGTGATGTCGTTTGGTCTAATAAACACACCAATGTGTTTTATGCACTCGATAAATCAGGTTTTCCATCCATATCTAAATTTTTTGGTAGTCTTCTTTTTTGATGATATCCTTGAGTACTTTGGGTTTAGATATGTGTATGAAATACATTTATAGATTGTTTTAAGTACACATTATGAGAATTGACTATATAGAAAGCTCTAAAATTTATTATTTTGGGTTGCTAAAGTGAACTTCTTGGGGTATTTGTTATTAGAGGTTATATTATCAATAAACCCCGATAAGCATGTGGAAGTTGTTTATTGGGAGCAACCTAAGAATGTTTTTTTGATCCATATATTTTTGGGATTTGATGGTTATTATAAAATATTCATTCCAGACTTTTCCAACTTGGAAGTGTCGATGAAAGGTCTTGATAAGAAGGGAGTGAAGATTCTTTGATTGAATTATTATGAGAGTGCCTTTTAAATACAGAAAGGGAGATTGATGAAAGCACTGATCCTAAAATTATATGGTCCATGTTAGGAGTATACATTTATCTATGATGCATTAAGAGTACTTTTGGGAGTATTTGTGATATATGATGGTCATGTGGGAACTTATGGGTCCAGGTAGCTGAGGCTACATGAATGGAACTATGACAGCTCTAAACCCGCACTCCAGGATCCAATGCTAAAAATATAATATTTATATTTATGGATTTGATATTGATAAATGTGGCCCAACTTTAAAAATATAAAACATAAAAATGAAATATTTTATTACTTATATACCAAAGGACCTTTTAGGTTTAGAGTTTTGGAGGATTACAAAAACTAAATACATATAAGAGTTTATACAAAATTCAATAAAATTGTATCTAGATTAACTTGAGCTAGATTTTAACTTTATACCATTCATCATTGATTTTCTAATCATTTCTATACCTGTGAAATTTATTTTAAAACATGGGGTGAACAAAAAATTTCCCAGTGAGGGGTTTTATAATAAGAGGTGAAATCCATTAACTTTTAAAATGATGTAAAATATATTTTGAAAAACTTTCCTTCTATATAAAATAATTTGAGATAAATAAAACATTTTATATAACACATAATTTTACTAAAAACCAATTTAGGGGTTCCAAAATCTATAATAAGCGATTATTTTCAAAACATAAATTAAAAATTCATAATATTTTCAAAACCCATTTTTATTTCTGAACATAATATCCTTTGAAATAAATCTAGATTTCTCCTTTGAAAACTTCAAAACATTGATTTTTAAAATAATATATCATAATGGAATTTAATGATACATAGAAAAATTTATGAAAATATTATGGCCACTAGGAATATTGAATGTCTAAAAATCACTTTTAGGATAAATTCCCCTTAAGGTTATGTGTTCAGTTCCCATTTCCCATTGTAATAATTAATACCCAAGTGCCAAATTTTTAAATAAAACATTTTTTAAATCTTGAATTTACCATTATTAATCCATTAAAACAACCTTTCAAAAAATTCACATTTATGTAATTTAATTTTAAAAGAGGAAAATAATTACATATTTAAAAAACCTAACAAAATTTACCCAAAATAAAATCTGTAACGTCATAAATATTATAAGTAATTAAAAATTTCATAGACAAAACTAAAAAATTATTCATGGAAATTAAACCTAAGAAAATTATTTTCATAACATATATATGGTGTTAATGGGAAATATAGTGCATGGATATAAAATACATGTATTCATTAATGATATCTATGAAATTAGAAGAGAATTTCATATATAAAATAATAGTTTTAACAATATAAAACCATATTTTATTAACACATGACCCTTATATAAAATAAACTTCCAATGATTGAGATAAGATTATGATATTATTATTTAACATAAAATATTCTTTAAACTCCAAACATAGATATTTCATGGTGGATGTGTCCTTACCAGCCTATAGAGAAAGCTGGAATCAATTACTATGTCATGTGGAAGGATAATGTTTTATAAGTGCAGTTGTTCATATTCATATTATGTTTCACTAATCTTGTTCTTGTTTTTAGTTATGTAAACTGACAATAACATATTAAATATACACATATTCTTTGATTTTATCTAAATGTTTTATACAACGAAGAAGACAATGATGTGATAGGATTAAATCTGAGTGTGAACTTACTTTTATGTGGTTTTATGATTAACACATGACCCTTACCTAATCCCTTTTAAGTTTATTTTACCCTTACGTTAGATAAGGTTATACTTACATGGGACATATTTTACCTTTACATTCATTGGTACACTTACACAGGTGCGAATTTACCTTTAAATGAGATGGGGTTTCCCTTATGTAGGTATTGAAAAACCGAAGCTACTGATACATGATCTAGGTATGACCTTTACACAACATATAGAATAACCCAATTACCTTTTCACAAGGTGAGGACATACCTTAAGTGAATATAAATATCCTTAGGTAACCCTTATGAATCTATCAGATTACCCTTACATGGGTATAATAAATTCTACCTTACCTTTTGTAACATCTCAGTTCCAGAAGCCACCCAGAGGCGCCCCATACCCGGTTGGTCAAATGGACTCAAGAGAATTCACCAAATGCCAGAGGCTACCGACTAGCAGTGAGGGACTTGGGTGTGATAGTAGGGAAACTATTCCCTCATTGGAAGAGTAACACAGTAGAAGTAAAACAAAAAGCAATAGAGGAATTAGTAATATAACCATACAAAGAGAAACAATGGAAGACTGAAGAAATAAACAGCTAGAGCCCACATATATATATGAACGATGCATGATACATATGTCTAGTAAATCATCCAAACAAATCACAATGATGGAATACAAATATTACTAAACCAAAGTACGAAATAAAATACATAAACTCCTCAGAATCATAAGCCTTAGCTTGGTCTGATGCTCTCCAGCTCCAAAGTAATCAAGTACATGAAGTATATGGGCGCTTATCTTTATCTATACTTGTAATAATATAATCTGTTTGGGCCCAAAAGCATTACCTAAAAAGTTTATGAGACTAAATACCTATAGAAAACCACCACATGATCTGTGCCTAACAGTCAGTGAATATATGGCAGGTAATAAGTAAAAGAAAGTATTAACAAAGAAGTACTTAGCAGTAAACAATCCACAGTTCAAAGCGTTAAATTCCATATATGAAGTAAGCAGCTAATCAAATCAGGTAACCCTCTAGGAAGTACTCTCATCCTAACCCCTCTAGTTCAACCAAACAACACAAGTATCACAAGAGACCCTCTAGGCAGTACTCATAGTCTATCCCCTCTGGTTCAGCTTAAGCATAGACTCTCTGAGGAAGCAATCTCCATAAATTCATCCTATAGTTTTGTATCAGTAACTAAAGGCACTCTAGGGAATCAATTATGTCACATTCCCTCTATGACCCACGTCGAGGAACTATAGACACTCTAAGGAAGCACTTACGTCAATTCTTCCTATGGTCTTGCATCGTAAGTAAAAACATACACTCTAGAGAATCCCTTACATCCATTCTCCCTATTGTCTACTACACCAGGTTCTCATGGCCCTGTGTAAGTCAACAAGTACAGAAAATCATATCAGTCAAAGTAAACCTCAATAACTACATGGATAAAAAATCTACAAAATATCATCATGTCAGAACAACAGTCACACCATCCGACAATACTAGGCATGGAAAAACAAGGCAGCCTAATAAGGTAAGAAGAACCAAATGGTCATAAAAAAACATGCATGGGAAACACTTCCAAAGCATATAAATTCACCCTATTCACAATCAATTAACCTCTACTCAAGAATACAATTGTAGAAGGTAAACAATAAGGCTAAAATTGTAAACATGCAATACCCCATTTATGGGTATTGGGCACTTTTACACATAAACTCAAAGACTTTCTATGGAAAGGCAAAAAGCACCTACCTCGGTGTTGTAGGATCGTTATACTGGATCCTCAAGTCTTGAATCTCCCAAGAACACCATATATCTAAACAAATGATCGAAACACTCAACCGAGGATAACTCCTGAAAGAAGAGGAATCAGGAAACAAATCTCTAGAAGAAGGAAGAGATTACTGAGGTGATCCCAACGCAATCGACGATGGTCGATTCAGAGAACAGACACTCGATCAGGATCTCAGGTAAATATCATGGTCGTATGGTCTCTCCCAGACGAACTAGGTCGTGAAGGAGGGATTTCTTCCAATTAGACGTAAACCTAGTCTGTTTAATGAAATAAAAAGAAAGTACACGACATGCACTTTAGAAGTACACGACAGTTACTTTCCCTTACTGGCCCCCACGTTAGGCAGTCTCTAGGTCACCACACACGACAGTGTGCTCGGCCATTACATGACCAACACACATCTATGAGTGGAAATAGAGTACACGTTGTGTACTTCAAAAATTTCAAGAAACTCCTCTTTTTCTCAAAAACACCAAAAAAATAAAAACATACCTGAAAAGAAGATATGGGTTCTTACACCTTTACATATAAATATATGACCCTTATGTGACTTTTAAGATTTTCGGATGACCCTTACACATGTTAAGAGAATCAAGACTTGTATTTATATAATAGAGGGAACCATGATCTTACCCTTATGCAAATTAAGGGATTTTAGTATTACCATTATGAAAGATATAATGAATTATCTTAAATTTAGGTAGGATTTGAAAATAATAGCTTGCCCTTAAAAAATCAAGGAAAACATCACCCTTACACAGCCTTTAAAAATTCTACCTTAACCTTATGTACATTAAATTTTTATGTAAAATAAAATTTTAAGTATTAAATTCTATAATTATAATAATATTAAAACTCTTATAATCCATTAATATTAATATATATCATTTATTAATTCTTAATATATTTCTTATATATCATAAACATAATTTTAGTTTATCAACATTAATATTTTTACATACGATATTATTTCATGATAGTAATTTTTTATTAATATTTATAGTGATCACTTAATATTATTTATCATAGTATATCAAAATAATTTATAATTAATATTATAAAAATTCATTTTCATAATATAATTTAAAAAATATATTTATTTTTATATTATTATAATTATATTCACTTATCATTTTATTTTTTATAATGTATTCTTTTCTAAATATATGTTATAATACTATTAAAATTATAATATACTTGTATCAAATTAATATTTTACTAACAATAGTATTTATATTATTAAATAAATATTATTTCACTAATATTAAATTCTTATATTCATCCTAAAGATATTAATTAAATTTATACCAATAAATTTTTATTTTAAAGTAAAAATATTTTACTTAGTAAATCATAGGATGTTACTGGAACTATATAACCCATGATCTAGATCTAGCAATGATGGTGCATGCCTTGATGTGTTAGTAGAATTACCTTTTGTGTGATAGGTTAGTGGTATACAATAATCGTAATATTCTAATATACATTTTTTGCATAGTGGTATCTGAACCTTCAGTTGCGAAGATAAAATAATAGAAAAATAATATATAGCCATGTTCAATGACTGTGACTATAGGCTTCTTAATCACGACCTTATGTTATGGCCAGGGATAAGATGACCATGGAGGTTATTTCCATTTCAATAGACACCATGGATATATCCCACAACCATAACTAATATAAAGTGGCTATATGATTTTTTTTTAAAATGGTTTTTTTGGGTTTAGAACATTTGTCTCGTGCACAGTCAGTCAATTAATTGTGGCTATAAGGGGGTATAGCCATGGTTATCCATGAAAGTGGCTATATGGCTATTGTTGTAAGCTAAATTTCCACTACTATGGATCGAGTATATTTAGTCATTCGACTTAGAGTTATCATATACCACTGGGAAGGGTAACATCATAAAAAATTCACTAATTATAAAGACTCTGACTGAGGTGGTGTAGGATTCCAATAATGAGTATAAGGAGATGGACTTATTTGATAAGATGAAACTTTATATCTAAGCGTACAAAGTTCAAGTGACCCTTATGTCTTTGTCTACCACTTCTATACTCCTTAGTTGGGTGATTAAGATTAAACTATTATATTTGGACAATTTGGTCATATGGGGTATCAAATATAGTGGAGAGTCATTGTGGGACTAGTCTCCTGATGGAAATGAGTTTCTTTATATCTATTTTTTTGTAATGTTCCATGTGATAATGCATGTGGAGTTGATGAAAAAGTCACATTCCTTGAGGGGGGTTTTACATATGGGTTTTACCAAGATGTACCTAGATATAAACTTGCAACTTTGGTGGCTTGGGATGAATAGGTACATTACAGGATACATCACACATTGCTCCACTTGTCAGAAAGTAAAGGATAAGCATCAATGGACCACTTTCCTTCTTCATTTGATTCCCATTCTTGTGTGAAAGTGGGATGATGTGACTATAAAATTTGTGATAGGGTTTCCAAGGAAACCCCTAGTTAATGATGCAGTATGGGTGATTGTGTATCAGTTAACCAATGTGGCTCACTTATTACCAATATGAGAGACTTTATTCATTGATGATATAGGTGATCTTGACATCCATGAGATAGTATGATATTATGGTATAACTCAGAGTATCATATCAAATATATATCCCCATTTTAAATATATGGATAGTCTAAGTGGGACATTTTCATACATGAGGGAATGATTTGGGTGTGTTTCCTAGATTTTAATGATTTTTTGGAGAACCATCCGATTCTAGAATAATTTTATAATAATTATAATGATCATGATTCATTATAGATGGATTCATTTGAGGTAATGCATTAAATTCCATGTTGATTGTTTTTGTGTTTGATGGAGGTTGGGTAGTCAGTAATTTTTAGTTTGTGTATCATGTAGTAGACTTCAAAACATATCTTATTGATTAAGAAGTAGTTAAAAATAGCTAAAATCTGGAAGATGTTAGATGTTGGCTGAAGGTTTGAACCTATAGAGTTTGAGGTGCGTGATCGAGTATTACAAAAGTTTTCACCATGATTAATAAATAGTTACATATAGATTCAGGGGAATCCAATACCCAAATATGTGGGTAAATTTGAGATCATGGAGATAATTTGTATAGTGGCACACAATTTTTATCTTCTATAGTGTTTTAGTGCTATTAATTATATATATCAAGTACCAAAACTTTGGGGGTATTATCTCAATCATTCTCACGTGATTAACATTGATCACATTGAGCTCGAGGATTAAATTTCCTTTAAGGAGTTTCTAGTTCATATTTTAGATCAAATATAGAAGAGTCTACATGAGAATATGGTTCCTATGGTGGGACTGGAAATATAATATGTGTGTTTAATGGTTGGAGTTGTTCATCGATGAGTCTTAATGATGTTTGGTAATGCAGCTTAGGGATGAGAAGCTATATTATGGGGAGGTTTTAAACCCCTATAATTTATTCATTTATGAACCCATTTAAATTTTGTTTAACCTTATGTATTTTTCTTGGTTATTATTTTCCTCAGAATGTGTGTTCTGGTTAGGAATCACTATTTATGAATAGTTTCCAATGGATTTGTTTATGGAACTGGAAACAACCAACAGTTCTATATCCAAAGGGACTTGCTTTCAAAATGTAGTAACTCATTAAGGATTTTGACCCACAATGATTTAGAACTCACATTTGTCAAGGGGATGGGAAGTCGAGCTCATCGCACCCTTTTGAGGGACACTATTTCCTTCTCCATGACTCTTTTATAGATTTAAGATATGTTCATGAATCCTTATTAATTTTCCAAGCGTAAGGTAGGTTTCACTGGAAATTTTCAATCAATTATTAGAATGTATAGAAATTAAAATCAACTGTATGTATTCAAGGTTCTTAATCAATAGATATATTTGTATGTATTCGAGGTTCTACATTAATGGTATCCTCTCATATACTACTTAAATATTCTTTGGTTGTTATTAATATAATTATGGTTTTCAAGCCACTCAATGGAGTACTTTGGAATTTATCATCATCCATGGAGAAAAAAGTTGTTTTAATGTTGGGATTGAACCCATAAATGAGCCTACTGCATATCCTTATGAAAGGAATATGAACCCACATAGTTTAGTTCCACTTAATGGGACACGTAATACATTTTAAGGTCGTGTAACATGGTCCCAACCATACATTTTAATGTCACATGCCAAGGACACCTAGGTAGAAGGTGCCTAGTCAAAGCTTGATGTAGGACTTATGTTGAAATATCCCACGGAACATGAAATGGATATGAGATTCCAAGTTAAATTAGACCATGTGGGGAATGTTGCCTAGAGTGAACAAGGTTGATTTTGGGGTATTGGGATTGAACCTCGGGGAGGCTTCCTATGTATCCCATTTATATGGGAAATAAATCTCTCGTAGTTTACTATATCTCATAGGGAATATGGCCCTTTGAGATAAATAGGTTGGGGCTTACTCCTAAAGAGGATGACCTTGTAACAGGGTCTATGAGATATGTCTTAAATCGTGGATATTTAAGGGGGACTTAATTTGGGTCCCAATCCTAAGTAGGATGCTTGGATTAAGGGAAATAGGTTTTGATTTCTGAAGAGGATATATAGTGATCTCAAGTCCATGGTAAAGGATTTCTACATATCCCAGTTATGGTGGGAATAAGAGTTCTCATAGTTCATTATATCATGTGAATTGTGTATATGTCATGATAATTAAAAACCTCTAATCCCATGTAAGTCATGATCATTTTAGAAAATGATAGAATGTGAAAGATTAAAAAACCACACACTTTCTCCTCTACTGATGGAATAGGTCGGGCCAACAATGGAAGAATTCATGGATATGGGACATTCCCATATTCTCTTTATATTGTAAGAGGGTCCAAGGCAAAGAATGGGTGAATTTGAAGGGTGTAGAGAGGAGCGAGACTACAACATTCTATGTGGAAGACTAGGGGATTATACCAAGACGGATGCCCTTTGAGATTTGGATGGGGATTACTCCTAAGGAGGATTCCCATATGAGGATTATTCGGTGCTTACTTCTAAAGTGGATTCCCATTTTAGGTTTGGTTGAGGCTTACTCCTAAGAAGGATTCCCATTTTAGGATTGGTTATGGCTTATTCTTAAGTAGGATGACCATTTTAGGATTGGTTTGGGATTAATACTAAGGAGGATTCCCTTTGAGGTTTGGTAGGGGATTATTCCTAAAAAGGATACCCATTTTGCTTTGGTTGGGGCTTACACCTATGGAGTATTCCCATTTAATCTTTGGTTGGGGCTCACTACTAAGTAGGATACCCATTTGAGCTTTGGCTATGGATTACACCTAAGTAGGATTCCCATTTGAGATTTGGTTGGGGTTTACTTCTAAGGAGGATTCCCATTGATCTTTGGTTGGATATTACTCTTAAGGAGGATGCCCATTAGAGATTTTTTTGGGGATTACTCCTAAGGAGGATGCCCATTGAGACTTGAGTGGGGATTACTCATAAGTAGGATTCCTATTTGAGGTTTGGTTGTGGATTACTCTTATGTAGGATTTCCATTTGAGTTTTGGTTAGGGATTAATTATAATGAGGATTACCATTTGAGGTTTGGTTGGGGATTACTACTAAGGAGAATGCATATTTGTGGTTTGTTTCCTAGATTAGGTACTTGGCGTGGGTGCTTAGTGCAGGTCCACAATGTAGGTGCACAACGCAGGTCCACAACACAGGTCCACAACGTAGGTCCATAGTGTATGTCCACAACATAGGTCCATAGTGTAGGTCCACATCACAGGTCCATAGTGTAGGTCCTTAGCACATGTATTTGGATCAAGTCCTTAGCTTTGCTTTCATGCTCTTGACCTTTATGGGATTATGATCCAACTTTTCCCATTTAATTATCTCATCCCCTATGTTTTAGAGAGTTACTTGAGAGTTTTTTGAGGACCTAGGTGAAGGGGAGTATGAAATGAGAGCTCTGGGGATTCTTTTAAATTCTCAACCTGTCAAATGGGTAGCCTAAGGGTCCTATTTATATGTAAATAAGGAAACCTGGGTGGAGGAGTTACTCCACCTAGGACCTCCATGTAGGTACTCCGCATAGGTCCTATGTGCAGGTCTTCAATGAAGGTCTTCTATGTAGGTACATTGTACAGTTGTTCAGTGTAGGTCCTCCACACAGGTCCTCTACATAGGTCCTCCATAGAGGTCCTCCACAAAGGTCTTTTGCACAGGTCCTCCAAATACCTTTATAAATTTTTTCCATTTCTGATTTCTATAAATTTTGATTTGTAATCCCTTTGGGATCCATGAACAGTTAAATAGAAGCTCTCAAAGAGATATACACTTCTTAAGATGGTGAATACACTACGTCTTCTTGAAAAAAACTCAGTAGTCAAATTATGATTCATCAACACATTTTTATCATCAATATTGTAAATCCAAGGCCTACTCATAGAGACGGGGTTCTTTCTGCTTATCCCTCATTATAGAGAAATATAGTATAAAATCAGAATCCAAACATGAATTCTACATCAAAGTGCATGAAACACATTTTGTGGTGTTAACAAATGCCCCCCCTTAGAATTAGATTCATTCTATAAGAAACCATTTTTTCACTCAGGTATGGATCCTTTAATTTTCAGTATAAATATTTAATTTGGACCAAATATAGATGCCTAATGAGTTAGTAAAGGTTATGATGGTTTTGGTGCTTGTTCGGAGACCATAACCCATCTTTTTGGAGAAAACAAACTCTATACATGGTTTAGAGTAAACAGTGAGGGATTTCCGCATGGTTTTCCAAACCATGTGGATGGTTTTTTTTAAACAGAGCCACCTCACATGTTTGGTGCACGACTGTTCAGACTAACTATGTGAGCGCCCCTATTTCCCAAGTATACATGCATGAGTTGTGCAAGGTTTGAGAAAATGTACAGACAAAACTGTTAGGGTAAAGCCTCCCCACATAGTTTGTGCACAGGTTCCTAAACTATGAAAACAAACCATGAATGGGTAATTTTATGTACAAATTTCCTATTTTTAACTTAATGATCTAATTAAGTCACGCCTTCTTCTCTAATACGAGTTTATGCGGGATTGACCTATTTCTCTCTCAATATGGGGTTTTTTAAGATCTAAAATTGGAATTAAGAGATCTCCTTTGTCTGGTATCTAATCGAGCTTACGTTTCTCACGTTTGATGAGAAACAGTAATTACTCAAGTCCTATTTAGCCATTCCTCTTATCTTTCACTCTCAACCTAGATATAACCATGTGATAATTTTTCACCTTTTCCCATATCTACTCTGATCTGAGGAAAATCAAGGGCCAATACCGTAGGAGAAGGATCGTACAACCCTACGGTGGGTGGTCTATAACTTATCCCTAAATTTCATCATCATTAGAATGTTCATGTGGGGCCCACTAGTTTCCATGGAAGTCATTTATTAAAATTACATGGCATAGTTGTACTTGCCAGAATTTTATGCTTATGAGCTTTCCAAATATGTGATTAGTTGTGAGTGGTTACACCCACAACTCAATCCGCCTCATGTAGAAGGTTATTTCATAATTGAGTTTTTAGTGTTATGACACATTTGATCCACCATTCGGGTGTTCCTTTGCTTGAACTTCCTAAAGGTGAGCCTTATTATAATAAATTTCTTGTTATTAATGATAATTTTATGATGGCATGTACCATGTATGCTCACAACTTGACCCGCCTAAATTAATTTCTTCTAAATGATTTATTATATGTGGAATGTGTAATGGAAAGTATACTAAGTATATATATTGGCCTTAAAAATGAGTTGAATTAAGGTTACATGTCCGTATCACCCCTTTCTAGGTTAATGGAAGGTAACTGAGTGAGCCTCTCTAATTGAATATGCCCTAATGGTTTATTAAGACTTGATTAAATGGTTGCAACACTATTTGGACTATCCACACTAATGGAAGAAAAGGATTAGACCAATAAATAATGGTTTCAACTCTACTTGACATATCCACACTAATGGATGGAAATACATGAACCAAATGAATTATTACATGATTAAGATATCAAATAGGAATATACTGACTAGATATCACCTTGGATTGTGAGAGGAGAATAACTTGGGTCTCAGGAACCCCATTCTAATTCAAGAATGTGGTTTGATTAGGTTGATACCCACCTAGACTCCAGTTCTTTTCTATTCCTGGGATTCCTAGTATACTACCATAGAGTCCTTTTCATTATTATAGGATACCTAATTCATGCTCAAATTTACCCAAGAGTTGAAGGTAGAACAGTCCTTGTAGTCTAGCTTGGGTTGTCGAATCCACTGAGACCTAAGAAGATAATTAAGATACACAACCTATGCGATGGATTTTTGGCTATGAAGTGTCCAACTTGGTTTTGATTTTATATGGTTTTGAAGAACACTAATAACCCTAAGTGAATTAAATTCAATGAAAATGGTTTGATCTTGGTATTATTCTCGTGGTGGATTGAATGAATTTTACTACTTTAGACAATTTTGGTTTGACTAATTCTTGATGAATCCATTCTTCAAAATAACACTACCTTCATCATTTTCTGGTTTGAGGACAACTAAACTAAATTAATAATCCCCTACACACTTAGAGAACCAATTTAATGATCTCTTCAAGGTTTATGATCATTTTAGTACCTGGATTTAGCTTCCTTAAACACAGTGAAGATGAAGAGTGTAAATAACTGAAGAATTGAAGTCTTAAATTAGTTAGAAAATTAACAACAATTCATTCATAAAATAAAATTAAATCCAAACTTTTTATATTCTTATGATCAACTCATTAAAGGGCTATCCTTCCATTAATGGTATAATCACAATGGTAGGTAGAATATGGTTTACAATAATTGGACGGAAGAAATTAAAACCGTGAAAATAACAAGCACTCCTCCATGAATGTGAATTAAATTCACACCTATGTGTGAAATAATTTACCACAACATAGTGATATCACTATGATTTGTGATTATATATCAATAATGAAATAAATGGGAAGAGTAGAAGAGAAATATGTTGATTAATAACATAGAAATACAAAGAATAAACTTACATGGAAATTGAAAGCATTACAACAAAACTTTGGCATAATAACATTACAAAAAACAAGATATGCCTTCCCCCTCACCACCACTACCTTAAATAAGAAATTGGTAATCCTGAGACTAAGCCTCAATCAATTTATGTCCAATTATTAAATTAATTTAGGCATTAGGGAAGTGGAAATTAGTGGAGAAATTGATTCCTTCCTTGATTTTTTATCCTCCTTGTCTATCCTAGAAATATTGTCTTGTATGGTCAAACATATCACCAAATATCGGTGGTTCATAGAAGAATATTTTTTGTTCCCAGATTTCTTCTAGAATTCTGTAAATTTGGTGCCCATTTGGAGTTGTGTATCAAGAGTTATGTCCGATTTAGTGGGATAACATTCTAGGCTGCAGATTCTGGCCCAGAGTTTGATATGCTATTTGGTCTACCTTAATAACCACAATGGAAGGAAAATTTGCACTGCATCTTGAAGAATTATTTGTTACTCTATATTTATTTTATAATACCACGAAATTTGGGCTTCATTGGTCTTGTATTGTGGGCCCCACATTCTCCTCAGTGGGATGGTGTCCAATATTCCATCTCCAAAATTGTTTCCTTTCATCACCAAATATCCCCATCATCATTTATGAATCCTTCATTAATATCTGAATAAAAAATGTTCATATTGAAGTGTAAATACATTTCCCAAAATATAAAATTAAAATATATATAATTATATTCCTTAAAATCTAATGAATCATTGGGCCTAAATTGGTGTACATTAGGCATGAAGTGCAAAAATGATGAGAATGAATGTTCAAAATTAAAATCCACTAACTCAGTCCCATATGATCAAAAATGAACATTTAATACCATTAAAATATAATTAAAATATTTTTTTTATTAGCTAATAAATACCTCAGATACACTCCTTGGATCCAGCATTGACTTGTAGGTGCCATGGTGAAAGCCCATAGATCATTATCCTTACTTAGCCCTGTTTTACCTTGGTAAATCACCTTGGACTCGGTAGGCATATTATTATGGAATTCCTTGGATTACACTCTTAAACCTTAGCTAGTCTCAAATAATACTAAGTTATCATTCTGTGAGATTTACATTTCCTTAGTTAGTACCCTATAACTCCCTAGCTGGATATCTTTGTCAGGTTGCCTTATTACATCTTGGTACCTTCACTGCTTATAATATCACAAGGTGATGTCAGTGCTGGATATGAATCATGTGACCTATTAACATTAAATGGTAATTACATAATTAATGAATTGGTTACATGTTCTAACACCAGCCTAGGTATGAAGCAGGTACTTGGGTATTTAGTAATATTGTACTGCTTGCTTTACTTTATATATATATATGTATTCCTACACACTGCTACAATCCATTACAAGGGCCGTAGGTTATAGAAACTGTTGGTGGTGGCCCACTGAGATTTATCTCACACCCACTTCTGGAACTGTTTGGAACATAGAGTAGATTACATGGTTTCAGGTACTGAAAAAGGGAAGCATATAGCTTCGAACACTTGATTGTGTGCTGATAGGATTAAGCTTCATAGCATATGACTGAGTAGGATCTCAGGATGCTTGGAGTAGCCTATGTTTTCTTTTAATTTGTGAAACATGTTATGCCTGTTTTCTTTTATCCATGTTTTCCAGTTTTCTAGTGACATGAAATTACATCATCATTATTCCAGTTGATACAGTTATTATTATTCTTGTTGATCTATTGCATCAGTTAGCTTATGTTGATTATTTACAATATTTATATTGCTTCTACTATTTACTATTCATTTACATTCATTCCTCTCTGATACACTCTTCTAATGAGGGCATAGTCTTCCAATGGACACACCCTAGGCCCTCTCCAGCTAGTCGGAAGCCTCTGGCATTCGGGAAGATGCGCTTGAGACCATGTGGCCCACCGCGCTCGCGACACCCCTTAAGTGGCATCCAGGTCAGGGTTGTCACAAAGTGGTATCAGTTTGGTTTCTTTTCTTGATTTAAAATTTGGAGACAATAGTTTGATGAATAGAAGTGTTTGGGACTTGGTCATAATCCGTTCTGGGGCATCGTGAACCCATTTTCAAGGTAAACACCAAGTTGCCTAAATTATAATTATTATTATACTTTTTCCTATTACAGTTGATATTATTTCACCATTGGGTGATGCGCATGTTGTGTGTTGTTGTGTATTATTACTATGTTTGAGAATTCCTTTTATCCTTGGCCTGGTGATATGAGGGTAAGGATAATTGTAACATGCATCATTATAAGAACCTATAATTCACATGTCATGCATATTTAAATGCCATATAGGTGCATTTCATTGCTTTTCATTGCTTGATGTGCTTGTGATTGTTGATTGATGCTATAATAGTCTCTTGAACATGTATTAATTTGGATTCTATTGAGTTATTTACTATCTAAATTCATGAGGATTATGAGACCTTATGGACTGGGATGAGTAATTTACCAAGTCGATCTATTATGCTATTTTGAAATTGGTGTCGTTTTTGGTGATAGGTGTATGGGAATTGATTTATTAGAAATGGATATCCATTATAAATTGAATTATTAAAACTAAAATGAATTGGTTGCACATAGTTATCCTACCTTGTCATTTTTATGAACGGTAAATGAGTGAACCTAGAACATAACTGCAAAATGTCATGAAACTTATACTTCATAACTTACCGATACCTAGTCGTCTAAACATGTAGTTTGGGTAGTATGCCTTGGGAAAAGAGTTTTCCTACATTCAGTTCTATTAGTGATATTATCTTATGCTTATATGCTTGTTCTGAGCCATGTGCTTGTCATTTTTAGACCAATGCCGCCACGACGTCCTCATGTTGTCTTCCAGGAGGGTGGTGACGACCATGCTGCAAACATGGTGGGCCCTGAGCCATTAGTCATACTTCTAGGAGTTCCACTTGAGGTACTACCTGCAATACCTGATCCAAGCACTAATTCTTAGGTCTATGATAGTTTATTATGTCTGATGCGGTCTATTCAAGGTGCTTCATAGCTTTTACCTATGATGGTTGATCTGACCCACGAGCTCTAGTAGTAGCATCCTCTTACTTTTTCAGGGGATAGAGGTTCTTAGGATACTGAGTCTTGACTACATGCAATGTTGTCTATATTTGAGAATCTAAAAACACCTCCAGATAGAAGATTCAAGATTTCTACATACATGCTTTGGGATTCATCCAAGCTTTGGTGGGATGTAGTTACCCATGCCAATCATCATCTAGGCATGTTATGGGTTGACTTCCAGACTGCCTTCTATGATCAGTTATTTCCTTAGGCACTGAGGGCTGACAGAGCCAGAGAGTTCATGCATCTCGAGTAGGGTTCTATGTCAGTTATGGACTATTCATCACTTTTCACTAATTTACACTACTTTTCACTGCTTTTAGTCGGTGATGAGATTTTGCGTGCTAGGTGTTTTTAGGATGGGATTCAGTATGCCATATGAACTTAGGTGAATGTATTACTCCTTCCTACATTTTCTGAAATAGTTGATCAGGTCCTTATCACTGATCATAACCTGAGAGATGTCATAAGTATTAGGTTTAAAGGAATAGTGACACGTTAGGCCAGTAGTACATCTAAGAGAAGAAAATGTTCCTTTGAGGTTTCTCATCAGGGTAGTGGTAGCCAGAGTATCTAGTTTCATAGCTTTGTGGTGTTTCATAAGTGTGGAAAACTAGAGCATACAAATAACCAATGTGATATAGACTATATGGAGTGTCGGACTTACGGCTGTATGGGTCATCTTCAACATTTATGCATGACCTTTCTACACGATTTTAGTGGAAAAGGATCAGCATCCGCTCCACCTTTAGGAGCGAGTTCTTTTGCACCATGTTAGATGGGGAGTTAGAATAGCACCGACAGATTTGGCCAAGGAGGAGGTCATGTCCATAGAAGTTCGACCCCTAATCACTAGCAGCGCCAGCAGAGTAGTCATGATCGTGGTAGTCCATTTGTTGCACAAGGCCATGGATCTGTTCAGTTGCATGCTTTACAGCTGACACCCAAGGATCAGGCTACGTGACCATCTATAGTACAAGGTACTATTCTATTAGCCTCTATTATTGTCTCTTCTTTGTTTGATATAGGTTCTTAAAGCTCTTTTATTTTTATATCTATTGTGGAATGTTTTGGGCTAGAGATATAGTATCAGTATGGTGTTATGAACCTCAAAACACCATTGGGAATAAGGAAGGAGGGCATACGCCAGTGTAGGGACTGTCCCCTTGTGGTAGGCAGTTAACTGTTCTTATGAAATCTCTTTGTTCTCGATATGATGGGCTTCAATGATATTTTTGGGATGGAATGGTTAGTCCACTTCCACACCTTTGTAGACTGCTATCGTCATAGGGTTTCTTTTACATCACTAGAAGGCATCAGTTATCTTTTCAAAGGTGAGTGGTATTTATAGGGTGGGATAGCTGGACAGAAGCAACATGGGCTAGGTAAAGTGACCAACCTTATTAAAAATATTTTCATGGAGGATCTTTGTTGTCTTCGAACTGATTTCCCTCTAGTAGTTGACTGTTTCAAGGAAGTATTTCATGATGATTTTTCTAGTTTACCTCATAAGAGAGGTAGATTTTATAATTGATCTTGTTCCAGGAGAAGCTCTAGTTTCCATTACTCTGTATAAGATGGCACCTACTGAGCTTCAGGATCTCAAGCATTAGATAGAGGACTTAGAGGCCAAAGGTTTTATATGGCCTAGTACATCCTCTTGGGGTTCACCTATTATTTTTACCAATAAGTCGGATAGCACCTTATGTCTATGTATGGATTACATAAGTTTGACCCAGTTTACGATCAAGAACTGGTATACACTTCCACGAATAGATGATCCCTTTGACTAGGTCTGATAAGAAATTGTGTTCTCTAAGATCAACATGAGGTCGGGTTATCATCAGGTGTGAGTTAGACCATCATACATACCTCGTACAACATTCCATAGTAGGTATGGTCTATATAAGTATCTTGTTATTCTGTTCAGTCTTATGAATGCACCTATCATTTTCATGGCTTTGATGAATAGAGTTTTCCACCCCTATTTGGACTCTTTTGTCGTGGTTTTTATGGATGACATATTTGTGTATTCTCACACTCGTAAAGACCATGCCGAAAATCTTGAGATCGTTCTGATTACACTGCGAGAGAATTAGATTTATTCCAAGATTAATAACTATTACATCATGATTGAAAATAACCACTTCTTAGGCCATATTATTTTGGAGTCAGGAGTGTCGGTTGACCCTGAAAAGGTTAGTGCTATAGTTTCCTGAGAGAAACCCAAGAATGTGTTTTATATATGAAGTTTCTTGGGAATTTTTGGGTATTATAGGAATTTCATACATGACTTCTAAAGTCTTGCATCACCTATCACCAGACTTACAAATAATGGTGCTATGTTTTTATGGTTAGAAGCATATAAGAAACACTTTGAGAAGCTAAAAGGGAGGCTTGTCTCAACACCTATTATGAATCATCCAAAACCAGGTAAAGGTTATATCATCTTATGTGATACATAATTAATTATCCTAGGAGTATTGTTGATGAAGTAATACAAAGTTGTTGCATAAATATCTTGACAGTTAAGGACTCATGAGATAAATTACCCAACACATGACCTTGAGCTTTCAGCAGTTGTCCATGCATTACGTTTTTGGAGACATTATCTATTGGGTGAGCACTTTGTGGTGTATAAAAACCCCAAGAGACTCAAGTATATCTTTTATCAATGTGACTTGAACCTCAGATAGTGGAGATAGTTCAAATATCTACAATCCTTTTATTTTGAGCTAGCCTATACGCCTAGAAAGGGAAATTTGGTTGCTGATGCACTAAGTCAAAAAAAATCAAACACAGGACCTACAGGAATCCAGTGATGAATGGAAGTTAATGGCCCTATTTTTGAACTTCATCTAGAGTTTCCTAATAGTCATGAGCAGTCTTACCTAGGTCACTGAGGGGTAGTGAAGATATCTAGGTAGTCATTGACTGACTAATAAAATTATCCCACTTTATTCCTATATGGGAGACTTTCTCAGTTGATGAATTGGAAAGTATGTATGTTTTTGAGATCATAAACTACACGAGGTTTCACATACTATCATTTTAGATAGGGATGATTGTTTTAGTTCATGTTTGTATCAAGGATTGTAGAAAGCTATGGGGACTCAGGTGCTTCTAAGCACAAATTTTCACCTATATAACGATGGAAAATCAGAATGAAAAATACAGGTTATTGAGGATATGATCCGAGCATGTGTCCGTGATTTTAGTGGTTCTTGGGAGAAGCATATCCCTCTTTTAGATTTTACTTATAATAACAGTTTTCAGGGTACGATCGTTTGAGTCCTTTAATAGCAGGCCATGTTGTTCACAATTTTGCTATCTAGAGGTAGGTAAGGCAACCCTACTATGTCCTCGTCTCATTCAGGAGACTTCAGAACAGGTTCAGTTGATCAGAAAGTGTATGACTACTACTCAGTCTCGACATAAATCTTATGCCGATTTCCATTGACAACCTATTGAGTTTGTGGTTGGGGATCATGTTTTCATTTGGGTATCTCCCAAGCTAGGGCATATATGGTTACAAAAGTAGGGAAATTTGTTGCCTCATTATGTCGGGCCATTTGAAATTCTAGAGGGATTCAGGACGGTAGCCTTTTGGTTGCTACTACCTCAGAGGTACCGTGCCATGCATGATGTATTTAGTGTCTCATAGATTCTCCAATATCATAATGACCCATCTTATAAATTTTATCCCGATGAAGTTTAATTATATGTCTATGAAACCTTTGAGGAGTATCTAATACACATTGTTGATTGAAGCACTATGGATCTCTGACAGAAGATTGTCCCTCTCGTACATGTGCTATGATAGCACGACTGAGTATAGGATGAGACTTGGAATAGAGAAGCTGATGTACGTGCTAAGTGGATTGAATTGTTCTCATACAATGTTTCTTTACCCTTGGAAGGAGAACTCAGGGGCGAGTTCTTTTAAGGGGGAAGATTGTAAGAACCCTATTTTAACTCAAGTATGGATCGTTTAATTTTTTGTCTAAATATTTAATTTGGACCTAATGTGGATGAATAATGAGTTAGTAAAGGTTATGAGGGTGTTTGGGGCTTTTTCGGAGCACAGAACCCATCTTTTTAGAGAAAAGAGACTTTGCACACAATTTAGAGGAAACCGTGTGGGATTTCCACATGGTTTTCCAAACTGTGCAGATGGTGTTTTTTTTGGATAGAGTTATTTCACACGATTGGTACACAGTCGTGTAGCCTAACTGTGCGAGCACCCCTTTTTTTAATGTATCATTGCATGAGTTGCACACGGATTGAAAAACTGTGTGGACCAAACTGTCAGGTAGAGCCATCCCACACAGTTTGCACACGATTTCACAAAACGTGTGGACAAACTGTGTGTGGGATAATTTTTTGGATAAATTTCTAGTTTTTCCTATGATTATATAATTAATTCACCCCTTCTTACCTAATCCTATTTTATGTGGGATTTACCTATTTCTCTCTCAATTTTGGGGTTTTTTAAAGATCTAAACTTAGAATCAAGAGATCTCCTTCGTTCAAAAACTGATTGAGCTCTCATTCATAATGTTAGATGCACAACAGTAAGTACTCAAATATTCTTTATCCATTCTTCTTCTATTTCACTTTCAACCTAGATATCTCCATGTGAATAGTTTTCACCTTTTCTTAGATCTACTCTGATCCAAAGAAAATAAAGGGTCGATACTGGAGGATAAGGATCATACATCCCTAATGTGGGTGGTCTATAACTTATCCCTAAAGTTTTTTGCTTTTGGAATGTTCTTGTGGGCCCCACTGGTTTCGTTGGGAACCGTTTCTTAAATTTACATGCCATTGTTATATTTATCAGAATTGTATGGTTATGCTCTTTCCAAATATTTGAAAAGTTATTAGTGGTTACACCCACAAATCAATCTTCCTTTTGTCAAAGGTTATGGAATATTTGTATTTTTAGTGTTTTGACACATTTGAGCCACCGTTCAGGTGTGCATTTTCTTGAACATTCTAAAGGCGATCCTTCTTATAATAAAAGGAATGTTATTAATGAGAATTACATGATGTCATGTACCATGTATGCTCACCACTTGAACCACCTAAGGTAAGTGCTTCCAAACGATTTATTAATTGTGAAATGTGGAATGTAAAGTATACTAAGTATATATCTTGGACTTGAAAAATGAGTTTAATTAAGGTTACATGTCCGTAGGACCCCTTTCCATGTTAATGGAAGGAAACCAAGTGAACCACTCTAATTGAATATGCCTTAATGGTTAATTAAGACTTGATTAAATGGTTGGAATGCTACTTGGCATATCTTCACTAATGGAAGACAAGGCATGGACCAATAAATAATGGTTTCAACTATACTTGGCCTATCCGCACTAATGGAAGGAAAGACTTGAACCAAATGAATTATTACATGATTATAATATCAAATAAGAATGGACTGACTCGATCTCACCTTGGATTCTGATAGGAAAATGACTTGGGTATCAAGAACCCCATTCTGATTAAAGGACGTGGTCTGTTAGGTTGATACCCACCTAAACTCTAGTCCTTGTCTATTCTTTAGATTACCGGTACACTATCATATGGACCTTTTCATTATTACAGGATTCCTCAGATACACTCCTTGGATCCAGCATTGACAGTAGGTTCCATGGTGAAATCCCATAGGGCCTTATCCTTTCTTAGCCCTCTTTTACATTGGTCGATCACCTTGGATTCGATAGAAATCTTATTGTGGAATGCCTTGGATTACACTTTTTGGATTACAATATTACCCCTTAGCTAGACTCAGATACTACTGAGATTGAATTCCGTTATATTTATGTTACCTTAGTTGTTATACTGGAACTCCATCACTGGATATATTTATCTGGTTTCCTTGTTACACCCTGGGATCTTCACTACTTATACTATCACGAGGTGATGTCAGTGTTGGTTATGCCTCATGTGACCTATTAACATTAAATGGTAATTACGTAATTAATGAACTAGTTACATGTTTCGACACCAGCCAAGGGATAAAGCAGGTACTTGGGTATTTATTCATATTGTACTGCTTGATTTAATTTATATATATTCATGTCTACACACTGCTACATTCCATTACACGGTCCTGAGGTTATTCACACTATTGGTGGGGGCCCACTGAGATTTATCTCATACCCTCTATGGGTACCGTTTGGTACCCAGAGTAGATTACATGGTTGCAAGTATTGGCAAAGGGAATCATATAGCTTCCAACACTTGATTTTGTTCTTATATGATAGAGCTTAATAGTAGATGACTAAGTAGGATCTCGGGATGCTGGGAGTAGCATTTGTTTTCTTTTAATTAGTGAAACATGTTATGCCTGTTATCTTGTATCCATGTTTTCCAGTTTTCTAGTGACATGACATTACATCTTCATTGTTCCAGTTGATAAAATTATTATTATTCTTGTTGATCTACTGCATTAGTAAGATTCTACTATTTGTTTACAATATATATATTGCTTCCAATATTTACTATTCATTTACATTCCTTCCATTGTGCTACACTCTGCTAATGAGGGCATAGTATTACCACAGACACACCCTAGGAACTCAGTACTAGTTGGCAGCCTCTAGCATTCAAGATTATGTGCCTGAGGCCATGTGGCCCACCGGGCTCGGGGCACCCATTAAGTGGCATCCAGGTCAAGGTCGTCACACATTCAGAATGAAAATAATCTAGTTTTAAGGTAACTTTATGTCACTTTGACACATTCCAACATAATGTGTTTATCTTTAGAGCTACATCATGTTTTGAAGTATGGTCTAATTTTTTCCTAATCCATGGGGCCTAGGGAAATTAATTTTACTATTAATAGTGTCATATGGAAAACCCTAAAATCTTTGCGTCTGTTGAATTTTAATTTCTTGATATTGCATGAACCATATAGAGTGTAGGTCTAGAAAGCTAAGAATCGTCTTTTTTCCAGAATTCCCTTTATAGGTTTTCGGCATGGTGAGTACTATGTCTATTTTTGTAGGTAGTTTAAATTCATGAAAATTGTACTAATAATGTATGTGTTTTAGGTTGAACAACTTTAATTATGAATTTTTAGATTAAAACCCAAACACGGCTTGATGGATTGATAATGTCCCAACATTCATTAGATACTTCCAAGGGGAGTCTCGAGTCATGATTTTTATGGTTACGAAATATAAAAATTAAAGTATATAAATAAAGGGAGTCACTTATAAGAAATAATTTACCGCTATTTGACAAAACTATTAGGGGGTGTATTATACAGGGCCAACTAGGTAATGTGCTGCATAACCAAAGAGTGAAATCCTTAGGCTGACAGGCCTATTATTTGGGAAACATTATGAAAAAACAACTAGGGTCATGTACTACATAGTCAACTAAAAGAGTTCCCAAGAATTATAACATTCTACTGCTGATAAAAAAGGGGTTTAAGATTTGGATGTCTTAAGACCATTGTGGGTGGATTTTATAAGGAAAGGTATTTGAAAATAAATGGGGATATCTATGCCGATATATTCCATTAAGAAACCTCTTCTACACGAATTTAGTTTATAAAGGAGTGTATATTTTCAAAAAATGATCTTTCTTATATTTTTCAATGTAGTTTAAAGTCATATAATAAAGAAATTATGTTGTGTAGTTTCAAGTCTTACAACAAGGACATTAAGAGTTTTTTTAATATTCCATATAGTTTAAAGTCTACAGGAATGGACATTAAGGGGATGTGCAATTTAAATTCATACAACAAGGATATTATGAGGATATGTAGTTTAAATTCATGAAGTAAGGACATAATAGGGATATGAAGTTTAAAGTCATACAACACGGACATTATGGGGTTGTGCAGTTTAAAGTCATGTATGACAGACATTATGAGGATTTAATTTAAGGTCTTTATCTTTGACCATTGATTTGATAGTTCTATAATTCTTGGTAATTATTCTAGAAATATGATACCATATTTAGGTATGGAAAGAAATAATTTTAAGCTGTGACTTGAGGATTTAAAAATCTGAAGAATGAAATGGAAAAAAGTGCTAATGGAATCTAGAGGAGGTATCTTCAAAGAATTAAGTTACCACCATTTGAAAAACCCATTATGACAGATTTATTATGCAGTTCCAACTAAAGCATATGTTGTATATCCAAACAGTGGAATCCTTTGGCTAACATACCTGTTATGTTGGCGACTCATGCAAGGCTAACTAGGGGAATGTACTGCATAGTCATATTAAGGAGCTCTCAAGAATTATGACATTTTATTGCTAAAATTCGATGAAAGTTTATAGAGATTCAAAATATTCCCAAGCACAAAGTTTGGTTTTATAGAGAAAGGTACTTAAATACAAAAGGTTTATTTCTAGTTTTGATTTCAAAATAATTATAGCAATAGGATCTTTATGAAGGTCTGATGAAAACGTAGGAAGTATGGTGCCTATAGTTTTTGGTTATATGACTAAGACCATAATATTATGGAAACAATGGAGGAATATGAGGTTGAATGTAACAAGGTAATTCTAATATTCTTTGAAAAATATGGATATGAAAAATGTAAAACATAGTCTTAGAAACTTTCAGTTCTGGAGAAAGGATGTGAGACAAATACACAAAGGATGAAAACTTTAAATTGCGAGGTTTCGATATACCATCATTAAATATTTAAAGGGTTATAAGAGAATTCTCTCAAGAACATAGTTACCACTATTTGAAAAACCTGTTATAGGGGATATATTATGCAGGAACAACTAGGGAATGTGTTTCATATCCAAATAGAGACATCTTTAGGATGACAATCCTGTTATGTAGGTGAATTTTATGCAAGGCCAACTGAGGTATATACTGCATATTCAGGCCAAAGAGTTCCCAAGTATCAGACATTTTGTCACTAGAAACTGAAGAAATATTATGAAGATCTAAAATTATTTCAATATTAAGAGTATGAATTGAGAAAGGGGTATTGTACAATGCATAAAGAAATCATTTGGATCAATGCTGGACCTAAATTTAGAAACCACTACATAGATCTAATTCATATGTATAAAAAGGGTATATCTCTTGTTTCATTCATGGATTCTCTAAGGTGGGGGCCCAAAATAAAAGATCATGTATAGATTTTGACCATATGTATGATAGGGAGAATTTTCATTTATCTCATGGCTTGGACTATGATCTATGGCCTATTCTTAACTATATATCTCAACAGAATGAGAATCAAGAGATATGTAGTTCTCTAGGTAACATGTAGTTTAATGTCGTGTAGATAAGACATTATGATGTCTAGTTTAGAGTCATGCAACGAGGACATTATATTGTGAGGTTTAGAGTCATGTAGAAAAGACATACGGGGATTTGATATGAAGATAAATTAAATATTATGGTTGGACTAGGGTACATGGACCAAGTGTTACTGAATATCTTGTCGAGGAAAGAATCAGTCAACACACAGTTCTATCAAATAAAATTTCATGTATAAGGTGACAATTTATACTAGGTCTATTCATGTAGATCTGACTCAAACATGGGAGAAAAGATTCTTTTAATATCATGCTACAGCTGGGCCTAAGATTGAATATCTGGATGCCACTACATATCTCATATAGATGAAAATTAATCCCCACATAGTTGTTTTTGTTACAATCAGTTTATCAACATATGGTGAGGACGTGAAGTGATTTCAATGTGAAATAGTAATATTGTGGTTGGACTAAGGGATATGACCCATGTGTAATTGAGTATATTGTTGGGGAAAGAATAAAGCCACATATAGTTCTTAAATAATGTTTACCCCACCCCAATTGAATTAAAAATTGGTGAATAATGGGGGTGTCATGAATATGGGTTCATACATAAGATGAGAACTCATATTGATCTCCTTAGGTATATCTGACTTATATATGGGATAAAAAAGGCATCAATTATCTGATATTGTGGTTTGATATAAGATCTAAAGTATGGATGTCACTACATATCTCATATTAACGAGAATCAATACATATGTAGTTCTTAAAAGGGGTTCTCATGCAGATATGATCCATATATAGGGAGTGGGGAATTTTTCTTAATTCTGGCTGGACCCAAGATAAGAGATATAGGTGTCATGACTGCATTTTCATGACACATAAAATTGATTATAATTTTATGATTTATTTATAGTATAGGGAATACCCTAGGTTATCTCTCAAGAATCATTGGTAGCTTATAGTGTGTATTTTTAATAAATATTACTAAAATAGGGGGTGATTTTGAAAACAATTTTAAGAAAATAACTTAAATTAAAGAGTTTAATAGTTGAAAAACCAAGTGGATTTTGAAAAATAGAAGACAAAGGGTTCATTTTGATTTAACTGTACACATTTCAAGTTCATTGTTCATATATATTCATTTAGGTTTGGAGTAATTATTTGGTTTAAATTAATTGGAATCCCGGTTAATTCCTAAGCTTTTATTTCAATGCTTAAAGAACCAAACATTGAAATAAAAATCATATTGTTAAAGGTTATAACTTATGCATGGAATAAGAGCTTCCAAGTAAAATTTAAATCTCAAGACGTTTTGTAATAAAATGATTCTTGTGTTGTCGAATCATAACAATACAAGTCACGCACTCAAAACCTCACACCGATCGGTTAGAAATTAAGAGCCTAACATTCACATGTATCAAAACAAGCATTAAAATATGAAATCATGTAAGGTAAATAGAATGAAATATTTAAAAACGCAAATTACACCAAACTAGTATATAATATATTCATTATAACTTCTTTGACATGTGTGTATCCCCCTCAAAATGAACACCCACCATTTAGCCTGACATCGAGCGGAGGAGGAAGCTCGGGTGAAACTCATTCTTCGTTTCAAATCTACCTATGAGGATAGAGAGATCAAGTACCTCCAAGGGGATGAAAGTAATCCTCTATAAATTTATTTTTGTATCACTTCACTCTCTTTATCAAACTTTCAAATGAGGTGCTCATGGTTCCTTTTTATAACAAAAATGGTACATGGTTTTGAGCAACTAGTTTTTGGGATACCATTTGTATCTCAGTTTTGTAATAGTATAAATCCATATCACAACTTTACCAAAAGAGAAGAGTTGATTGAAGGCCTATTGAATATCTCCATGTAAAATTTGGCAGCCATTAGACATATGTATTGGGATATATGGTCAAAATACTGAACTAAACTTTTTAATTTAGGTAGATTATGTCTCCTAGAAAGAATGGTTTTGAAGGGAAACTAGATGAAATAATTAGGCTTTGGTTACCTGAAAAGAGTTTTATACCATGATTTTTTGGATAGGAACACAATTTTTCATCCCATTTGGATTCAAAAAATCCCCATAATGCTCAAACCAGCGGATAGATATCCATGGGATGCCATGCAGTTTGGCCCATTTCCTTCTGGATCATCTCCAGGGTCTCCAAATCACCTCCTCCTATAATTAATTCATCAAAACAAGCAACATTACCCTTTTTTAACACTAATAAATAAAAAATAAATTAATCAAACATGATGTAAAATTTGTTATTATTTCTATAATTTTCAATACAAAACAAATTTAGCATAGTGGTGTAATGGTGAAAATGAAACAGTGAATCACGGTGTGATCATACCCCCACACCTAAACATTTGTACTCTTGGGAAAATTCTTATATCCTAACAAAATATCATTCAAATATAAAATGTGATAAAAGTTACAAGATTATTCTAAAATTAAATTCATCACTTCTCGTTTATGAAATCAAATTTTCTATCATTTTTCTTCCCTCACATTTGAATCTGTTCAACTTAATTTGTTCACCCATGCAACATGTCGCAGCCTACCTCACTTAGAAATTTCCCCTCTTCACTCAAGGAACATATGAACGTCGAGTTATTCTATTTTCCCATAGTTCATGTGAACTTACCATATGCTAGACAACATTCTTAGTTCTCTACCAGTAGAAACTAGTGTTCTACTCAAGAGGACTTCCAACTAGTTGTTCTCATGTTCAAGGGTTGGTTGGATTTAATGTATATAAAAATCTAAGGCAGAAGAGAAGTGTTTAATCTATTATGTAGAAAACAAGTCAAAATAAAAAAAGTGTTCAAAATTAATGTACACACTCATACCCTCATAAAGTGTATCACTTGTAACCCACTATCCCCATTGTCCATTTGTGTGGGTCAAAACCAATCAGTGAATAATAATGAATAAACATCCACTTTTCTCCATTATTTTTTTTCTTTTTGTTCTACTTTTTTGTACAAAATTATTTTAATTTTTTTTATAATTTTCATCGGAGATAAAGATGGAAAATTTTTAAAACAATGATAAACTATGTCTTGTGAACCCACTTCCCAAGGAAAATGTAGGAAACCATTCTATCAATCCATATCAATGATTCATTCTTGATAATTCCCATGGAAACACCCTCTCCCATGCACTTTTTGAAAGTAAAACAATAACATACACAAGATATGGGTTGGTAAGGATAAATAATCTCGTAATGTGACTACCTAACAGGCATTTCCTGGTATCAAAGGCTTAAGAAGGGTAAAATATCAAGTTGGTAAAAATAGAGGTTAATTTTACAAAGGGATTTTCAATGAACGAGGACCTCTATCATGGATGTAGCACACTTGAATATTATGGCTTCAAAAAAAATAAAGGAAAGTTGTAGTTTATCTACATTACCTGAGACTCTAAAGAAAGTGATTAAAAATATGAATATGTAATAAAGGGATTAGAATGTATCTCGAGTAAGGGATTAAAATATTGGTCAGTGTTAATGAGGCATGGGTTTCAAATATCCATTAAACACCTAATAATGATTTGAAAATATAAATTCGAGAAAATTATTCCATATCAACATTCTTTTGGAAAACATTTTTCCAAAAAAATGGATTTTTTCACACAATCTACTCAAGAATGAAATTTTTTTGGAATTCTTTTAAAGGGGGAATCTTTTTTCATGATAAAATTAACATTCTAGCACAAAAGTGAGGGATAAAACAATAGGTAAAGTGACAATACTATTCAACAAGCGAGAAAAGAAAAAAAAAGTTGAAAATTCCTAAATAACCCAGGAATGTACCCCTCCCCTATACCTATAACATGCAATGTCCTCACTGTAAAAAAAGAATGTGGGAAGGAAGGATAAAACCTAGAGCATTTCATTCATAGGTCACTTCATGGAGATGGAATTCCTCCATCAGGGACTCTATAATGGCTTCATGAAAGTGATTCAACCACTTCCCATTGACAGTGAAGGTTTTCTTGGTTTCATCATTTTGAACATAAATAACACAAAACAGAGAGACATTAGTAACAATGTATGGTCCAAAACAGTGGTAAAGAAGCATATCAGGATGAAATTTCATCCTTAAATTGTATAGGATGACCTTCTTCCCAATTTTGAACTGGCGATGAAGGATAAGGCAGTCATGGGAAGCCTTGGTTTTCTCCTTATAAATCATGGAGTTCTCATATGCATCTCTTCTCATTTCCTCCAGCTAATGAATCTGTAATTTCCTTTGAGAACATACACTAGAAAGATTATAATTTCATTTCTTGATGAACCAATAGTCCCAATGCTCAATCTCAAATGGGAGGTGAGAGCTCTTTCCAAAAACTAGACTATAAGATGAAATTATAATTGGGGTTTTAAAAGAAGTATGGTAAGACCATAATGAATTATCAAGTCCCAAAATCCAATCTTTTATATTGGTTTGAACCATTTTTTCAAGAATTTTTTTAACTCTCTATTTGAAACCTTGGGTTGACCATTAGTCAATGGGTGATATGTAGTATACACTCAATGACCGACCTCATAATGATGTAAAAGTGATTTCACTGTTTGGTTACAGAAATGGGAACCCTGGTCACTGATGATGAACCTAGGTAATCCAAACCTATAGAAGATTTGGGTTCTCAAAAATTATACAATGGACTTATAATAATCAGTCCTTGTACTCATTCCTCTACCCATTTTTACACATAATCAAATACTAGAAGAATGTACATGTTGATAAAGGAATTGGGAAATGGACCCATAAAGTCAATACCCCAAATATCAAAAATTTCTTGAAAGAGAAATGGGTTTTGTGGAATTTCATTTCTTTTGGAGACATTATCCATTATTTGACAATGAGGAAAATATTTACAAAAATCATGGGCATCCTGAAAAAGTGTTGGCCAAAAGTAACCATGATCAAGGACTTTGCAAATAGTCTGTTGGGGACCAAAGTGGCCCCCGCAAGCAAGAGTTTGAAAGAATCTAAGGACAGACTAATACTCTCTATCAGGAACACAAAACATAAGGACATGATCACTATATGTTCACCATAGGTAGAGGTTATCCCAAATGTACCAACGAGACTCATGTTTTAGACGAATGTCTTGGTTTTTTTGGAAATCAGCAGGAATGAAAGATGCTACCAAATAATTTACAATTTCGGCATACCAAGGAATAACATATTTCACTCGGTACAATTTCTCATCAAGAAACATATCATTTATAGTAATACATGGGGATGAGTCAATGTATGGGGATGGGGTAATCCTACTGATATGGTAATCCACCACATTCTCTACTTCGTTTTTTCTCTAATTTCTATATTGGAATATTGAAGGAGGAGCTACCAGTGAATGAGATGTGGTTTGGATTCCAGTTTCTTAAAGAGATACCAGAGGGCTATATGGTCCAAGAACACAATGAATTTGGACCCTAAAATATATGACCTGAATTTATCCAAGGCGAACATAATGGAAAGAAATTATTTTTTAGTTATGGTGTAGTTTGTTTGGGCAGGTTCCAAAGTATGTGAGGCATAGGCAATAACATGTGGATCTTGATCGACCCTTTACAATAAAACTACCCCAACTTCATAGTCAGAGGCGTCACACATGAACTCAAATGGTAAATCCCACCGAGGTGGTTGGATAACCTGGGGTGATGTGAGACTCTATTTTAAATAATTAAAATATTCTTAAAATTCTTTATCAAAAACAAATTCTTTTTCTTTTCAGAGTAATCTAGAGAGGGGAAGTGAAATTTTACTAAAGTCATGAATGAAATGATGGTAAAATCTATCATGAACGTGGAAATACCACACATCCCATACATTTTTAGGGAATGGTAAAGAATAAATGACATCAAATTTTGATTTATCTACTTGGATATCATCCCTAGAAATGACATTCCACAAAACATTATCTTGTTGCACCATAAAATGGAATTTCTCATAATTTAATATGAGATTATTTTCAATACAGTGGCGTAGGACTGAACCTAAACTACTTAAACAATCATCAAAATAGGATCCATACACAGTGAAATCTTCTATGAAAACTTCCATGAAATTCTCCAGGTAATCTGAAAAAATACTAACCATGAATTTTTGGAAAGTACATGGATCATTTCACAGACCAAATGGCATCCTCCTATATGAAAATGTGCCAAAGGGGAAAGTGATGGTCATCTTTTCCTGGTCCTCAGGGGAAATATGAGTATGAAATTATACAGAATACCCATCAAGGAAACAGTAGTGGGACATACTAGCTAGCCTCTCCAGCATTTGGTCAATGAATGGTAAAGGTAAATGGCCCTTCCCAGTGTGTTGGTTTAGTTGGTGATAGTCTATGTAGACACGCCAAATATTTTTCACATGAGTTGGAACCAATTTATTATTTTCATTTTTAATTACTATAAGGTTAGTCTTTTTAGGAACTAATTGAATGGGACTAACCCATTGGCCTTCAAAGATGGTGTAAATGATTACAATAACCAATAATTTTGTTACCTCATTTTCACAAATTCTAGGAGGGTTGTATTTAGTCGATGTTGTGCCTACCACATTAGTTTAACATCATAATTTAAAAAAATATGATGTGTAAAAATTTATGTGATTATACTAGGAATTTCTGAAAGTGCCCATCCCAATGATTGATTATACTCTCTCAAAACGTCAATCAGTCATAATTCATGCTCAGGAGGGAGTGAAATAACAATGATGATGGGAATATTGTTTTCATTCTCAATATATGAATAGTTTAAATCTTGTGCCAGTTGTTTTAGTTCCAATTCAGGTGGATTTTGGATTGATGGGAGTGTGTATGAATGTGAGAGGTCACTAATCTCATCTATCTACTCAATGGTATCATCCCCAGATGAGGAATTATCTTTTACAAGCATAGTAGTATCATCAATGGTCAGTGGATATTCAGTGTTCAAGAAATCATCAATTTATAAGAATGCATGACATTTTTCTAGAAAAGTAAAATAATCAATGCATGATTAATTTCCTATCATTTCAATCAATGATGAAAGCTTAGAAAGGGGATTCACGGAGATAAAATATATTTGTTCTAGGGGAGGGAGTGAATCAGTTGAATTAACAGAGAGAGAGAAATGTTTTTATGATGGGTACTTCATGGAATAAAGGATATTGAAGCTGACAATGTCACCACCAAAATCTATACATAATGTACAATTATAGGCATTAATTATGTTTTTAGTGGTTTTCAAGAAGCCTCTCCCCAATATTATCAGGTCATGTCCACTCATCCCATCATCATCCATTTTAAGCACATACAAATTAGGAGGAAAAATTAAAATTTTCACCCTCACAAGAACATACCCTAACACACCAGAAGGTTCTACTATACTCCAATTTTCTAGATTAATGACTATTACAGTGGGATTTATTTCACTGACCTGTAAAGAAGAGTAAAGAGAGTGAGTCGTCATATTAATAGAGGCACCCAAATCAAGCATAACATTATAAAAATATTACTCCCCTATGGTGTACGAAATTGAGAATTTTCTAGGATCATTAAACATGGTGGGAAGTGATGTATCTATCAATACTGAGACATTACTCCCCTATATCACCTTCTCAACACCTCTAAGTCTTCTTCGGTGTGTAAAAATATCCTTTAGAAACATGGCGTATCTTGGAATTTTCTTCATGGCATCAATCAAAGGGATGTTAACCTGCACTCTTTTGAAAGTTTACAATATTTCCTTATCAAGTTTAGTTTACTTTTGTTTTCTTACTTGGGTATCCCTTTGGGGAAATGGAAGAGGAATGGATGGTATAGGCGACTCATCAATAGACACACTCTTTACTTTGGATGGGCTTCTCTCACGACAAGGATTTTATTCTGTTAGACCATTTTCAGTAGTTGGGATGGTGGTTTCTATAAGAGGGAATGACTCTAAAGGAGGGGTTATTTTTCTTCTAAGTTGTTTCCCACTACTAAGGGTTATAGAACTAATATTTCCCTTATCCCCAGGGTTAACTACTGGTTGAAAGGGTAGTTTACCCAACCCATTAATTTGAATTTACCCCACTGAGTTAGCTAATTGGCCTAATTGGGTTTTGAGGTCTTGTATGGCTTCCTGAGTGGTTTTTTGGAATTGGATATTGTTGGTATCCATTTGTTTCATCATATCTTCTAGGTTAGACTTAGGTTTTGGAGAGGTTTGTTGGAAAGTCCTTTATTGTGGTTGTGAATTTTTGGTGGTGGTTGTAACGCCCCGACCCCAGCTACCCAGAGTCGGTGCATTACTTCGTAACATTGGCATGGTCACAAAAGATCAAGTCTCGAAAGATCGATTAGTTTAGTAGCCTTGGAAACACTAGATACATTCATAAATGTTACATTACATCATAAAGTGAAAAACTACAATAAAAAAAGTCTCCAGAGTCCACACTCATATCCTCTTCTGACTATCCCTGCAGGTCATTCATAAAATACTTCTTCACATCCTGGAAAATATTAAAACATTGAAAGGGGTGAGCTCAAATGCTCAGTAAGGATAACAATATTGCGGAAGCTTTCATAAATAAACATTAACATTTAAGGCAATGTATAACTAAAACAAAATCCTTTTAAACTTGAACATCAACATAATATGGAAAAAGTAAAATGAGATAATGCCATTTACTTCTTCACATGGATATTCTACTGGTCGAATAATCACATGCAATATCAATAACCATTTTCATAATGAGGGAATGTATAATGCCAGACATTCTGAAACATTTTGTCAAGGCCTCGGCCAAGACGTCTAAAATGATTAAGGCCTCGGCCAAAACCATAAATCAAATTGGGAAAGGGCCTCGGCCAATTCCACATCTAGTTGTCTCATGAGACCTACCGATGCATCGAGGAGCTATATCGGGCTCCACCCGTCACTTATTAAGTCCAATACATTCCTCATATGAATAGGTTTAAACATATCATAAACCATAACATAATAGTATCACATAAAACATGCATAAAGGAAACATAACATTTCCACATTTCAATTACAAGATATCAATACAACACATTGATATAATAAAAACGCTTTCAAAACCATTTTCAATACCAAAATAAAAGAAAGTTAAAACTTTGTATTTATTTTTCATTAAAAAAATGATGGCTTGTAGAGGAAGCCGAAACTCAAATAATGGTCACGGCGGCGGAGAAGTCGTTGTCGCCGCATATGTACGGAAAAAAACATTCCCTTTTTGTCATTTAGTAAAACGCTTCGTATAAAAAGATTCCTTTTGAATAAACGTAAAAGTCAAAGGGGTTTATACACTGTACAAAAGAAATTTGTGTATAAAACAAAATATTCCTCAATGAATGGAGATTGAGACGAAGTCCCTTAAAAAGATCATTTTTAAATAAAATATATCTATTATGTGTATTCACTATATGTACACATAAAGAAAGTATAAATACAATATACGACATAATAATATCATGACATAATTTGAAAGTAGGAGATTAACCCAAAGAATGGATGTTGGGTTATGAAATTCCCTTACCTCGTGTCTGACTTGACTCAACCGTTCTTTAACCTCCTGAATAATAAACTAGAGTTAATATATACCTTATTAAGAACCATTTTTAATTTCATTATCCTTTTTATATCACTTATTACAATGTTATGAACATTATGTAATTATTTAAGTTAATAACGGTCGTTTTGTCGATCTTTGGTACTTGAGTCAACAATAAATTTCTTATAATTACAAGTTGTTTATGTGGTAGAATATACATTATCTCCAGAATTATATTCATGATTTAGATGTCATATATATCATATATATCCAGTATATACATTCATTTATAATATTACGTAACATTTAGAGGTAAGAAATGAAATGCACCGTTCATGGAGACGGTAAGCCGTACGTACGCATGAACGCTACTTTCATTTCAATTTCATATTTAATGGAACGAAATAATAATGATATAAATGTATAATATAATTCCAGTATAACATAGTGTATAATACCATTTACTCCATCCTTTATACATCCCACATATGGCATTAACGATTCAAATCACTTTGAGGGGGCGGTAGTCCGCACTTTCTAAAATGAAATTATCGCGTTTTACCCATAATGGAAATCATAAAGTATGCCATAAATGAGAAATACAGAAGCATAAGTAAAACATAAACATATTATATATCATATATAAAAATAGTGACATCTTAATGGCCACCTTTGAAGGTGTTATATGAGTGTTGAACAATCATCGTTTCGTGAGGCAGAAATTCGCCATCCACAGAAACCATATGTTCTTTAACCATTAGATGTAGGTGTGTGTAAGTGTAGCTCTAATCCTTCTTATAAAAACATCCTAGTATATTTAGGATACTGGTTTTGTTACAAAAGAAATGAATAAAAAGAGTTTAGGGGGTTGGAGAAGAAAAATAAAATAAAACAACATTAGAGAAGACATTACCTCAAAATCGGGTAACTCTTTTTTATTTGATCCAAAGGCTTCCTTGGGAAGAGTTCTGCCCAAAGTGAGGATTCTAGGAGTAAGAGGGAGAAGTTGGGAGTGTATTTGGGCAGATGTGGGCCGATCCAAATGGCTTGAAAGTGTAAATGAGGTGGGAGAGGTGGGGGCCTATTATAAGTGGAGAGGAGGGGAACTCTTGGAAAGTAAAGAAAATTCACTTTATTATAAAATGAGTTTCGGATTTTAGAGGTCCCACACTTATATAATTCTAGGATAAGATGATAAGGGTTCTAAATATACTCATCCAATAGGTTTTTGACAAGTGTACGCTTTGAATTTTACATTATCCTTCCATTTTATTTAAATCGTTAAATAATGAGGTCATCGATGCATCATCATTATGTAATACCTAATTTAATTTATTTAATGTCTAAAAATTATAAAAAAATACTATGATGTAGGAAATCTTTTTATATTTCTAATGACTATTTATAATCAAAATTTGGACTTGTGTAACCCCACTTAAAAACTGTTTTAGTAAAACAACTCATGTTTGTGTCAATTTAATTTTAACATTAAATATATATATATATTAATGTCATTTTCTAACCAAAGTGGCTCCATGGGGTCCCCAAGTTGACCCATGGGTTTTCTTCGTCGGCCATGACTCATCCAATAGGAGTAGGACAAGTTTCAAGCTCATATCATATTATTAAAACATTATTTTTACCTTAAACTACACTAATTACCTCTAATCACGATTAAGAACTTAAAAGTTACTATTCACCAAAAAATTATTTTAATCTCATTGAACCACATTTTATCTCTTAATGACAACCATGTATGTCATATTTTTGAAAATCAAATCACAGAAGTGGTAATATTTCATTTAAACTAAAAATCAGTTATTTAACTACCACTTAGTGGTTTCACTATTCATCAAAAATTGAAGTTTTTCAGAACAATGCAAAAATTTCACCATAAGATATAATTGATATTCCAAATTCAAAAATGATGTCTATTTTACAATATTCCAAACATATAAGTTGCATTAATTAATTTTATAATTAATTCCCGCTGTCACAACAAATAGCATGTTTTAAGAAACAATTTATATCAAAAGATTGGCAATTGTTTATGTCCAATTTCAATGTGAAATTAATTATAATGACCACCATTGGATAAAATGGTAAAAATATATTCTAATTATACTTTAAAACCACTCAATAGTATAACTTATCACTATAAATTATTTTGATTAAAAAAGTTGTTTTAAGTATTTTTCACTATTCATAAAAATTTTGAAGTTCTCAAAAAATTACAAAAAATTCAACATAGGCTAATTTCAATATTAGGAATACAAAAATGAAGTCCATTTTGAAATATAAAATTTCTATAAATTTAAAAAGTAGTTATTACTATTCATAACGGCTACTTTGATTAGTTGTAGTGTGTTAGAACTCGATGTTGCGTACAATGCAAGTTATTACATTATTGAATGAGAAGCGTATCATGGAAGCTCGGGGTGTTACATTCTACCCTCCTTCAATAAATTGCGTCCTCGCAATTTGAAATTTTTCTTTGTAAATAAAAGGTTGAAAAGAGAAAATACCTTTGTGGAAAACCCACATCGGAAATAAGATTAATAAAATTTAGCCTTAATAAGAGGGAAAGGGAAATGAAAAATTCACCACCCAATTATGATCTCGATTAGGAGAACATTGGTGGAAATTAAAGACATATAATTGGAGGAAAAACGTAAATATTTGTAGGGAGTTATTGAGGTCATCAATCACAATCAACTGTCAAATTGAGGGCCTCAAAGACTTCAATCTATGTTGATTTAAAATATCATCAGTTCAACAAGACATAAGGTATTAGGATAACACTTTTTTTTTTGTTTTAATATCCCTTTACTAAAGTTTAAGAATTAATTTATTCATTGAATAAGAGATAGGTATATATATATATTTATGCTTGACAATTAGAGTTTCAACCTTCAACTTATCTTTCACTCAAAAGATAATAGAACTCAAAAATATTATACTTATCCTAATTGTATAAGGTTCCAAATGTTAACACATACCATTTAGTTTAGAAAAACTATTTTGTAATAACCAGGGACTTCCTGTAGGCTAGTGGTAGGAAATAAAGGCCTGTCTTACTATGCTTGTGGGTTCGATTCCTGCAGCTTTGTCTGACGCGACGGGTTATGCCCCACCCTGCAGGTTGTCCTTTTCCTAAAAATATAGTATTATAGTATTCCAAAAATAATCTTCAGAAATGTTTTAACCTTAAACAATACTATTCAAAGTTTAACTTAATCCATCCCAACATATATAGTTATCCAAAATACCTCTGTCCAAACTTTCTCTAAAAGGTCTCTTAATTCCAAAATCAATTTATCAGATTCCCCAAACAAAGTAAAGTTTCTCTTATTGTCACATACTAAAAATATGATTACCTTCATCATATTAAATCCTTAATGAAAACAACATGTACTGCAGTACAATCCTTATATATATCACATTATTCTTATAACCATAATCTAGTTCTTGAGTCCAAAAACACAAATACAATAATTATTCTGCTTCAACTGTAGTAACAGCATAAGATTGTCCTTGATCCCTTGGCCTTTTCTGAGGTATGTTTCCCTAATGCTTAGGACATTCATTTACATAATGCCCCATATACCTACAATTGTATCATTCAACATTGATAGCCTCTTTCTTTCCCTTGAAATCACATGCTTGGTGACCTTTTTCTCCACATTTGTAACAAACTCCCATTCCTTTTAGGCAAGCAACGAGGTGATTCTTCCCACAATTATCACATAATGGAAAATCCTTATTTCCCTTTTTCCATTTATCCGTCTCTTGTTCCACCGTTCTCTTCTTCTCTTGCTTTACTTTGTTGTCATAAGACTTAGAGAATTCCTTTTCTGTCTTGATAGCACACGAGACAATATCTTTGTATGATGAGAAGGATTGTGATACTAAAGCTCGACGGAGAAATGGTTTTAACCCATCAATGAAACGATCAATCTTACTCCTTGGGTTACGTATATAATCGGCAGCATGCCTCGCTAACCTTGTAAAGTTAGCCTCATACTTTGCGACATTCTCATCCTCCTTCTGCCTCAGACTCAGAAATTGCCTTTCCATATCTGCTCGATGGTCACGAGGAAAGTATTTTTCTAAGAAAAGATCTTTGAACTCCCTCCATTCCATATTCGATACGTCATCATCTTCCTTTGTGTTTTGAATCAGCGACCACCACTGATCGGCATCTCCAGTGAGGCGGTAAACTGCCATGACAACCTTCTCCCTTTCACTACTCCGCAAGGCATGGAATATTTTCTCTAAGGAATTTATCCATTGCTCAGATACTATAGGATTTGTACTCCCATTGAAGGTTGGTGGTTTTTTCCTCATGAAATGGTCTAGCATTGATCCTCCACGTTGCGGATCAGGGTGCTCCATACGAGTAAGGTTATTATTCATAACCTGAGTGAGTTGTCCCAGTATGGTAATAAGTTGATCAGCACCAGTTGTATCTCCAGATCCACAATAATTATCTTGAGCAGGAGGGAAATACCTACACGGAGTGCGTGCATTGATACGGTTTCCATTCCTTCCACTAGGAGCCATTTCTAAATAATGGCATAAACTGGATTAGTTTATGAATCAAAATACATAATTCCATACTTGTAAAACACTTAACATAAATTGAACTAATTATGGATATAATCCATAATTATAAAAATGTTTTCTTTGAGAAAGTATATACTCGTAACCCTTCATAGTGGTTTGTAAAGAAAATGGGAATTATCCTAAGCATATCCCCCGGGAGTGTCGTAACCAAGAGTGCAGCAAGGCCCGTTGTCGTGCACCAGTTCCCGTTCGAGTCTATCTCAAAGCGGTGTTTTCGGGTTTTACCCCTAGGTACATATGTGCCAGAGCCGCCTCTACCTACTCGTATCTAGACAGGGATGTATTGCTCGGAAAACTCACAAAATCTCTACAATACCAAAATTTTTAGGAAGTTCTTCTATACTAATCCTCAAAGTTCATCTTAGGTCTACATGCTATAATCAGAGTTTGTCTAAATCTAGCTTCCAAGGTTAGTACTAAACTGCCTTTGATACCAACTGTAACGCCCCGACCCCAGCTACCCAGAGTCGGTGCATTACTTCGTAACATTGGCATGATAACAAAAGATCAAGTCTCGAAAGACCGATTAGTTTAGTAGCCTTGGAAACACTAGATACATTCATAAACGTTACATTACATCATAAAGTGAAAAACTACAATAAAAAAAGTCTCCATAGTCCACACTCATATCCTCTTCTGACTATCCCTGCAGGTCATTCATAAAATACTTCTTCACATCCTGGAAAATATTAAAACATTGAAAGGGGTGAGCTCAAATTCTCAGTAAGGATAACAATATTGCGGAAACTTCATAAATAACATTAACATTTAAGGCAATGTATAACTAAAACAAAAGCCTTTTAAACTTGAACATCAACATAATATGGCAAAAGTAAAATGAGATAATGCCATTTACTTCTTCACATGGATATTCTACTGGTCGAATAATCACATGCAATATCAATAACCATTTTCATAATGAGGGAATGTATAATGCCAGACATTCTGAAACATTTTGTCAAGGCCTCGGCCAAGACGTCTAAAATGATTAAGGCCTCGGCCAAAACCACAAATCAAATTGGGAAAGGGCCTCGGCCAATTCCACGTCTAGTTGTCTCATGAGACCTACCGATGCATCGAGGAGCTATAGCGGGCTCCACCCGTCACTTATTAAGTCCAATACATTCCTCATATGAATAGGTTTAAACATATCATAAACCATAACATAATCGTATCACATAAAACATGCATAAAGGAAACATAACATTTCCACATTTCAATCACAAGATATCAATACAACACATTGATATAATAAAAACGCTTTCAAAACCATTTTCAATACCAAAATAAAAGAAAGTTAAAACATTTTATTTATTTTTCATTAAAAAAAATGATTGCTTGTAGAGGAAGCTGAAACTCAAATAATGGTCACGGCGGCGGAGAAGTCGTTGTCACCGCATATGTACGGAAAGAAAAACATTCCCTTTTTGTCATTTAGTAAAACGCTTCGTATAAAAAGATTCCTTTTGAATAAACGTAAAAGTCAAAGGGGTTTATACACTGTAAAAAAAAATTTGTGTATAAAACAAAATATGCCTCAATGAATGGAGATTGAGACGAAGTCCCTTAAAAAGGTCATTTTTAAATAAAATATATCTATTATGTGTATTCACTATATGTACACATAAATAAAGTATAAATACCATATACTACATAATAATATCATGACATAATTTGAAAGTAGGAGATTAACCCAAAGAATGGAAGTTGGGTTATGAAATTCCCTTACCTCGTGTCTGACTTGACTCAACCATTCTTTAACCTCCTGAATAATAAACTAGAGTTAATATATACCTTATTAAGAACCATTTTTAATTTCATTATCCTTTTTATATCACTTATTACAATGTTATGAACATTATGTAATTATTTAAGTTAATAACGGTCGTTTTGTCGATCTTTGGTACTTGAGTCAACAATAAATTTCTTATAATTACAAGTTGTTTATGTGGTAGAATATCCATTATCTCCAGAATTATATTCATGATTTATATGTCATATATATCATATATATCCAGTATATACATTCATTTATAATATTATGTAACATTTAGAGGTAAGAAATGAAATGCACCGTTCATGGAGACGGTAAGCCGTACGTACGCATGAACGCTACTTTAATTTCAATTTCATATTTAATGGAACGAAATCATAATGATATAAATGTATAATATAATTACAGTATAACATAGTGTATAATACCATTTACTCCATCCTTTATACATCCCACATATGGCATTAACGATTCAAATCACTTTGAGGGGGCGGTAGTCCGCACTTCCTAAAATGAAATTATCGTGTTTACCCATAATGGAAATCATAAAGTATGCCATAAATGTGAAATACAGAAGCATAAGTAAAACATAAACATATTATATATCATATATAAAAATAGTTACATCTTAATTGACACCTTTGAAGGTGTTATATGAGTGTTGAACAATCATCGTTTCGTGAGGCAGAAATTCGCCATCCACAGAAACCGTATGTTCTTTAACCATTAGATGTATGTGTGTGTAAGTGTAGCTCGAATACTTCTTATAACAACTTCCTAGTATATTGAGTATACTGGTTTTTTTACAAAAGAAATTAATAAAAAGAGTTTAGGGGGTTGGAGAAGACAAATAATACAAAACAACATTAGAGAAGACATTACCTCAAAATCGGGTAACTCTTTTTGATTTGAGCCAAAGGCTTCCTTGGGAAGAGTTCTGTCCAAATTGAGGCTTCTAGGAGTAAGAGGGTGAAGTTGGGAGAGTATTTGGGCAGAGTTTGGCTGAGCCAAATGGCTTGAATGTGTAAATGAGGTGGGAGAGGTGGGGGCCTTTTATAAGTGGAGAGGAGGGGCACTCTTGGAAAGTAAAGAAAAGTCACTTTATTATAAAATGAGATTCGGATTTTAGAGGTCCCACACTTATATAATTCGAGGATAAGATGATTAGGGTTAGAAATATACTCATCCAATAGGTTTTTGACAAGTTTACGCTTTGGATTTTACATTATCTTTCCATTTTATTTAAATCGTTAAATAATGAGGTCATCGCTGCATCATCATGATGTCATAATTAATTTAATTTATTTAATGTCTAAAAATTATAAAAAAAATACTATGACGTAGGAAATATTTTTAGCTTTCTAATGAATATTTATAATCAAAATCTGGACTTGTGTAACCCCACTTAAAAACTGTTTTAGTAAAACAACTCATGTTTGTGTCAATTTAATTTTAACATTAAATATATATATATATTAATGTCATTTTCCCACCAAAGTGGCTCCATGGGGTCCCCAAGTTGACCCATGAGTTTTCTTGGTCGGCCATGACTCATCCAATAGGAGTAGGACAAGTGTCAAGCTCATATCATATTATTAAAACATTATTTTTACCTTAAACTACACTAATTACCTCTAATCGCGATTAAGAAATTAAAAGTTACTATTCACCAAAAAATTATTTTAATCTCATTGAACCACATTTTACTTCTTAATGACAACCATTTATGTCGGATTTTTGAAAATCAAATCACAGAAGTGGTAATATTTCAGTTAAACGAAAAATCAGTTATTTAACTACCACTTAGTGGTTTCACTATTCATCAAAAATTGAAGTTTTTCAGAACAATGCCAAAATTTCACCATAAGCTATAATTGATATTCCAAATTCAAAAATGATGTCTATTTTACAAAATTACAAACATATAAGTTGCATTAATTAATTTTATAATTAATTCCCGCTCTCACAACAAATAGCGTGTTTTAAGAAACAATTTATATCAAAAGATTGGCAATTGTTTATGTCCAATTTCAAAGTGAAATTAATTCTAATGACCACCATTGGATAAAATGGTAAAAATATATTCTAATTATACTTTAAAACCACTCAATATTATAACTTATCACTATAAATTATTTTGATTAAAAAAGTTGTTTTAAGTATTTTTCACTATTCATAAAAATTTTGAAGTTCTCAGAAAATTACAAAAAATTCAACATAGGCTAATTTCAATATTAGGAATACAAAAATGAAGTCCATTTTGAAATATAAAATTTCTATAAATTTAAAAAGTAGTTATTACTATTCATAACGGCTACTTTGATTAGTTTCAGTGTGTTAGAACTCGATGTTGCGTACAATGCAAGCTATTACATTATTGAATGAGAAGCGTATCATGGAAGCTCGGGGTGTTACAGTGGTGGATGACTACTCTACCGTAGTTGGTACCATTGTTGTTGAGGTTGTTTTGAATACCCCCTTGCCTATAGGCTTGGTCTTCTTTCCACCCAGGGTTAGATGGATAGTAAGGTTATTTCCTAAAGGGTTTGTTATAGGGTTAGCCTGGGAAGATTTCCTCACAACTCTCAGAAGTTTATCATAATTGAAGGAATTTGTCAGAGTAGTGGGTTTAGGAAGAACATATACCAAAATGGATGGGAGGAGGATATTGGGATTTACCTTGGGAAATAGTTAGTTGTTGAATAAGGGTACTTACCTATTCAAACATTGTGTCCACCTTCTTTTCAAATTCAGTACTTTTCACCTCATGGACACCTCTAATGGGTACAATGGACTTAGAACCAAATTGTTGAGTGTTGTATTCCATGTTATCAATTAGGGTCCTTGCATCGATTGGTGTTTTATCCACTAGTGAACCACCTACAATAACGTCAATCATGTTACGATCGATTGGAATTAAACCTTCATAAAAATACTGTATTAAAACTTGATCAATTATTTTGTGCTATGAAAAAATGAAACATAATCTTTTAGATATTTCTCAATATTCATGAATTTTTCCCCTTGAGTTTGTATTATACCACATATTTATTTTCTTTTTTTTTCAATTTGAGAGGTTGGGAAATATTTTTCAAGAAAAAGGTGTTTCATGCCTGCCCAGCCTCTTATTAGGGAATGAACATAATAAAACCAGTCTTTTGCAGTGGATTCTAATGAAAAAGGAAATCCCCTAATCTTTACTTTTTCTTCATCCACATTTTCATTTTTTAATGTAGAACACACAGTATGAAATTCTTTAAAATTCTTGTGTGGATCCTCTCCATGAATTCCATGGAATCTTGGTAATATATGAATTAAACCAGATTTTAGTTCAAAATTAGGTTCCGCGCCTTGTAATTTAATGTGTGGGTTGGATATAGACATCAGGTGAGGTTAGTTATTTTAGTGTTCTACTATTTTTAGCCATGTTATAGAAGTTTATTTTAGTTTCGATGTCTGTTCCAGAAGAATGAGTAAAAGGATAAAGAAGAGTGTTGATGTTTTGTGTATCCTCCTTTAAAGGGTTCTTTTTTGTGTCTCATTGTTTCTAATGTAGGATCCTCTCTGGTTTGGGTTCTAAAGGTGGAAAAATCACCCAGAGTAGAACATGTCATACACCAAACCTACACAAAAAATAGATTAGAAAACAAAATGATTGAAAAGGTAAATAAATATTCACAAAATTTACAAACATCTTATAAAAAACACACACTAAAAACTAAAAAAATCCAAGGAAATGAAGTCTTTTCATCCCCTTGGTGGTACTATACCTCCCTATCCTCATAAGAAGAGCTGAAATAAAGAAGGTGATTCACCCAAGCTTCCTCCTCCTCTCTATGTTGGGCTAAACGGTGGGAGTTTATTTTGAGGGAGCTACACACATGTCAAGGGTGTTTCTACGCATATATTAGCTACTATTTTGGAGTAATTTTGGTGTTTAAAAATTTCATTCCATGTACCTTACATGATTTCATATATGAATGATTGTTTTGATACATGTGAATGTTATGCTCTTAAATTTAACCGATTAGTGTGAGGTTTTGTGTGCATGACTTGTGTTGTTTTTATTGGACAACAAAAGAATCATTTTCATACCCACATTCTTGAAATTTAAATCTGATTTGGAAGCTCTTATTCCATGCATATGTTTTGAACCATGACAATATGATTGTTATATCAAGGTTTGGTTCTTTAAGCATTGAAATAAAATCTTAGGAATTAATCGATATTATAATTAATTTCAACCAAATAACTACTCAAAACCTAAAAGAATCTCTATGAAAAATGAACTTTAAATGTGTGTAGTGAAATCAAAATGATCCCTTTGTCTCATTTTTTTTAAAATCCACTTGGATTTTCAACTATTAAACTCTTTAAGTTAAGTTATTTTATTAAAAATGTTTTCAAAATCACCCCCAATTTTAGTAATATTTATTAAAAATACACACTATAAGCTACCAACTCTCCTTGGGAGATGACCTAGGTTCTTCCATATTCTATAAATAAGTATTAATATCATAATCAACTTGAAGGGTCATTAAAATGTGGTCAAATTTTGGTCTTTGATTCCTTGAGAAGAGTTATAGCCCATGATGATTTGGAGCAAAACACAAAGTTTCAGCCTATTTGGATGCATGTAATTACTGTAATTCTCAAAACAGTGGATAGATGTCCATGGGATGCCATGAAGTTTGGCTAATTTTCTTCTTAATCATCTCTGGGGCATCCAAATCACCTCCTCCTACAATGAATTCATCAAAACAAGAAACATTTCCCTTTTAGACAGTGATAAAAAAATCAATCATGAAGTGAAATTTGTTATTATTTCTATAATTTTTAATACAAAACAAGTTTAGTACAATGGTGTAAGGGTGAAAATGAAACAGTGAATTACAGTGTGATCATGTCACTATGTATCTCAATAGAAAAAGAATCAATCCCCATGTAGTCCTTTGTACTTTCATGAGGCTTAATGTCATGTGGTAAGGATGAAGGTAAAATAATGTGAAATGTCTACATATCTAATGAAAACAAAAAGATAATACAGTTTATCATCATGCGATGAGGAAATTTATTGTGTATTTTAAGGTCTTACAACCAGGACCAATGATAACCCCAAACATGAATTGAGACACCTTATTTATGCAGATAAGCTCTTTACCTAATTCCTAAGCCCACATGAGTTGTTCTTGATGTGATAAACAAGGAGTGGTAAAAGATTATTTTGCAACACAAAGGTAAATCAAGTGAAATATAAGGTTTTAATTATTAAATGGTATTTGAGCCAGGATATAGGGCCTGGATATCACTACATATCTTTCTAGGGGAAAGAATCAAGTCACACATAGTTCTTGAAATTGTTCCCCATATCATCAAGTTTTGATATGGGGAAGAGGTATTTTTATTTTTTTCTAGGATGATGGTTGGGAATAATGTAGGAAGTCTAGGCATTACCATGTATCTCATTATAATAATAATTAATCCAGTATTCTTAGAAGATATCCCTACATAGATCTAACTCATGAATGGGGAAAAGGAATGGGGTTTTCTATTCCAAAATCATGGCTAGGCCCAGGTTTTGAGATCTAGCCATCGCTACGTATCTTTCTAAGGAAATAATTAATCCACACACAGTTCTTGAAGGAACTCCATGTGTAGGCTATACACACACATGGGGGAAGGTAATTTTTCATTCATTGCGGTTGTATCCAAGATAGAAGATCTGGGTGCCACTACGTATCTTGCTAGGGGAAAGAATCTAGCCACACATAGTTATTAAAATGCTCCATGAATTTTAACATCATGAGGTAAGGAAGAAGATGAACCAATTTGAAAATAAATAAATTTTGCAACTAGACCAGAGTAAAAACCTAGGCGTCACTACCTATCTTGTTGGAGAAAAATTCAATCCACATTTAGTTATTGAAATGTTCCATACAGTTTAACATCATTTGGTAAGGATGAATATGAAGTAATGTGAAAAGATAGAAATATTACAACTGGAACAAGGTTAAAACTCTGGAATCACTACATATCTTGTTGAAGAAATAATCATGCCACACTTAGGTCTTAAAACATTCCCTATGCAAGTTTTATTCATACAAACAGGGAATGGAAAGGTTTTTTTAGTTATGTCTAGACTGAATATTGGAGATCTACGCATCATCATGTATCTCATTAGAATGAGAATCATGCCACACATAGTTCTTGAAAATATCATTCCCCGCACCAACTGAGTTTGATGCGAGAGATAGGGGATTTTGACACATTCCATAATAATAGTTAAGCTCAAGATATAGGATGGTATGAGAATCAAACCATGTATTTTAGAAGGGTGCTCTGTATAGGTTTAGTTCATATATAGGAAAAGGGGAAATGAATTTATTTATGGTTGAGTCTAGGCCCAAGATTAAGGATTTGGGTATCACTATGTATTTCATTGGAATGAGAATCAGGCCACACAATGTTCTTAAAGAACTGTGTAGTTTAACATCTTGTGGTGAGGATGCAATTCCCCTGATGTGAAAGAAAAATTGTAGCTAGACCAAGGAATAAGACCCAGGGGTCACTATGTATCTTTCTAGGGGAAAGAATCAAGGAACAAATAGTTATTAAAAATGGGTATCTATGCAAATCTGAATCAAACATAGGGAGAAAAGAGACTCATGTTCCGCTAAGGAGGGATAATGATGTGAGTAATGCTTTCACATGGAAGGTACTCATATCTTAAAGGACCCCAAGGAATGAAAATTTGTGGTATATTGGGGAATTTATTATTGTAAACTGATGGAGATGATAATTGTTCAATTTAATGTTGTGTTGTGTGGAAAAATGCTATCTTGAAGTTTGACATCATGGGAAAAGGACAAGGATCTGCACAGTTTAATGTCCTATAACATGGACATGTATGGTTCTATACAGTTTAACATCCTATGGATATGACAATGGTGTCTATGTTGTTTAACATCTTGCAACTAGGACACGCTCTATGTGATTACAAAAATTATTTCTTCAAGAACCTTGCATTGGTTGGAGTTATAATGAGTTCTATTCCCATTGAGATTAAAGAATAATCTCCATTAGAATGGACCTTATGTATGAAGTAAGGCCCTTCCCACTTTATCTCAATCGTGGAGGATTCTTTCCAGTTATCATTAGATTTATAAGGACTAATGCAAAATTTCATTAGAGGAATTAATGGAGGAAATATTTATTTTTGAAATATCATTCTATTCTATTCTAACTGACTTCCAAGTGTTGTAAGTTATAAAATATCATTTCATCCTAGAACTCCATCTCATCTAGTCGCTTCTGAGAATACTCATCTATAGATAGATGATCACAGACAACATCTCAGAGTGAAGGAAATTTAACTTCAATGGGTAGAACTGCTTCTGTCTCATATACCAATGTGTATGGGGATGACCATGTGGCAGTACAAGTAGTAGTCCTATAAGCCCATAAGGCATACATAAGTTTATCAAGGATAGACTTTTTATCTTTATCCACCATATTCTAGAGTATGTTGGACAATGATTTTTTGAAAGCTTATATATGTCCATCTTCTGATGCATGATAGTGGGATAAATGGTTGGATTTGATATTGTATTCTTGATATAACTTCCTTAGCCCAATATAATATAAATTGGTGCTGTTTTCCATCAATATGGTATGAGGGACACTAAATCTGGTAATGATATTAGCTTTGAAAAAGATAACAATGCTTTTGGATCTGACTTATTCAAGAGGTATTGCCTCACCCCATTTATAGAATAAATTAATAGTAGTAAGGATGTACTTGAATTGCTTGGTTATAGCTAAAGGATAAGGTACTACTACATCCAGTCCCCATATAGATAATTTCAAGGAGTATTTGTATTTATGTGAAAACTATGAGGGTTGATGAATGAAGTTGGAATAAACCTATAAGGTATGACACTTCTTAGTGAAATATTTTCAATCTTATGTCATCGAAGGCCAAAAGTTTCCAAGACTTCGTATTTGATCAGAAAGACTATGCCAAGACTGGTGGGAACCATAGGCTCCTATGTGTACTTCTTTTAGGACAGCTATAGTCTCTTCTCCATCAGTGCATCTAAGGAGGATTCTATTGAAGCCTCATTTATAGAGGATCTTCTGGTGATCTAGGCCATCATAAAGAGTTAAATTAACCACTCATCACTGTACCTATTCCTTCCTAGCTCTATCTAATGGAAGTAAACCATTTTGGAGATATTATATGATGGGTGCCTTACATACCATGGTATGACCATATGGCTCAAAAATGAGACTGATTTCCTTGATTTCATCTATTCTGATAAGAACAAAAGGTGAAACCACATGGAGGTGGGAAATACTGATGATTTTTTCATCCCAATTTGGATCTTCTTGGGTTGTGGCTGCATTTTTAAATGCATCATCATGGGATTTTTTTGATTTCGGGATGTAATAAAATGTTGAATCCAAGGTAAATTCAGCCATTAAACCTCAGAAATAATCACATAGGGTAATTTTCTCTTCTTTTCTGATAGTGTAATCTCTATTGATCTATTTGATTACCAGTTCTGAATCACCTTTCAATTATAGATGAATTATTGGTATGTGGAGTTCCAATTCCAAACCTATAATGAGAGCCTTATATTCTGCCTCATTGTTAGTACCTCTTTATAATAGCCGAAAGGAATATGGAAACAATTCCTTCTCTAGGAAGATAACCACAATTCGTAACCCAACTTTTTTGAGTTTATGGTCTTCTAATCTCTTCCCCATTGGACTTATGGAAGCACCATCAAAGTACATTTCCCATATTTAGGAACTTTATTGAATATATAAGATTTATTCATATGGAAGTTTTTGTATTCAATAATGTCTCTTCTATAGATGAGTTATCATCAAGGAAGTCTGCTAAGGCTTGGCCTTTTACTGCTTTATGAGAAACAAACTGTATATCAAACTGCTATAGAATAAATGCCCACCGTGCCAAAAATCTTGTAAGCCTAGGATGAATGAGGATAAATTTGAGATGGTTATTTTGAGATACCAATTTGACCTAATGATGATGTAGATAGCACCTCAATTTTTGATCTATAAAGATTCATTCTAGGTATCTTTTCTCAATATTTGAATATTGATTCTCTGCGTCGAGCATGGTTTGACTGAGATATTAAAGATTATTTTCATTTACAACATCATTTTTCTTTGCAAGTAAGGCACATAGTGATCACTCCAAGGTTATTACATAAAGAATAATATACTTTTGTTAAACAGGTCGCATCAATACTAGTGGGATCAAGAGGTATTTATTGAGGGTATCGAATGCTTCTTGGTTGTCATTGGTCCATTGATATGCGAACCCCTTCTTCATTAATTTGGTGAAGATAAAACACTTGCCTTCCAAAACAACATTTGGATTTTACTACTAGATCATCAACATAGAATTTAATGAATTTACCCAAGAAGGTTTTGAAGATGTGTTGCATTGTACATTGATATGTCACACCAGCATTATTCAATCCAAAGGGCATTACTCAATAGAAAAATATACCTTGAGGGGGTATGAGGGATTTTTATTCCTCATATTATATAGGTATCTAGATTTGGTTATTCCCAAAGTAACCATCCATGAAGTATAGAGATTTATAGCCAGCTATTTTTTCAATAAAGAGTGATGTGATTGGAACCGAGAAGTCATCATTGGGACAATGCCGATTGAGATCTCTGAAATCAATATAGACTCTTATTTTCCCATTCTTATTTGTTACCTGGAAAATATTATCTATACACTTTGGATATTTCACCTCTATGATGAAGTTGTATTTGATAATTGTTGTTTCTGGAAATGGGGATGACCTCGTTTGTTTAAGGTTTAAAATTTTCCAATCGGTTTCTAATGGGTTTATTCATAGAACCAGAAAAATCCAATGATTCTATATCCATTTGGACCTAGTTTCCAAAGGTAGGTGCTCATTAGTTGTGGACCGATGAGGCTTATGAATTTTCATTGGTCGACAGGATGGGAGGTCAGACTCATCACACCTTTTTGGGGGGAATTATTACCTACTCTGGGACTCTCTCATATATTTAAGTTATGTTCACGAATCCTTATTAATTCAACAAGTATGAAAATGAGTTTTCATTTAGATTTGGAAATCAATGATTGATATGTATAAGATTTAGAGAATCTTTTATATGTATTTGAGTTTCTTAATCAATGGAGAATCATCCGTATGTATTGAAGATTCATAGTCAATGGTATCTTTCAATACATTATATAGAAATATCTTGTTCATTATGATTACCATACTGGTTTTAAATCCACTCAGTGGGGAACTTGAAGTTTATTGTTATTCAGAAGGACATGGATTATTTCAGAGTTGGGATCGTACTCATAGATGGGCTATCTACGTATCCTTGTTAAAGTGGAATCATAACCCACATAGTTCGGAAATTAAGATATAGTTTAATGTCATATTGGATGGATGAGAATTAATGGTTGATGTGCTTGAACCTTATAAAGTCTTCCTATGTACTCTAATTTTAAGGCAGAGATCAAATTCCACGTAGTTTGAGTAAGAAGTTTGGGTATTACTATGATTAAAGGCCCAAAAGAGATGTTTCGTGGTTACTTTTACACTCTAAGCTCATGTGAGTCATGCTCAGTGTGAGAAACAACAGGTATCAGTAAACATGACGATTTGTGACACAAAATATGCGGTCACAAGGAATGATATAGGGATTATGTATGTGTGACTACCCATGTAAATTAAAATCAGGACTTAGTTCAGGAAATAAGCCCAGGAGAAGGGTCAATAAAGGTATTTGTACTTTATGGAGATTTAGAATTTTAACTTGGGACTTACTCCTGAGAAGGAGGCCCAAATTAAGAGGGGATTATGATTGGGTCTTACTCCTGAGAAGGAGGCCCAAATTAAGAGGGACTTATGATTGGGTCTTATTCATGAGAAGGAGGCTCACTTAAATGGAATTATGATTGGGACATACTCCTGAGAAGGAGGCCCACTTAAAGGGAATTATGAATGGGACTTACTTCAGAGAAGGAGTCCCAATTTAAGGAGACTTGTAACTTGGGTCTTATTCCTGAGAAGTGGGCCCAATGTTAAAGGGGACTTGGGGCTTATTCTTAAGGAGGATTCCCATTAACAGGGTTCATAAAGGTATTTGTGCTTTATAGAGATTTAGATTCTTAATTTGGGGCTTACTCCTAATAAGGATGCCCAAATTAAGGGGGATTTTACTTATGATTGGGGCTTATTCCTAAGAAATATGCTCATATCAAAGATTCCCTCATATTAAGGGATGAGGTTGAATGAAGGTAACCTCTAACCGTAGTGATATAAAGATATATAAATCACAATATTTTGAGAGATGTTTCACAGAATTCCTTTCAGATAAGAAATCCAACAAAGGAACCATGCCATAAGTAACTTTGAAGAGGGGTTTTAAGGCTAGATATTTGAAGACGAAAAGTGAATTTAAATAAAAGAAGTTAATTGGAAATAGGGGCACCCAAAAAGAAGGCGGGCGCATAAGTCCTGTTTGGGCGCGCAAGTCCTGGTCATGCAAGTATACTTGCGCGACATGAGTTCAATTGAGCGATGGAGAACCTGTGGGGTAATACTTGGGTGAGACTTGGATCAAGCCCATAGTATTATCCCTAGATTCTTCTAGAATGGTGGAACATAAGTTTCCATGAGAGGACAAGGTGGTGTGCAAGTATCATCACTTCCCTTAAAGGGATGGATACTTAGGCGCACAAGTATTTATGAGTTCTAATACTTAGGCCTTATTATTCCTCTTTAGATCTTCCATTCTAGGTAAGAAATTTCCTTAGAAGTGTTTGGAAGACTTCAAGTAGAGACTAGGGCAACCAGAGCTTAATTCTGAGTTTTGAAAAATCCGTCCTTGAAATAGGGGGCCCACAGGGGGTATTTATAGGCTACTGAACACCTTGGGTGAAAAAATAATAGGGCGCGCAAGTGACTTGTGTGACCATAAAGAATCTTGCGCAACCCATGTGTAAAAGCTTCCTTGTTCATGCCTTTTTCAATTTTTGATGTTCTTCAAAGGATGACTCTCTTTGTGCTTAAGGAATTTCCCTTTTCCATTCGTTAGACTATATGACAGAAAGGAGCATCAACAAAAGTCCCCCCTCAGAGTTCGATCCAAGAAAGGAAAGAGTATTTGACTCTGAGGAAAATGGTAAATAAGGTGTTGTAGCATGCAAGTAGTATGTGCGCAGGTATTGTTCTAGCACACAGGTTCTGGCGCACAGGGGTACTACTTCACCTATAAATATGCGGGCGTTACTTCATGCAAATCACCAGACTTCAAAGGCTTCTGAGCTCTTAGCGCGCAAGTAGCTTGGCATTCGCTCGTTCGCGCTTCTATTTGTTGCGACGTGCTTCTGCAGTCTGTTTCTGACTTGCGAGCCAGTACTTGTACGTTAAAACTTACACAACCAACTTAGACTTGTGTGCCAAGTTTATACTTCCGCACCTTAATGCCTTAGCCATTTTTTCAATTTCTTCACAAATTTTATGAAAAATCAACTTACTTAAAATTTAATTTTTTGATCTTTGTGCATATTCAATGACTCCCAAATGAATTGGATTGGATGATATGTTGTCTAGAAAGAAGATTGATGACATGATGAACATCGTTGTCCATGACTACTATGATATTTGTGACAGAAATCTCCTAGATTTGGCTAAGTACATAAATAAATATCATGTCAATTCCCCACAGAGAATTTATCTGCCTTTATATGGCCATGGTCATCTACAAGGAGTCAACATTCCAGAGGCAAAGAATTAGATTCCTCATTCCTGGTTTCATACTTACACCAACTTTTCTTCAGCAAATGTTTCAGTTGTAGGATCATTTTTCAATGTTGGAACAGTGGATAAGGCATTCATAATGGATCACAACCCATGTGCTCCATATTTGAAACCTCATACACTCAAGATGTAGCCACACTGTTATCCCTCTATTTCCGTTATGTTGTGCATTAAGAGTAGCAACAATGGTGTGAAATTTCAAATCTTTCCTACATGCCATTTCCTTGCAGATATGAAAATGGTAAACCCATGGGATGATATTTTTTCCGCTACCGGTTGGTGGAGATAAGAATATCATTACATTAGAACAATATCTGAAAAGAGTACTCTCTCTAGATGGATCTTTACTTCCAATGCTCCATTCTCAAATCCATGTATCCATCTTCCAAGTCTCTTGGACATAAATAGAGTCACTGTTTGATCAGTAGAAAATTTTCCCAAACCGTACTCAAGAACATTATTTTACAATTGTTCCAAGAAGAGACAATATCACTGTGTCTCTTATTATATCCAGTTGAATGAATGAATTTCAAGTGGTTTCTGATGAAGCTCGGAATTCTATAAATCAAATGAGGAGTTATGTTCAAAGCCTCTTGTAATTCTTGAAAAAGAGAAGAGGCTGCAATCTGTGGATGTCCTTCTAACTCTTTTGCATCAATGAAAAACACTTTCATCCTCAATCATTTGTGCCTGAATTCTCTTTCTACTTGATTTAATTAATTTTACCTAATCCAATTGGCCTAATAAGAATATTTCGATTTTTGCTAGGATGATACAAACAACCCCACAATATTTACATCTTTTGATTGCTCAATATTACCTAAATCATACAAAATTTATGTTTGGTGAGCTGGGACTCGACTTTGATTCAGAGTTCCTTTTACAAGTTTTCGATTTAATGAGTACCCTATCTTCTGTTGGATGTTTAATGTCATGCATCTCAGATATGAAAAGGCTAATGTTTAAAGGTCGAATAGCTTTGATCGAATGGATTAAAATTGACTCAATTCCTTGATAATTTGTTTGAAAACATATTACCACATTCAATTATGGGGGAAAACATGTAAACTATGACATAAGAAATTTTAAATCTGAGGGATGATATGAAAAAAGGGGTAAAAGGAATTAGAGGAATTATTTCATAAAAATGAAGTTACCACTATTCAATAAACCCGTTAGGGGGTTAAATTATGCAGGTCCATTTAAGGGAATTGGATGCATAGTCAAATAATACCATCTTTTGACTGACAGGTCCGTTATGTAGACAACTTATGCAAGGCCACCTAGGGGCACGTGCTGTATAGTCAGGCAAAATAACTCTCAGAAATTTTACTCTTCTATTGCTAAAAATACAGTGGAAGTTTATAAAGATTAAAATTTTCCAAAGCATAGATTTTGTTGTATGGAGAGGGGTACTTGAATATGGAAAGGATATTCTCAATCAAGATTGTCAAATAATTGGATGAATGTCACTCCTGCGAAGGTATGACCCAAACGTAGGGAAGGAAAATATAAACCATAGACTTGAATATTTTCAGATCATGAAAAAGTGTATGGGACAAATATGCTAAGGATGGATGTTTTTACGAATCCCTATATATTATCGTTAAGACAAATAAGGATAAAAGAGGTTTTTCTCTGAATAATGATGTTAACACTATTTGAAAAACCAGTTAGGGAGTTTGAATTATTCAGGGCCACTTAAGGGAATTGGATTCATAGTTAAATAATAGTATCTTTTGGCTGACAGGTCCATTATGTAGACTACTTATGCAAGGCCACCTAAGGGCACATACTGCATGGTCAGGAAAAAGAATTCCCAGGTTTTAGAAATTTTGTTACCAAAAGTCAAGAAAAGGGTTATAGTGATCTGGAAGTATTTAAGGTTAGGAGTATGACACATTAAAATGGGTATTGTCCAATGCATGAAAAAGATACATAGACCAATGATGACCATAATCATGTTGTGGTTGGGTCCTGAATTGAGATGCTGGACTTCACTACGTATCCTATAAGGATGGGAATCAAGCCATATATAGTTCTTGAAATATAGTTTAACTTCATGTGGAACAAGAGTGTAGGAGATCATAGTTTAGGTTCATAGATTTTAGACCATAATGAGGAATACACATTCTGTGTTTTATAAACCTTATGTGAATAAATACCAAGGTTTTCATACCTCATTCATGTGTTCACCGGGGGACTTTTCAGCCAAGGGACTGAAAGTGGAATTTGGGGTTTGGCCCAAATACTTGGGGCTGGGTTTGAGGGATGCTCGAATGTTCCTACGTATCCCATAAGGATGGGAATCAAACCATATATAGTTCTTGAAATACCCTCTGTATAGATTTGGATCGTACAAGTGAAGGGTGAAAGGGGACTTTAGTGCAATGATGGTTGGATCCAAGATTAATGGTTCAATCATTTCCATGCATGCACGTAGTCTTTGAAAAATGACATGATTGTAGATCAATGTCAATTATGATTCCCTCTTAGGCAAGGGAAAATGGGGGATTGTATAGTTTAACGTCGTATAGCAAGGGCGATGGTGGTGCACGGTTTAGTGTCATGTAGTAGGGCCAAAAGGGATGTACACAGTTTAACATCATGTGAGATGGAGGTGAACCAACATGAATAGATTGGTTTTGGGCTTGAACCTCAGGAGGTTACCTATATTCTCAGCCTAGAAGGCAAGGATCAAAGTCCACGTAGTTCAATTAAGAATGAATTGGTGATTAAGTTGTACTTGAGGACAACCTGAAGATGATGTTGGGACTTACATGTGGTTAGTGGCCTAGATAAGGTGTTATGATTGAAGCTTACTCTAAGCTCACATGAGTAATGCTTCGTTTGATAAACAAGAGGTAGAAACAACCCTAACAATGCACAGTTTAACGTCACGCGGGACATATTTAGGGACCTTTTCACAGTTTAAATGTCATGCAGGACGAATATGTACAGTTTAACATCATGTAGGACAAATAAGGGACTGTTTATAGTTTAACATCTTTTTGGGAGAAAAGGGGGACATATTTTAACGTCATGTTGGATGAATGAGGGACCATGCAGTTTAAAGTCTTACAGTAAGTACTATGGGGACTATACTGTTTAAAGTCTTATAGTAAGGACTAAAATAGTTTAAGTTCATATGCATGGACCAGTGCTGCATAGTTTAGTGTCATATAGATAGAACATTTGGTGAATTTGTGTTACAAAAAATACTTCTTCAAGAATCTTTCATTGGTTTGAGTTTTAATGAGTTCCCCATCCATTGAGATTAAAGAATAAGCTCCATTGGAGTAGACCTTATGTATTGAATAAGGTCCTTCCCACTTTGTCTCATGATTTGGAGGTTTCTTCCCTGGTATCATTGGAGTTCTGAGGACCAATACCAATTCTATTTGAATGAATGAATGAAGATGTACTTTTTTGTTGAAAGCCCATGTTATTTGATTCTAATCAACTTCCAAGTGGTGTAAGGTGTAAAATCTTTTTTCATATAATCGTTCCAATTCATCGAACTGATTTTTGATATTATTCATCTGTAGATGACTGATCACAAATGGATACTTTGAGAGAAGGTAATTGAACCTCAATGGGAAAGAATGCTTCTGTTTCATATACTAATGAATATGGAGTTGACCGCATAGCAGTGCGGGTGGTGGTCCGATTAGCCCATAAAGTGTGAAAAAGTTTATCAGACCATGATTTCTTATCTTTATCCACCATCTTTTGCAGTATTTTTGAAAGAGTCTTGTTGAAGGCCTCTATTTGGCCATTGTCCGCTGCATGATACCGAGATGAATGGTTGGATTTGATGTTGTATTCTTGATACAACTTCCTTACCTGAGATGAACAGAATTTGGTGCCATTGTTTGTCAATATGGTATGAGGGACACCAAATCTGGTAATGATGTTAGACTTGATGAAGCTAACAATGCTTTTAGAACTAACTTCTTTGAGAGTTATTTCCTCTACCCATTTGGAAAAGAAGGTAGTAGCAGTAAGAATATAATTAAACTGCTTGAATATAGCCGAAGGGTAAGTTCCTACTACATCCATTCCCCATGTGGAAAATGGCCATGAGTATTTAGCTATATGAATCAACTCTAGGGGTTGATGAATGAAATTAGAATATACCTGGAAAGAATGACACTTCTTAGTGAAATCAACACAATCTTGTATCACTGAAGGCTAGAAGTATCCAAGACTTCAAAATTGATCAGACAGTCTATGTCTAGACTGGTGGGAACCACAGAATCTTTCATGTACTTCTTTCATGACAACCATTGTCTCTTCATCATTAATACATCTGAAGAAAATTCCATCAAAACCTCGCTTGTAGAGAATGTTTTTGGTGATCTGGGCTATCATAAAGAGTAAAATTGACCACACGTCGCCAGAATTGTTATTTACTGGCTCTATCAGGTTGGAGTGTTCCATTTTTAAGGTATTCCCTGGTAGGTGTCATCCATCCTGTAGTATGACCATATGGTTCAGAAATGGGACTGATTTCATTTATTTCCACTGTTCTGATTTTAACATAAGGTGAAACTGTACGATGATGAGCAATACTAATGATTGTTTTATCCCAATTTGGATCTGCCAGAGCTATGGCTACATTATCCTGTGCATCAGCTTGAGCATTTTGTGATCACGGGACATAAGAAAATTTCAATTATGAAGGAAATTCTGCCATTAACTCTCTAACATAATCATACAAGGGGATTAAATCTTCTTTTCTGATGGCATATTCTCCATTGACTTGTTTGATTACCAAGTCTGAATCACCTTTAACATTCAAGTGATTCACCTGTGCCTAAAGTGCCTACTCCAATCCTACGATGAGAGCTTGATATTATGCTTCATTGTTTGTACTGCCCTCCAATAATAAGAAGGAATAGGGTAGTACTGCCTTTTCTAGGGAAATAAGAATAATTCCTAACCCAACTTTGTTGAATTTAGGATCTTTCAATTTCTTCCCTGTTGGACTTCTGGAAGCACCATCAAAGTACGTTTCCCATGTTTGAAGATTATCTTGAATAGAGAAGACTTCCTCATTAGGAAGTTCAGTATCTAAAGATGTATCATATACTGAAGGGTGTTTAGCAAGGAAATCAGCTAGAGCTTGGACCTTTATTGCCATTTGAGACACATACTGGATATCAAACTGTTGCAAAATAACTACCCACATTGCCAGACGTCCTGTAAGCATTGGAAGACTAAGGATAAATTTGAGTGGGTTATTGGGAGATACTAATTGGACCTCATGATGTTGTAGGTAGTGTCACAATTTCTGAACGGCAAATATTAACGCTAGGTATCACTTTTCAATACATGAATATTGATTTTCTGCCTCAAGCATAGTTCGACCAAGATAGTAAAGGTTGTTTTAATTCCCAACATCATTCTTTTGGGCAAGGAAGACACCAAATGATCACTCTAAAGCTATCAAATAGAGGATAAGTTGTCTTCCTTCAACAGTTGGAATTAATAAAAGTGGACTAAAGAGATATTTCTTGAGAATATTAAATGCTTCTTGACATTATTTAGTCCACTGGTAGGTGACTCCCTTCTTCATTAATTTGGTGAGGGGTAAACATTTGCCCGCCAGATTGGGGATGAAATGATGAATATAGGCCAAGTGTCCTTGAAGTCCTCCCAATTCCTTCAAATTTTGAGGAGGTGACATACCAAGGATTGATTTTGTCTTCTCGGGATCAACTTTGATACTATGATGTTGTACAACAAAGCCAAGAAATATTCCTGAGGTTACCCCAAAAGCACATTTCGAGGGGTTTATCTTCAAATTGTGTTGTCGAAGTTTGTGGAATATGATTTCCAGATTGTCCAAATGATCCGAACATTTTCTGGATTTAACCACTGAATCATCCACATAACATTCAAAAAATTTACCTAAAAAGGGTTTGAAGATACGGTGCATGGCACGTTGATACGTTGCACCTGCATTCTTCAGGCCAAAGGGCATTACCCGATAGTAAAAAACACCTTAAGGGGCTCTGAAAGCTATAGATTCTTCATCTTCTAGAGCCATTCGGATTTGATTATACCCAGAATATATATCCATGAATGAGAGTGCTTCATAGCCAGCTGTTGCATCAATTAAGAGTTATGTGATCGGAACAGAAAAATCATCCTTGGGATAATGTTGATTAAGATCTTTGAAATCAATGAAAACTATAATTTGTCCATTCTTATTTTTCACAGGGAAAATATTAGCCATCCATTTGGGATATTGAATTTCTCTGATGATGTTATCCTTGATAAGCTTATTGACTTCAACTTCAATTTTGGAGGCATAAGTTGGGTGTGTTCTTCTTACTGCTTGCTTGATTCCTCGATGTTCTTCTGGAAAACCCAAATGATGAGTGGCCACATCGGGATCAAGACCTAGCATTTCTGTATAATTCCAAGCAAATACATCTTGATTTTTCTTTAAAAAAGAAAGTATACATTTATTTCTCTTTAAAAGTCATGGCCGCACTAAGTAAAGTGGGGTGTGGATCTTCTTTTGTACCCAGATTTATTTCTATGAGTTCATCCACAGTGGTAGAGATACCCTCTTCAAATGATGGAGGAGAATCCCTAAGATCTCCCTCGTTTTCTTTAGTATGTGTTATTTATTATATTTCTACTTGCATAGTAGATGATGTAGAAGAATTTCCATGATCAGGAGAGAAGTTAAAATTTGAACATCTTGAAGAAGAGGCTACCATTTATGACCCTAATGATGATGAAGGGTCTTCCTTGGGTAATAAAGGTGAGATGATGGATTGAGAATAAAAATCATTGTTCATCTCTGACATTGCTATAACTTCTTCTGGCTTGGTTGGTGAAGTATAGAATTTCTGTATTTCAGCGGATGAAATGAAGAAATCTCTATTTGAGCTTTCATCATTGCCTAATGAATCAACAATTTCTACTATACAGTCTGGCTTGGTTGCAGTAATTGACATTATGGAAGTTTCCATAGGATTATTTGGATTTGGGTCTATCCTATCAATTTGACTGATAGGCAACACATAACCTATACTCAGATGTATGAATGGATTTACTGGAATCTTTTCAAAACCATATGGAGCATTAATTTTGGTAACCTCATTTGTCTTGGATTTCTCCTTTACCTCCATGTGATAGAGTTCTGCCTCAATGTATTGAAATTCACATGTTTTGAATGGGGATTTATCACCATATAATTTCCCAATTTGACTATTGAAACGATATTTGCGACATTGATGGTATGACGAAGGTACGACCGCATGTTGATGTAGCCAAGGTATTCCAAGAAAATTGTTGAAGGATGTGTCATGATGAACAAAAATGGAATCTAAATTGGATACAAGGTGTCCAAACTGAGTTATGACTATAATATCACTCAGAGGTTCTTGTTCATTTTTATCATATCCTTGCAACATCAAAGTAAAAAGAGATAAATCAGATTCAGTGAGGCCCAATCGATGAAGTGTGCGAATAGGGATGAGGTTGACTCCTGAACCATTATCAATGAAAGCTCATCGGATGTCTATATCATTTACCTTTCTAGATAAATACAAATGTATAATATGTCCATGCACAACATCATCTTCATCTTCATCTTCATCTGTAAAAGATATCACTGCATGGCATTCTGCAGGATCATTCTCTACATGGTAGAATTGAGCCGCAACAATTTCAGTTTCGAATTCCTGAGGAATCGACAAAGCCTCAATGAGTGCCTCTCGAAGATCCTTTAATAGATTCAAGGCATCCAAAATTGATAACTTGGTAGGTACTTGGTCAATATGTTTCAAGACATCATACTTTTTGTCCAAAGGTCTGCGTTTCCCAACAAGAACATGTGGTTCTGCAGGTGCCTTAGAAGTTGATGCTTTGGAAGTAGATGTATCCTGTATTGGGGTAGGAGTTGGAAATACTCCTGGATTTGGCATATTAGACCGACTAGGTCTATTTATTTGCTGAGAGGAATAAGGTATAACCTCTAACTGATCTTCCAAAATAACTGTACCAGGACTGAATCTGCCATGCATGGAAGAAATTTATTGTTCTTGTTGAGCCCGCTGAAGGGATTTTCCATGAGTTTCTTCCGCATATACAGTTCTAGAAGGGGTAGGATTGAAATAGTGGATTCTAGAATATCCAAGTCTTCCCCTTTATCCTAGACCTCTGGAACTACCTCTAATTCCTCTGTTTGATACAGGGAACTCAGGCTCATCAAGATCAAAACTGCGACTGGCATAAGGATCTGTTAAATGAATTATATTAACAGAACCAAATATCAACTCTTAATCTGATGAATACTCTACCAGATTATCCAGTTTAGGATATGCTATTTGGTGGGGTGGTTCCTGTGCTTTTGAAGTAGATGGCATGAAATCTACCAGAGTGAAATATAATTTAGGCTTTGACATGAACTCACCTTCTTCTGATCTCTCTTCTTACTTTGAATTATGCCACCTTTTTGAAGATTTTACTTCTGATGAAGGGGTTTTTTTTGTGAAATTAAAAGAATAAGACACAATTAGTTTCTTCAATTTCATTCGTAAAATGGAATGAGTTTGGTTGATTGTTTTCCTTAACATCCAATCATCATATTTCTGCGCATTTTTTCTTTTGACTTCATGCAACTCACCTTCTTCCTCTGGATCAGTAGCAGTAACACATGCTACCTGGGCTGAAGAGACTTTCAAGTTTACCAGTCCAGAGTCTACCATCTTTTCCAGGATTCCTTTGAAGAAAAAACAATCCTGAATAGGATTCCCAAATATCTGATGAAACTGGAAATAGTTGGGAAGGTCATCACCTCCTTACTTGTTTGGAATTTTGGGCCTTGGAAACTGAACCAAATTGTTTTCCAGAGCGGAGATAAAGTATCCAGGAACTTTTTCATTCTGGAAAGAATAAAATTTATTCTTCAAATCTTCAAACTGTTTCCTCCTTTGATCTCTTTGATCATCTTGACGAGGCGACCATTGTTTTTTACACTCAGGAGGCGGAGTCCTTCAATATGATGAAGGTTTTTAAGTGGAAGCAGGTACAGGTTGTTGTTTAAGTATAACTGTAGCAGTCACTGCATTAGCCATTCATCTTCTTCGAACTGATGGAATTACATGAGTTATAGCCTTAGTCTTTGTAAGAGAGTCATTAATCTGCTGAGCAATTGAAGTAAGGTCTCGAAACTCTCCTGTGTATTTCACATGGATCAACAATGTGTGTAATTCATCACATAGATTTGTCACATAGATTGGCAACAATTCTTCTTGAGGGAGTTCTAAACTTAATGAATATTTTAATACCTTTCATTGAGCAATAAAATATAAAACTCTTTCATTCTCCCTTTTCCTACAATTTTTAAGATGGAAAACTGTCGTCTTTGGCAATGTTGAGCTGAATTGAAGAAGAAATTTTTGACGGAGGTCTTCCCACTCAGTAATTGATCAAGATTACAAGATTGTATAACAAACAAAAGAAGGCCCTTGTAATGACTATACAAAACACCTGAGCTTAACTGCTTCTTGTTGTTAAGGAATTCCCATCATGGGATCACAACTAGAAACAAAATGTGTTAAGTGTTGTTCTGGATCTCCTGAACCATTAAAAATTGGGAATGTGGTGCTTGAAAAATTTGACGAGGGAGGAATTGCATCCACCCATTTAGGGTAAGATCTCTTCTCCGGTTGAACAGGTGCACGCTTTCCTTCTATATCTTCAAACCGATCTGTTAATGACTCAATGGTAATCATTAATTTTTTTGAAACATCTGGTTGAGCTTGGACCTGTGTGGGTTCAAGAACTGGAGTTTGGATGAGTGTGGCGACCGGTACTGTCACTGATGGTAGTACTGCCAGTTTTTGTCACGTACGACCCATAAGATTAGACCTGTGAGGGTGTACTTGTAAAGGGGGATATTCTTGATCTGTCCCAGTAGTTGCAATGAATTCCCTTGACTGACTAACTCCAGCATGCTTAGGAGGAAGACTACCTTGAATTAGTTCTACATTTAACCTCCTTAACTCCTTCATTTCTTCCTCTAGCTGTGCGGACCTTTCCTCTAATGAGAGTTATTGGCCTTCTCCAGAGTTAGGGGTAACCTGACTTTTTTCCAATTTTTGGATGTCTTTCATAGAGGAGGAAGTTGGTTATTTGAAGGAATACCTAAATTCTGGGTAAGCCTTTGATTTCTGGTACGCACAACTTCTTCATTTGACTTTGTGTATACAACCTCTTGAACATGAACTTCTTCATCTGATTCCTCTATGTGAGCCTCATGTTCTGGGGGATTAGTGACAATGACATTGATGACATTTATTGATGCATAACACATTGCATCCCTTCTATCGGCATTTCTGCGATACTATCTCCTTCCATGTCCTTCATGAGACATTGCCTTCTGTTGAGATGATCCCTCAGAAACTTCTTGATGAACTGTAATTTGGAGGGAATATCCTAATAATTCGGCTCTGCATTCCTCTTGTGTCTTCTTCCCTAATCTAGAGAAAACTGACATTTTTTTAGGAAGAGATTGAGGATTTGAAAAATTCCCCATTCCAGTGGACTGGGGTTGTTCCTGCTATTCATTCTCAACTCTTGGAATCCCATTTGTTGATCCCAAGGGTTAAGATAAAAGAGTCCCTAGTTTCGCAAGCTAAGGTGGCTCTTGAGTTGCTACATCTGGTCGATATTCTCATTTTCTTGATGCAAGAGTAATTCAAAAACTTTTTCTTTATATTCCTAACATTGGGAAGTACTATTTGAGGCTTGTTCTTGAGCAAGCATCTAATTACACATCAAACCAGTTGACTGTGGCCATCCATGGGCAATAACATTGCATGAGACCACTTTTGGCAGGATTTATTGACTAGAGAGTACAGTGAAATGTAGTGCTCCATGAACACCGCATCCCATGATATGAATACCATATGGGGAATTGGTAATTAAATGGCGCAACCTTTTTAACGCGCCAAGGCATGAACGCTGAAGGGATCTCTACTACTTTTCAACCTTTGGATGTCGGGAAACTAAGAGAGATTCCTAGTCAATTTGGTGTTGTAACCCTTCTATCATCTTGACATGATTTTCATATTCATCATAAGATAATATTTTCTCCATTAAGTGACAAATAGTTTTCCACATGTTTAGATGAATATCATGAATACAATCTTTCGTCAACATTTCTAGAATTACATACTGAGAGTCAGCCAAAGGGAAAAACATGACTGGTAGTTCACCTTTCGCTAGTTGTTTTCTCATATTCAGCACTTCCTCATTATAATTAGATGAAGATTCTTCTACCTTATTAGACCAAAGCTGGTTCTTCTTTGTTTCTTTATCAAGATTTGTAGAGAACTCATTTATCAAATTAGAAGATGAATGCCCCAGGGGTGGTTCATAGGATGACATATGCCCCAGGCTATCTACTAATTGATAAAGTATTTCACCTGCTAGCGGTAAAGCATCATACATGAAAGGATTCACATTTTCAAGTGCATCAAGATAAGAGGGATTTCTCGTTACGACATTGTCCTTTGTAGAATTTTCCAGGAAATTCATATTACTATTGTGGAGAGGACTTTCACAGCTAAATTCATCATCATGGGGAGGACCTCCATGGTGGGTTACTGCACAAGATGAAACCTTTTTCTCCTTGATCTTCTGGACACACAGAGGTTTATCATGGCTTTCATCTGAAGATGATACTTCAAGATTGACCGAACTGTAATGAAGCAAGCCTTCATGAGGAAGTGTCTAATTAAGACCTTCGTAATTATTGTTCCCACTATTGGGAAATGAGAGAGTAGAATCTTGATTTGTAATAGATAATTGTCTGAGGGATTCAAGAACTCCAGCATCGAGTAAGGCCTTATTACAGATTGGCTCTTGATTTCTCAACTGTGCTAGACAGGTCTTTTTATTAGATGCCTTCTTACACATTTTTGAAACCACTTGTTGACGAAAGTGGTTATTATGGGTAGGTGTATGTGCCTTCTTAGGCGAAATGGTCAGGTTAGGTTGATTATCTCCATTCAAATTTTGTGTATGTGCCTGACTTGATTGTCCATATGACATGGGGGAGTATTCCCCACAACCTTCTTGGACTGGGACAGAGGTGTGTATCTGTTCCGGAGTGACATGTTGATGATTCACTCCATTAATAGGGATAGATTTACAATTTCTTCCCTGTGATACTGCTGAAGTTGTTATAATATTCTGAAAGGCATCCAGAATATGGGCAAGGATTTGCTTCTGCTCTTTCACCATTGTCAGAATGTGCTTGGTGACTTTAGCTGCCAGAATAGGAATATACGTCTATTTCGTGTCTGGAGTAGGTGTATGTGCCTGCTCCTGTCCTCCTTTTCCTGTCAATGGATATTGACAGTACTTATGTGTGGGGACAGAAAATTGTGTCTGCCTCCTTCTTGTCATTGGAGATTTCCAATTGACATCTCCTGGTGCTACCAAACGAGATTGTTGGTTAACCTGATGAATTACAGGTGTATGTAACTTCTGATTGTTCCCCACTAAATTTGATTGGCGAGTTTCTTTGGTTGTAGTCATACGAGCCTTCTGTCTAGATGATGAATTATAAGCAGGTGTATGTGCCTGCCTATAGTACTCTTCCAGAATTTCCTAGTGGGATTGGCGTGTTACTTCCAGAAGAGTCTGTTGGGTAGTAACATCAGGACGGATGGGTGTATATTCCTGCTCATTGTTTGCCATAAAGCTGGCTTGATGGACTTCTCTGGAGGGGGTAGAAGTAAGAACCTGCTCCCAGTTGATCAGATTTCAACTCTGACGGTTTATCTTGCATGCCCTGGTCTGAGGAACATGAGCCAAACTGCTAGAGGTGATACCCTCATCATGATGACGGTGCACTACCACATTATTCTAGCGAATATTATTGATGTGAGTCCTCATAAAGGACTCCTATCTTCTTAAATTGAGTCCTTGAGTGACCTATTCATTCACCTACCCATAATATGGGAGGGACTGGTTGTTGCGTTCTAGGGATAACGACCCAAAACAGTTGGAGACAGTGGTTAGCACCGCCTGCTTCTTGATCACTGGTCATCACTGTCTGGACAACCAGGGTGAGTTGTTAACTTGGAGGGCCTTTTGAGTAGCCTCCAGAGTCAGAATGGTACCATGTTGACAGTATTCTTTAACCAATGCATTTGAGACCCAGCATTGAAGATGCTGAGTAGGTGATGTCTTCCTCAGAGAGGATGAGGATCCAGCATGAGTAGTGGCCGAGGCATTCACAGGAGTGAACATTAAAGAATCCATTTATGTAATGTAGAGAGATCTTGAAAAAGAGTGCCTATATGATATTACAAACATAATCAAGATAAGTCTGGCCATACTACATCTTTCGGATGAGTGTTTATGTTATTGAATGCTTTGTTGGCCCTCATATTCAGTTAAATAGGGTCCTAACAAATAAGTAAAACATCATTTAACTTGGTTAAGGATTCATGTCAGATTCACTATTTTTGTTTCTTCTGGAAATGGGGATGACCTCGTTTGTTTAAGGTTTAAACTTTTCCAATCGGTTTCTAACACATTTATTCATAGAACTGGAAACATCCAATGATTCTATATCCATTTGGACCTACTTTCCAAAGGTAGGTGCTCATTTTTTGTGGTCTGATGAGGCTTAAGAATTTGCATTGGTCGAGAGGATGGGAGGTCAGGCTCATCACACCTTTTTGGGGGAATTATTACCTACTCCGGGACTCTCTCGTAGATTTAAGTTATGTTCATGAATCCTTATTAATTCACCAAGTATGAAAATGAGTTTTCCTTTAGATTTGGCAATCAATGATTGATATATATAAGATTTGAAGAATATTTTTTATGTATTTGAGTTTCTTCATCGTAGAAGAATCATCTGTATGTATTAGAGATTCTTAGTCAACGGTATCCTTCAATACATTATATAGAAATCTCTTGGTCATTATGATGACCATACTGGTTATAATTCCACTCAGTGGGGAACTTGAAGTTTATTGTCATTCAGAAGGACATGGATTATTTCAGAGATGGGATCGTACTCACAGATGGGCTACATACATATCCTTGTTAAATAGGAATCATAACCCACGTAGTTCGGGAATTAAGATATAGTTTAATGTCATACGGGACAGATGAGAATTAATGGGTGATGGGTTTGAACCATAGAAAGGCTTCCTACGTACTCTACTTTTAAGGAAGAGATCAAAGTCCACTAAGTTTGAGTAAGAATTGTGGGGATTATGTATGATTAACTACCCAAAAGAGACATGTCGTGGTTACTTTTACACTCTAAGCTCACGTGAGTCATGATCGGTGTGAGACACAAGAGGTATCAGTAAACCTGACGATTTGTGCCATGAAAGATGCGGTCATAAGGAATGATATAGGTCTTATGTATGTGTGACTGCCCAAGTAAATGAAAATCAAGACTTCGATCAGGAAAGAAGCCCAGGAACAGGGTCCATAAAGGTATTTGTGCTTTATGGAGATTTGGAATTTTAACATGGGACTTAGTCCTGAGATGTACGCCCAAATTAAGAGGGACTTATGATTGGGTCTTACTCCTGAGAAGGAGGCCCACGTAAAGGGAATTATGATTGGGACTTACTCCTGAGAAGGAGGCCCACTTAAAGGGAATTATGATTGGGACTTACTCCTGAGAAGGTGGCCCAATTTAAGGAGAATTTTAACTTGGGAATTATTCCTAAGAAGGAAGCCCAAAGTTAAAGGGGTCTTGGGGCTTACTCCTAAGGAGGATTCCCATTAACAAGGTCTATAAAGGTATTTGTGCTTTATGGAGATTTAGATTCTTAATTTGGGGCTTACTCCTAAAGAGGATGCCCAAATTAAGGGGGATTTGACTTATGATTGGGGCTTATTTCTGAGAAAGATTCCCATATCAAAGATTCCCTCATCTTAAGAGATGAGTTTGAATGATGGAAACCTCTAACTGTAGTTATATAATGTTATATAAATCACATGTTTTTGAGAGATGTTCCACAGAATTCCTTTCAGATAAGGATGCCAACAAAGGAACCATGCCATAAGTGACTTTAAATAGGGTTTTGAAGGCTAGATATTTGAAGAGGAAAGGCGGATTTAAAGAAGGGAAGTTAATTGGAAAGAGGGGCACCAAAAAAGAAGGTAGGCGTGAAAGTCCTATTTGGGCGCACAAGTCCTGGTCGCGCAAGTATACTTGCACAACATGAGTTCACTTAGGCGACGGAGATACTGTAGGGTAATACCTGGGTGAGACTTGGCTCAAGACCTTAGTATTATCCCTAAATGATTCCAGAAGGGTGGTGTACAAGTTTACATGAGAGGAAAAGGTGGCATGCAAGTATCATCACTTCCCTTAAAGGTCTAGATACATAGGTGTGCAAGTATTGATGAGTTCGAATACTTAGGCCTTATTATTCCTCTTTAGATCTTCCATTCTAGGTAAGAAATTGCCTTAGAAGTGTTCGGAAGACTTCATGAAGAGACTAGGGTGACCAGAGATTAATTCTATGTTCTGTAAAATCCGTCCTTGAAATGGGGGGCCCACAGGGGGTATTTACAGGCTACTAAACACTTTCAGAGAAAAAATAATAGGGCACACAAGTCACATGCGTGACCCATCTGTGGCATGCAAGTGACTTGCGCGACCATAAAGAAACTTTTGTGACCCATGTGTAAAATGTTCCTTGTTCGTGCCTTTGTCAATTTTTGATGTTCTTCAAAGGATGACTTTCTTTGTGCTTAAGTAATTCCCATTTCCATTCATTAGACTATGTGACGGAAAGGTGCACCAACAATAATCTTGTCAATTTAAGCCTCAATCATGTAGGTATGAGTCGGGTGTGTTCTTCTTAATACTTGTTTGTATCCCTAATGATCTTCTAGTAAGCCCAAATGATGGATGGAGACCTCAAGGTCAAGACCTGAAATCTCTGACTAATTTCAAGAAAACATATCCCAATGTTTCTTTATAAATAAAGTATACACCTCTTTCTCTTCTTGATTCACAGCCACACTAATCAGAGTGGGGCGTGGATCTTCCTTTGTAACCAGATTTATTTCATTGAGTTCATCCACCGTGGAGGAGATGCCTTCCTCAAATGATGGAGGGGCATCAATGAGGTGTTCCTCTTATTCCTCTTCTTCCCATGTTTCTTATTCTGACTATTCTTGAAGTTTGGGTGATGAAGATGTACTTTTAGAGCTATGGGAGGAGTTGGAATTTGGAAATCCTAAAGAGGAGGAAACCATCTCTAACCCAACTAATGATAAAGGGTTTTTTGAAGTTCTGAAGGGAAGATAATGGGATAAGAATCAACATCCCTATATTTTTCCATGAGTGCAACAACTTATTATATCTTGGATGATGAAGCATAGACTGGATGAAGCTGAGTAGATTTAATGAAGAAATATTAGTTTAGGCTTTCATCATTGTTTGGTGAATCGATGATTTCTTCTGTATTATCAAGAATAGTTTCCACAATTGACATTATGGAAGCCACTGAATGAGTTCTTAGATCTGGTCCAACCATTTCAATTTGATTAATGGGTAACATGTAATCTACACTGAGAGGCTTGAATGGGTTTACTGTGATATTTTATAGGCCATTCAGAGCTTTGATTCTAGTAACATAATTTTCCACGGATTATTTTCCCTTTGTTTGATAGAACTTTGCATCAATGTACTGGTATTCACAAGTTTTTAATAGTTCCTTATCACCATGAAATGTCCCAATTTGACCATTGACACAATATTTGAGAAATTGATGATACGATAAAAGAATAACCACATGATAATGTAGTTAAGGTATCCCCAATAGAATGTTGAAATCCATTTCCTCCTAGGAAACCATGAAATCTGAATCAGATACAAGATCCCCAAATTGAGTTATGAGTGTAATCGTACCATGATGTTCTTTCTCATTCTTCTTATAACCCTATAAAATCAAATCATAAGGAGAAAAATAGGATTTAGTGAGGCCTAATCCGTATGATTTTTTGATGGGAATGAGGTTGACCCATGATCCATTATCAATGGAGGCTCATTGGATGTCAATATCATTAATACTTCTAGATATGTACAAGGGAAAGAGGTGTCCTTGTACAACAACATCTTCATCCTGTTCCATGAATGATATGAACGCATGGAATTCTGAAGGATCATTCTCTATAAAATATACCTCATCAGTAACACCCTCATTTTCAAATTATTGAGGAATTGATAAATTCTCAATGAGTGCATCTCAGAGATCCTTTAACAAATTTAGAGCATCCAATATTGACAAATTGGTTGGTACTTGGGGTAGTTTTTTAAAAACATCATATTTCTGGTCTAGAGGTTTTCACTTACTTGCATTGAGATAATCTTTTTTAGAATCCTTAGGAGATGATGTCCCTGATGCGGATGGACCATCCTTTGAAGTAGAAGTTGAAAGTAGTTATACTCTTGGGAGATTAGGTCGTCTAGGCCTTCCCACCCATTCATGAGATGGTGAAACATCCTCTAACCGTTCTTTTAAGGTTATTATTTCAAGGAAGACTATATCATGTGTGGGATAATTCTCCTATTCCTAATTAGCCCACTGGAGGGCTCTCCCACAAGTTTCTACTGAATAAACGGTTCGAGCATGGGTGCAATAGAAATAGCGGCTTCTAGGATACCCATGTTTTCCCATGTATCCTCAACCTTGATGAACTCTTCATCTAGATCCCAAATCAGATATGGGGAAATTAGGTTCATAATCAAAATTATCCTTTCCACAGGGATCTATTAAGTGAATATCATTAACAGAACTAAAAATCAAATCCTCTTCTGATGAAGATTCTTCCTAACAAGTCGATTATTATTGAGTAGTTTGGAAGAGAATTTCTTATGATTTTGAGATAGTAGGTATGAAATATTCCAATGTCAAGGACAAATTTGACCTTTACATAATCTTATATTCTTCTAACTTATCTTTATCCTTTTGACCATGTCTCTTCTTTAAGGATTGGCCTTTGGAGGAGAGATTTTTTCATGAAGATGGATTGGTTGTAGTGGAAGTGGCAGGATGCACATTCGGTTATTTGAACTATGTTTGTAGAATTTAATGAGATTGATTGATCAATTTCCTAACCATATAGTTATACAAATTCTACACATTCTTGATTTCGACTTCCTTCACTACTACAACCTGCCCCTTTATCAGCGCTAAAAACCAGCATTAACCGCGCTAGAAAAGCACTGTTAATTCCGGCGTAGATAAAGGGGGGGTCCCCTTTATCAGCGCTCCGAGAAGCGCTGATATAAGGTCCCTTTATCAGCGCTCCTCTAGCGCTGTTAAAGGTGTCATTTATCAGCGCTAAAAAAGCGCTGATAAAGGCCCCAACGCCTGCACCTAAAAAACAGTACCTGCACACCTGCACACCAGAATACCTGCACAAAGTAGCACATGCACACCTACACACCATAGCACCCGCACCCAATATTTTGACTGACAATGGTATATACATTTACTTAACATCATGAATACAAAAAAAACGCATTGCTATATACATTTCAAACATTGTTTTACATAGTTACATTTACAATTATTCAACAACAGTTATAAACATTCATGTCTCATCCTTTGATATCCGTGATCCGCTCTCGACGGTATTTATTGCCGAACAAAGCATCTGAACTCAAGGAAAAAAATTCACCTATATAAGAAAACAAATATTATGTTAGTAATGAAATAATGAAATAAATTAAAATAGTAATATGAAAGAATACATTAATATGGAAATGTGAAACTAAAATATGAAATTTTAAACTCAAAAGTTTTAATTTTCAAAACAATGAAAGGGAATAATGTAAAATCAATATGTTTTTGATTGATTTATCTCATTTAATAAATATTGATTCTTTATCTAATGAAAATATTTACCATTCACACCGTGCATCGGATTGAGGTGCGGTCGATTCATACACATCACAAATTATTCGTGGATCGTTGTCCTAAAGTATCAAAACAATCCGAACGTGTTTTCTCGGTTTGCCGTATGTCATTGGTGCTGTTTTCCAAAGTTTATGTCATTTTCAAACTGATATCAAACAATTTTAGCCATACCGGTCACACTGTGCGTCGGATTGAGGTGCGGTCGATTCGTACATGTCACAAATGAGTCGTGGATCGTTGTCCTAAAGTATCAAAAAAATACGAATGTGTTTGCTCGGTTTGGCGTATGTCATTGGTGTTGTTTTCCAAAGTTTATCTCAATTTGAAACTGATATCAGACACTTTTATCCATACCGGTCACACCGTGCGTCGGATTGAGGTGTGGTCAATTCGTACACGTCACAAATGATTCGTGGATCTTTGTCCTAAAGTATCAAAACAATCTGAACGCGTTTGCTCGGTTTGGCGTATGTCATTGGTGTTGTTTTCCAAAGTTTATCTCAATTTGAAACTGATATCAGACACTTTTAGCATAGATAACATGATGTATTTTCATTTCATGCATAACCACGGTGGTAAGTTATAATTTATCAACATAACCGGCCATGTACTGTGACTGTTTCTTTGAAAACCAAAAGGATTCACTGCATCTGTAGATAACGCAAGACGATGGTTTCTCGACTCGTTTCCAAATTCAGGATACTCATGATCGATTATCTTCCACTTAGGAGAGTTTTCCAGGTGATGTAGTATCCCATCTTTAATTCTTATATCTGCATGCCATGTTAATTGTTCTACAGTCTCCTCACTTCCATATAGGCATCTAAACCGTGGAATGATCGGAAAGTACCATACAACTTTAGTAGGACTGGATTCATCTTTCTTGTATCAAGAAGCCCCACACTTTGGGCATTCTTTAAGTGATTTGTGGTCCTTGCGAAATATTATACAGTCATTCGGGCAGGCATGTATTCTTTCAGAGATCATACCCATAGAGTGTAGCATTCGTATGGCATCGTATGTTCGGCTCGGGAGCTCATTGTCTTATGGGAGCATGTCATTCAAGAGGGCAAGTAGTTTCGTAAAACTGTCATCACTCCACCCGTTATCTGCTTTCAAATTATACAGCTTCAGTACGGCTGAAAATGCTGTATATTTAGTGCAACCTGCATACAATGGCGTCTTTGCACAACTTCTTAACATCTCAAACAATTTTGGGCAATCGCGAAGTTCATCTTCTAAGGTCATTGTCATTTTCTCAACACGATCTTCATCATCATTCACATCTGTAATCACATCCTCCATACGGTCATCTTCATTGTTCATTTTTGTAATCATATCAGATGATCCATAAAACGCAATGTCACCCCAATCACTACCTACATTCGTTGTTTCCCCGTGTTTATTCCAACATGTATAACTTTGATCTATTCCATGACAGATCAAGTGTTTTTCCAACTCATCTGGACTAATTTGTTTTGAATAACAACAGCGTATACACAGACAAAGGATTTGAGAAGAGTCACATGCATAATCTTTTGCAAACTTGATAAATTCTTTCACGCCTTCTTCATAATCTTTTGTCAACCGATTGGCATTCATCCATTCATTATTTATATTCACCCTATTTAAAATCTATAGGATAAGTATATAGGTTAAAGGAGAAGGAATATTAGTATAATTTAGATAAAAAACAAGATACTTCAAGGAAATAAAGGAATAAATAAATACCAAAATAAAAAATATATTGGGAACCACTACAATCCCCAAGCCTCACATCATCTAGATCTCTAAAACCCATCAAAGTTACTTCAACTCGATCTGGCAAAACTGGGACCCAATTCTACCTGAACTTCAATACATGAGGATTTCTTGGGTACTCAGTAGGGAACCACCAATGTGGTTTCATAAATTCTAATTTTTACTTATATGTGCATGTTTCATGCTCTGAATAAATAAATAATATCTAAAAAATAAATAAATAAATCATCATTGATCCTCAGGTTCGTAGCCTCGATCATCCATACCAACTTTGGCTAGTGCCAAAGTGTATTTGAGAACATTGTGATGACTACACCAAACATAACAATAATCATGAGGTCTTTCACCCTATATACATTGATAATTACCCTAGATATAAACTCACCCTGGTGAATATGATAATAACCTGGAAAACCTACATCCCATTATCACAACTTGAGTAGTATCCATACTAGTATAAAATTGTTCCCAACAACTTAACCCCAGTAGTACAGGACACTCAACCAAACATGCGAAATACACAATAAGGACTGAAATCTCTAACCTATCCAATTTTCATAACAAATATAATCACTACTCAAAATCAATGGCATCCCTATTAGTAGTATCATAGACCTCACTACTATGTAATTTTTTCCATTTCAATAAAATACCACCTCAAGGTCATTTTTTAATAAAAGTGGTGACATGAATTGGTCACCTAATTCATGCCCCAAAGGACTCAATTAAAAAAAGAGTATAAGTAAAAACACAAGGTCAAAAGAACATACACCAGTAGGGATTGAGATAAGTATAAACAAAAAACACCAAGGAAAATCTGGAAAAATATCTAGAAGCAATGAATGATCCAAACAACCTATTATCAACTATTCCATGATCTCCAAAAGGGGTTTTACTATCCATGGGGACAACACTAATCCATCTGGATCGAAGGGAATCCAATGCCTTCATAAATTTTCTTCTCTATCAACTTGATTTATGTTATTCATGTTGTTATACAATTGTTATTTTAAAATGAAGGGCTGAAATTAAACCTGAGAAAGACCTTAATACATTAAAACCAATGTTTAGAAAGGAAAACCATTAAAGGTTTGGATCAATAAGCTGTTAAGAATGAAGACCATCATTGCAACATCACCATCCAACAGAAGCACATGATGTAGTGAAACACTCATCGCATGAGAGCATCATATTATTTATCAGTGTCTTACATGGTATAGTCTCATAATATTTACATGGTAATATTCCATACTATAAATAGTCTCAAGAGATGGCTCATGTCCCATTTCAATATATAGGTTTGTTCTGGGTCAGTCTACACATCCAGCCTATCAACAACCTTACAAAGTTATACCCACCCATGTAGTCACATCCCCAAGGGGGATGTTCACACACTTTAGGTTCAATTCAATAAGGCCAAGGGCTCTGATGTATCACTAGTTCCATGTGTGGCCTATGGGAACAAATACATAAAAGTCACAGAATGTATTCCAAGAGGTCTCTGGGTTCCCCCTAACAAGGTCCTTTAAGTCACACTCACTCTAATAACACCAATTAAGGAATTTATAAATCCATAATGAAATTACCAGGACCACATACCGATTTTATATGTTTCTACTATTTTAATTCCATGTTGAAAACTTTTCCTATGCTCGCTAAGCCTCTTCCAATGTCTACCCCAAGATCAACTCATCAATATAGCTCCTTCCTCTCTCCAAAAAACCAAAATTATTAAATTATAACATTTATAAATAATTATCCAAATCAATTTAAACTAGTTATATACCCTAGAAACTCATCTTGTGGACTTTTCATGTTATAACCAAGACCAAAAATCCATATAAGATCTGAAGTGGGATCTTAGTGCCATCTTAGGGAAAATACCCAACCATCAAAACCAAATCCATAGACAACATTATATAATTTGATCCAATATCCATGAAAACTACAAAAGGAAACACAAATCCTTCATAATGATTGGTGAATTGCAGATACCATCATGATTCCTCTTATACATGAGGTTGGAAAACACCCCCATCAAATCAATATGATACCACCGTGCTCCAGTTGAATCACCCATAAAACCTAATCTAGATAAATCAAAATTCAATAGAAACTAAATATAAAGAATAAAATGGTAAGGAAGATGGTTAAATCACTTAGAATTGTTAAATAAATCCACTAAAAAACACCCCATTGAAAGGGGAATCAAAGAGGAATAAGCAGGTGGGTCGATTGGGCATTGTATAAGAGGGAGGATGAGAAATGGGGGCTTCCCCTATTGGAATTTCAGAGAGAAAAAGATGAAAATATAATTTTAATGTTCTACACAATTTTCCAAACCATATACTAATAATGTGGTGTCACTGTACAAGAAAACCCCTTCAAATATTTGGTCAACATAGTTTACTAAACTATGCATTAATTATGTAAATTGGAACTACCTCAGTCTACAAAATTTCACATGTTTTGTATGAAATCATGAAAAAATGGTATGTTAATCCCTAACTAAAATCCACCTCACATGGTTTCTTCTATGATATCCCATGGTTAACCTTCACTAACCATGAAATTCAACTATGTGATTTAGAAAGAGGACTGAAAACCTCCTGATGCTCAAGGTTCTACATTGTTTCAAAAAAAAATATGAACACAAAACCATGTTTCATTTGAAAAATCTCCAAAAAAAATTATATAAAACTAAAATAAAGCTTGTGAGACTCACCTGAGTACTTGAGGCACCTCTCAAACCGCAGTGGAGGAGGAGGCAGCAGAGTAGGCAGAGGAGGAGGAGGAGGAGGCGCCAGTGGAGGAGGAGGATGAGGCAGCAGACTAGGAGGAGGAGGAGGAAGCACTAGTGGAGGAGGATGAGGAGGAGGAGGAGGAGTGGAGGAGGAGGAGGAGACGGTGGCCGGAGGAGGAGGAGGAGGAGGAGGAGGCGGCCAGAGGAGGAGGCGGCGGCTGGAGGAGGAGGAGAAGGAGGAGGCGGCGGCCGGAGGAGGAGGCGGCGACCAGAGGAGGAGGAGCAGGAGGAGGCGGCGGCCGCGGCGGAGGAGGAGGAGGCGGCGGCAACGGTGCAGAGGAGGGCTTCTGCGAGAGCTTGACCGGGTGCATGGAGGAGGAAGAGGACCCGCGGGTTTTTAACAAATCCGTGTGAGCCTTTATCAACGCTAGTAAAAAGCGCTGATAAAGGATGTATTTATCAGCGCTAAAATGAAAAATCGCTGATAAATACAACCTTTATCAGCGCTAACAAAAGCACTGATAAAGGTCCAATTTATCAGAACTTTTCCGTTAGCGCTGATAATGTCAAGCGCATGCCTTACTCAGTTTTGTGGTAGTGTTTAAAGAGGAATTTGTGTAAATGGTTTGGTTTTTAGTGGTATTTCAAATGTAATTTTATTAATAGTTTTCAATGGACATATGAAATTTATTTACTCTATAATATTTTAAGTTTATATTTTTATATAATTAGTAAAACTAATACATTATATAGGGAAGACAATTAGATTGATTATAAAACCATATAAATGGAATGTTACTAACTCTATCCAAAACATAAGATATCAATCATGAACTCACTCCAACAAAAGGTGAATTAATTTTTGACCCCATTTAAACTCCTAAACTTAACATTCATCCAACATTCCCTACATGGTTTAAATTTGAGTGCCCCTTGTTTGATAAGTCTCTTTAGACCTATTCCCTTAGAGGGATGTGATTGACTATTAATATGAAATTATTGATGCTTATTAATGGATGTGAAAGTTGTCTCTTTATAATGAGGCTATTAGAGTTTACATGTGATTTACTGCTTATATTATTTTTAATCATGTGATGATCATTGGATTGTTGTTTCTCACTTCCCTACTACAAAATAAGCCTTTAACACTGCTACAAATGGCCATTATCAGTCCTAGAAAGGCACTAACTACATGTGTGAGGTTAAAATCCCGGGTCATTTATCAACACTGAAAAAACACAGATTAAGGGGTCATTTATTAGTTCTAAAAAATGATCAGATAAATGGGACCTTTATCAGTTCTTTTAAAAGTAGTGATAAAGGACTAATTTTTAAGTGCTTTTATTCAGTGCCGCTTAATAAACCCTTTATCAGTGCTTATAAAAACACTAATAAAGGACCATTTATCAGCACTAATAGAAGAACTAATAAAGTATACCATTTTCAATGATTTTACAAGTGCTGGTAAATGATTCATTTTTTTAGTTCTTTTAAAAGCATTGATAAAGGGACATATTATAGTGTGTTGTAACAACACACCGCAGCACCAATGCATTGTGTCATAACAACACACTGCAACACCAGAAGTACCAGATTCACACCAGATATAAAAAAAAGAAACAATGCAGAATTTAAATGAAATGATATTTAAAACAAAAATACATGAAAAAACACTATAGTATAGACATTCCTTACATTGTTTTATATAATTACACAATTACGAATTATTATATACATTCAAAAACATCAATGTTCCTTTTTTACTTTTAATCCTGGACTGACTCATACTATTGCTAAACAAACCACCCCCTAATTGATAAAAATAAAGCACCTATATAATAAAACTATTCTTATATTAGTAAAGACATAAAGAAATAAATTAATGGAAACTATTAATTTTACTAAAATGGATGTCAATTTTAAATAGAAATGATAAAATTAGAGTCATACTAGTCACACTAAGCATCAGATTGAGGTGCGTCCAATTCCCACATGTCTCAAATTACATGTGGTTATTTTTCCAAAAGTATCAAAACAACTTGAATGTGTTTGATTATTTCAGTGTATGTTAGTTTTCATTTTACTAAAATTTCATTTTAAAATCATGAAATTTTGATTCCTTTCGATTACATTATGTATTGGTTTTATTTGAAACTAATTCCTACACATCACAAATAACATATAAATATTTTTCATAAATTATAAAGAAAATATGAGTATTTTTTATTGGTTTTCAGTGTGTGGCACTTTTTAAACTAAAATGTAAATTTTAAACTGATAATAAACACTTTGAGTCAGATCGGGAAAATCACATATTGGATTGAGGTGAAGCATATTCCTACACATAAAAAATAAATTAAGGATCTTTTTTGTATATTATTTTATAATATGAATATTTCATCATAGTTTTGAGTAGTTCAATTGTCCATTTAACTAAAATTGATGTAAATATTAAATAAAAAGATGCACTTTTAGTCATACTGGTCACACTGTGGGTCGGATTGAGGTGTGGATGATCCTACACATCACAAATGAGATATGGATCATTTTCCCAAAGTATCAAAACAATTGAAATGCTTATTTATCATTTTTGAGTATGTCAGTTGTCGTTTTTACTAAAATTTCATTTTAAACTGGACACCCACACATTGACTCATTCCAATCACTTCATGTATCAATTCTTCAAGAGATAGATTCTTATACATCAATAATGACATAAGAATCATTGTACTGAATTATCAAGAAAATACAGGCATGTTTGATCAGATTTCGAGGAGTGATAATTTTTGAACTAAAATGTCAATTTTAAAATGATAACAGAAACTACGAGTCATAACAGTCACATTGTGCATCAAATTGTGGTTTGGTTGATTCATAAACATTCAAATTAATTATAGAACATTGTATTAAATTATTAAAACATTATGAATGTGTTTGTTCAGTTTTGAGTGTGTCAGTTTGTTTTTTTAATGAAATTGATGTCAATTTTAAATAAATATGCACATAGAGTTATACCAGTCATATCATGTATCAGATTTAGGTGTGGATGATTTCTCCATATTCGAAATTAAATATTGATTTTTTTCTAATTTATCAAAAAAATATGCATTTTTTTGCTTGATTTTTGGTACATCACTTGTCTTTTGTACTAAAATGTTGTTTTAAACATGAAACCCACACATTGACTCATATGAATCACAATGTGTATCAATTTGATGTGATATTAAATCCAAAACATCAAAAATAATTTATCAATCAATTCCATAAATTATCAACAAAGTCATAATGTGTCTGTTTAGATTTTTGTGAGTGACACTTCTTTAAGTAAAATGTTAATTGTAAACTAATAACAGACACATTTATTCATATTTGACACATCAAGTATCAAATTGAGGTGTAGCTGATTCCTACATGTCAAAAATGTCATAAGTATTTTTTTATTAATGTATAAAAATAATATGAATATGTTTTCTTAGTTTTGAGTATGCTAGCTGTCTTTTCAACTCAAAATAATGTAAATTTTAAGTAGAAAAAAAGTTACTAGGGTCATACCAGTCACATAATATATTGGATTGATGTGTGACTGATTCCTACAGGTCCCAAATTATAAAAAATATCCTAAAACTAAAGGTTACAACAATTTCCATTAACATTATTTTCCAAACATCCAAAACTACATGGCTAGTTTTGAGAAAACCACCTCAACATGAAAAAAAGAATCCCCCTATATAAGAAAAAAATTATTATGAGTAATACTAAAAATAAATAAATAACACATAAATATGTTATATTACATTAATTCTATAGATAATGATTTTTCTGTGAAAATATCAAGAGTACATCTTTGATTTAGGAGTGGATGGAACTTGAAGAAAATTCATAAATGTCAACAATTTAAGTGGAAAGGGTTTTGAGGGAGAATAACTCTATGGATGTTTTGGTGAAGAAATGAATAAAAGATGGATAAAGAACCCCGATTATAACAAAAAGAATCCACCTATATAAGAAAACATTTATTATGTGAGTAATACTAAAAATAAATAAATTAAACATAAATATGAATCAATATATTAATTCGATGGACAATGATTTTACTATGAAAACGTCAAAATTATGTATGTCATTGAGAAAAGGAAATTTCATTTCTCTTCCTAAAAATTTAGTGGAGAGAACCAGAAAAACAATTATAAACAAAACACTACATGGGTGAAAATGTTTTGAAGGAGAAAAATTATATAGAATTTTTGGTGCAAAAATGCCTGAAATTTGGACATAGCACCCCAAAACGAACAAAAGAATACACCTATATAAGATTAAAATAATTATGTGAGTAATACTAAAAATAAATAAATTAGACATAAATATGAAACAAAACATTAATTCTATGGACAATGATTTTACTATGAAAACATCAATATTATCTCTGTCATTGAACGGAGATAGCGTTATTGCTATTCCTGCAATGTTAGTGGAGAGAACATAAAGGAAAGTAAAAAAATTAATCACTTTAGGGTGGAATGGTTTTAATAAAGAATAATTATATAGAATTTTTGGTGTAGAGAGGCATGAAAGATAGACAGAGCACCCCAATGTGAACAAAAGGATCTAACTGTAGAAGAAAAAAATATTATGAGATTAATACTAAAAATTAAATTAAACATAAATATAAAACAATAAATTAACTCTATGGATAGTTATTTTACTGTGAAAACATGAAAATTTCATTTATTATTGAGAATAGGTGGCTTTGTTGCTCTTCCAGAAAATTTAGTGGAAAGAACTTGAAGGAAAGTGATAAATACAACATTATAGGGCTAAAAATGTTTTGAGGCAGAAGATGTTTGTGGAAGTTTTTGTGTAGAAAGGAAAGAAAGATGGATAGAGAACCCCAAGTAGAACAAACTAATCTACCAATATAATAAAACAATTTTTATATGAGTAATACTAAAAAGAAATATATTAAACATAAATATGAATCAATACATTAATTCTATGGGAAATTATTTTACTGTGAAAACATAAAGATTACCTCTACGATTGGTCGATGACTGTATTTTTTCTCTTCTTACAAAGGCATGACACATGGAAAGAATTCATTCAAAATCAATGAACTCTATAAGTAATAATGAAAATTATGTCAGCATTCTATTATATAATTTTTCAGTAAAATAGATGATGTATATTAAAACATTACTTTTACATGTTTACAAAGGTTTTCCTTCATTATAGTTTGTTCTTATGAGGAATTAGTAGTGTCTTCATGTTGATAATACATTGTTTTCATGAGTAATAAAAAATTTAATTTTGATTATATTAATTCTAGAGAGATCATATAATATTATGTGGAAAACAAAATATATTTAAAAAACTATCTTCTCATTGAAATCTCATTCCTTTTGAAAAGTATTCAAAGACTTGGTTAATCTATTGAGAATCAAAATACCCTCTTTATGGTCCTATATAACATACAAGACATTGTCAATATTGGGACCGAAATGAACTGATTGTGATATCCCAATGAAAGGGTCATCCTTGATGGAATTTTCATCTAATTAGATTTTTGTTGTCAACAGTAGAACATTAAACCAATTCTTGTTTGTTGGATCAGATAAAAAATACTTGAACTTCTTATGATGCCATTATAAATTAATTATATTTCTACCCTTCCACATTGAAATTAACTTTCACAAATCTCATTTCATCAACTTTTAAACCATTGATATTATCACCCCATTTTTAATTGTAATGTTATAGTTGAAATGTAATATAATACAACAGTTATATATGGTTGATAAATCCAAAATATGAAATATTTTTGTAAATTTGATTTCTATCCTTAGAACCAGATATATGCATTGCTTTATCCACAAGTGTAACACCACTATTTGAAATCATACTAATGTCATCTTTTTCTTTTGTATAGAATGTATAACCACTAATTAAAAAACAAATCTAAGATATTAAATTTGAATTTGGTACTGTGGGTATCCATTGAATTAATTTCTTAATTGAATTCATCTTTTTAGATAACTCCTAAAAAATTTGGCATCTAAACCATCTGATAAACGGTTTATTATGTGTATTTGATATCTATCTTCATTCCTTGATTGATTAAAATCTCTAGGAACTTATTTCTGGGATTTAAAGTGAGGATCAAAATCTTAATTATTATTTAATATGTAAAGATTTTTTTCTCTTTATCTATCAAGGTATTTATAACAACATCTCTTCTAGAAATATATTCACCCATAATGCATTCATTGTGATGAGACATTAGTAGACTGATGCTTCCATCATCTGATAGGTAATCGGTATAGAATTAAATAGATTATTCAATAATACATCGGTATTTAATAAAAAAATCTATTATACTTCAATTCTTGACACACCCTTTGAATGTATTCATATACCGTTAAATAAGTTACATCCATTTGTCATGGACATGACCACATAGTTGAATCCCTCTGACCAAGTGAACCATCATGTGGAAAATCGTATCAATGAATGATTGTGGAAAGAATATCTCTAATTAACATAATATGACTTCAATATCCTTGTTCATGATGGTAAACATCACCGGGACTATAACTTTTCTGTATATTGCTTTGAATAAGAACTATATTTTTGTTAATTTATGTCATACATTTTGAGGCAGGGTGAAATTTGAAGAAATATGCATTGATTGTTTCATAAAAACATGATAATCATATGATTTTAGTCCTTGTAAAATCAAATCTGTCAATGAAACAACATCATTGATATTTTATGAATATCCCTTTGGGCCTTTTATACTAATAAGGAAATGGAAAAATTGAATTTTTTCATGTCTGCATAGAGTGTATGCTATTTGAGGAAGAAACGTTTTCCTTTAACCCTTCACCGGTGACAACTCTTCTCTTATCCCTATTTCAATCAATTCTGACCTAGGTTTGATGTCATATTTTATTTTTCTATGAACATTTAGTAATGTTCTAATAACACTATCAAATAAGTTTTTTTTCCTATATGCATGACCTCAATAAAATTTATGGTATGTACACAATTCCAATTAGGTAATTCAATGAAAAATGATCTCTTCTTCCAACCTGATTTTGTATGGTTTTTCAAATTTTTTTTACTAAAAACAGTGTCAATATTTTTTAATTTTTTGTACAATTGATTTCCCGTTACTAGAGAGGGTGCTATACCTTGTTCAATATTACAATCGATTTTTGTCTTCCAGGATAGGTAGTTATGTCATCAAGGTAAAAAAAATTGTCCTAAAAACACAGTCCTCGATTAATGTTTCAACTGGACTATGTATTTTCATTTTCCACAAATGGGACACCCCAACATTCCTTTAATTATATAGCCTATTAAATTTCCATAAGAGGGGATTTCATTTATCATTCTTTACAACATGGCCCTTAATGTAAATTCTTCACGTCCATGAGCATCATAAATTGTTACACCTGTATCTCACATCAATTTTAGATCATCCATAAATAGATCCAAATAGACATCAATATCATTATTGGGTGGATTTGATCAATTTATAAGAATAGAAAACAAAATATATTTGTGATTCATGCATTAACATGGCGGAAAGTTGTAATTTACCAACATTATGGGCTATGTACTGTGAGTAATACTCTATACACCAAAAGGACTTATTCCATATGTACATAATGCAAGATAAAATTTTATAAGATCATATCAAATTTAGAAAACTCCTAGTCAATTTTATTCCATTGAGTAAAATCATATAGATAACATACATTCCAATATTTAATTCTTGTATCTACATGCCATATTAATTGTCTCATTGATTCCATACATCCACATAGTCTTCTAAATTGTTGAATGATATGAAGGTACCATACAGATTTCAAAGGACTTGATTCATTTTTCTTGTATCAATCTACACCACACTTAGGTAATTTGATTTTTGATTCATGGCCCTTAAGAAACAATATGAAATCACTTGTACAAGAATTTATTTTTATAGGGATCATTTCCATTGAACTTAACATTCATTTAGCATGATATATTCATCATGGTAGTTCATTTTCTTTTGCAATCATATCTTTCAGAAGACAATTTCGTTCTATAATGCTTATGTCACTCCATCTTCTTCCATCATTCAAGTTATATAACTTTAATATAGATGAAAATGTTGTGTTTTTAGTACGACCAGTATGTAGTCATTTCATGGAACAATTATTTAATTCCTAAAACAAATTTGGGCAATCGTGAAAGTCATCATAAAATTCAATTGTCCTTTATTCCAAGCAAGCTCCATCATATTTTACAAAGGTATTCATATCAAATGATTCCTAAACCATAATATCATCCCAATCTATGTCCACATTTAGTTTTTTCCAGTGCTTAGTAAAACATTTATAGATTTGATCTATTCTGTGACAAATCAAGTATTACTCCAACTCTTCAGACTAATGTTTATTGAATAACAACAACATAAACATAGACATAGGAACTAAGAAGGGTCGTTTGCATGATCTCTTACAAAATTGATGAAATCATTAACTCCATCATCATATTCTTTTGTCAAATGATTAGTGTGCACCCATTTTTGGTTTATATACATCCTATTGGTTTCATTAAATAATAATTTTATACAATATATAAATATATACTCATAATATATTCATTATCAAAATAATAAGACATTAAATATATATAAAAAAGGTATATCAGTATTATTAATTAATTTTAATGAAATTTATTTTTTAAATGTTACATAATCTATCAATAACTAATTATAAATAATTTGTAATTAATTTATATATAAAATAATTATAATTAATTTCTATTTCCAAAAATAAATTTTGAAAAAAAATATAATCATATATTAATGTATATTATTATATTTATAAATGATAATTAGAAAAATAATATTCTTCCTCAAAATGTATTTAATGATATGCATAAAATAATACTCCATGATATAGTTTAAAATTATATCATGCCTTATAATTTGTGTTCCTTGAAAGGAAATATATAATCCATGGTTATATATCATATTTTATGACATCTTCACGGAAGAAGAAAAATTTCACATTAAACAGTAATAATATTTTCAAATACTGATCAATATAATAAATATGCTTTGATTATCAATTTTGAGACATGAAAATAGTGTATTTTATCACATAATACATTATTATTAGCCTTATAGAATAATATTATATTCCAAAACCCAATTAAACAAAAAAGATTATTCTTTTAAAATTTATTATATCGTATTACACAATTATAATATTGTTTAAGATGTCTTAATTAATAATTAATGCCACTAAAAAAATTTACACCATTTCATATGACTGGTGGTACAACTTACATTATTTCATCCCTTTATAAACAATTTCAAGAATTTTTTATTCATTGAAAGTCTATTATACATATAATAGTTTTATTTATGTTGAATAAAACATATTTAGGTAGAGGAAGATTACATGAATCCCCAAACCATTATATCCATGTTATGAAAAAGACCCATGATGAATATAAAATTGAAGAAGATGTGTAACTTAAACTTATGATGGTCACAACAATAAATTTCAGTCATGCAATTTGATGAATATCCCTATGAAGTAGCTAAATGATAACTATATGGTGTTTTTATAAGGAAATATCATTTCCCAAATTCCATTAAGAGATGGATTCATATATTTTAGATGGTTGATTGTAGATATAACAAATTTTAGGCAACTATGAAAGAAATTATACTTATAATTCAGAGAAGTTGAAATGATTTTTAAAATTGATAAACCAAATTCATTCTTTGTTACTCATTATCATGGCTAATTTATACTATATGGGAAGTCAATTCACACAAAAGGGAATAATGTAATTTCTCCATTAATGATATCATTATTTCAAGGTTCTTCAGTTTTACTTGAAACATCATTCCTCCTTCTGGTATATTTGATGATGTTTGGAAGCCTTTATTTGTAGGTTGGATTAAATTCCACAATGATAGTGAATCTATAGGTAACCATAATCCCTTAGGATTTGGTGTTCTCTTTTGATGTAACAATAGAAAATGAAGAAAATGGATTGAAAACAACTATTTAAAAATTACAAAACATCATTAGTCAATCAAATAATGTGTCATAAACAAATTTTTCAGTCTATAATCTAAAACCAAAATAGTAAGTAAGAACCAGACCAGAAATAACTACATTGTCGAAGAATAAATAAAAAATGAAACAAAAAATACCTAAAGAAAATCATAAGGCCTACCTTCCAAGTTTGAAGAAAATCAAGGACCCTTTTCTAAAACCTTAACTACAACTAAACACCATATTTTGGATGAGATATTCAGGAAACTGAAGGCATTTGAGTGTTGTGATTCAGGCTTTGATTCACCAAGGAGGATCACTAGTAGTGTGTGGCTTCAACAGAATGCTTCTGATATAGTGATTGGTTCTCAAATGGTTAGGTTTTTTTAAATAGATTATGAAACTTTTACCTATAGTTACAAATAAGCACTAAAAAGAGTCCTTTAATATGCGTTTAAGTAATAAGCACTACAAAAGGAATATTTATCAACTAGAGTTGATAAAGATAGGTCTTTATCAATGTAAAAAATGATGATAAAATTCATATTTAACAGCACTAATGTTTTTGTGCTGATTAATGCTCATTTTATCATCACTTTTTTAGCACTGATAAAGCCACATCTTTATCAGCGTGAAAAAAAAGCGATTATAATGATTCTTTTATCACTGTTTATTACTTAAGCAATAATAAAGGATTTATTTCTATAATTACAAATAAAAAATAGTAAATATATATATATATATACATAATAAATATATTAAATATATTCCCTTTTCAATATATTTATTATAATTTTATAATTATTTAAATATTTTTAAAAATAATATTTTTATCATTATATATATTTATATATTTATACAAATATATATATATATATATATTAAATTATTTAATTATAAATATACTAAACAAATTCATTATTTATGTAAATTTATTATAATTTTAATAATTATTTAAATATATACAATTTTTTATTTTTAATTATATCAATACTATTAAAAAATGTTTATTTATTGATAATTATAAATTTAAAATTGAAAAAAAAATTAAATGTTCATTTATAAATATATATATTTATAAATAATTTTTTTACAAATATATTTGTAACATTATTAAGGATTATTTAATTTTATGTCCATATATATATGTAAAAATGAGTTAAATTGAATAATTTAAAACTAAATAAACATTAAAAATATTGAAAAATGGATAAGTTTTGTGTGTGTGCATATTCTGTAAAACCTCCATAATTATGTATATGTGAAACCAATATAAAACACATTTGATCTATATTAAATTGAAAAATCAAAATAAATTCAATTATATGTCTATTACACTATACAATTAGTGAGTTTTTTAAATTCATAATAATTTTTAAATATAAACTATTATTCAATAAATATATGACTATTTAATGCAAAGTGAATAAATATTTTCTAATATATAAATCATTTTTATATAAATTAATATATATCTATATATTTAATTCATTAAAATTAATTATCATTATTATCCAATTAATAAAATGTTTAATATTTGATAATGTATAATCAATTTATTCATTTTATCAATAATTATTTAATTAATAAAATTTGTAATATTTTTTAAATAAAATAAAATTTCTATTTCTATTTATTTAATTATTTCATTTTATTTATTTAGACCTTTATCAGTTCTAAAATAGTGCAGATAAAATAAATCATGATCTGCATTAAGAATGAAGTGCTAATAAGGGTTCCCTTTATCAATGCTAGAAATAATGCACTGAAAAAGGATAACCTTTATCAATGCTAACAATAAATCAATCATAAATGATACCATTTATCAGTGCTAAAAATAAGACACTAATAAAAGGACGAATTTATCAGTGATGATAAATATTCCATTTATCAGCACTTTTTTAGCACTGATAAACACCAATGCTATTAAAGACCTGTTTTGTAGTAGTGCTTACACTTGTTTGGCTTCATGAGAACCATATGAATTAATAAGTAGTTCCATATGTATACAACACTAGTTATATCACAAACTTACTATTTTACCCTAGTTATATGGTTTTCTTAGTCTATAGGAGTTTCCCTAATGATGAATGTGTGGGTATGTCGGGTGGATTTTATAATTTCTTAGGATTCAACAAAGGAAGACTATTGGCCTCATTGTAGTGTGAGTATAAAATGAAAGAATAATTTAGTTCCCTGTATTATTTTTATACATACATCAACTATAAGGTTTCATGCTAAATAGAATAGAAGGTTTAGTTTTAGTGTGAAATGGAGTTTTCATTGGCTTATATAGGCACTCCGATAATGTAAATAGAATTTCAATGGTTTCCTGGTATTAGTAATATTATTGTAGTGTAATGTAAATAATTATTACCATATGAAGGTGTATTACAATAGGGTTTTTTTAATTTTACTTCTTTAGGTGGATTATTTTCTCTTAGTTTGACCAGTAAATGGAAGAATAGAATAGATAAAGATTGATTTCTCTTGAAGATCCCAAATGAAGGAACGTGGTTCTGCAAATTGGATATTGAGGATAAATATTGAAAGTGACTTAAAGTATATAAATTTTTTTAGCCTTGGATATTATTTATAGCAATTTTTTTTCTATTTATTTCATGAAATATTAATATTTCCAAATCATGTTTGATTAATATGAATAAAGAATGGATGGATTCCAATTGTATGAAAAAATAATATGAATACAGAGTGAAAGAGTTCATCATGTTTTCAAAAGATTGTGAATATAAACCTTCTTGAATCCTTTTCCAAGGTTCACACTAATTTTATTCATGATAAATTAGTCCATAGGAGTTGGATCAACACTTGATCTGTCATGGAATAGATCAAAGTTATTAAAGTTAGAAAAAACATGGGGAAAAGTGAACATCACTAGTGGCTAGGATAGAACAATGTTTTATGGACCAACTGATGTAATTACATGTGAGGACAATGAAGAAGACCATTTGGAGGATGTGATTATAGATATAAATTATGATGATGATCATTTTGAGGAAATGATAAGGATAGTTGAAGATGAACTTCATAATGTCCCAAAATTATTTTAGAAGTTAAGGAGTTGTGAAAATATGCCACTGTATGCAGGTTGAACTAAATATACAGCACTATTAGCCATACTGAAGTTTTATAAATTGAAAGAATTTAGTGGATGGAGTGATTCTTGTTTTATAGAACAACTTGATATGATGACTGACATTATCCCATAAGATAATGTGTACTTAAACTGAATATATGATGTCAAATAAATACTACTACCCAAAGTGTGGGGTTTCTCAATACAAGAAAGATGAATCTGGTCCTACGAAAGTTGTACGGTACTTTCCAATCATTCCAAGGTTTGGGAACATATATGAAAGTGGGAATACTATAGGGAAATTTATGTGCCACACAGATACAAGAATTAATTATACAAAACTGTGTCACATAAAAAACACTCCATAGTAAAAGAGAATTGAACAATAGTATCCTGAATTTGGAAAAGAGATGTGAAACCTTAATCTTTCATTATCTACATATATATTAAATCCTTTTGGTTTTCAAAGAATCACTCACATTATATAGTTGGTTATGTTGGTAAATTATAACATGTCACTGTGCTTTGGCATGAAATAAAAATACATCATGTTATCTATGCTTATATTTTGACCAAAATATCTGGGTAATGATATTGATATTTATTTGGATCCATTTATAGGTGATCAAAAATTATTTTGGAATTCAGGTGTTATGTTGTATGATTCTTACAGAAATGATGATTTCATGTTGAGATCCATGTTTTACGGGATGATAAATGAAATTCTTTATTATGGAAATTTTTTAGGATACGAAATTAAAGTAACTTAAGGGTATCTCCTTTGTGAACAAGGTATATAGTCAATTAGTTTGAAGCATTCATCGAAAACTATTTTTCTATAACATCACATATCTCAACCAAAATAATATAAGTACTAATATTGGATGAAAACATTTGATGGAAGTTCAGAAGAACTTACATCACCATCTCAACTAATAGGTGATCAACTATTCGATAATGTAAAATATGTGCACACTGGTTTTGGTAAACCTTTTTCAAAAAACCTCATGAAATCCAGTTTAAAAAAGTGGTTAGTTTTTTTTAATTACCATACTATAAATGTCTGTAAGTCATACATTTTCTTGATGTTATGCATGTTGAAAAATATATATGTGATAGTGTGATCGCAACTTTCTAAATGATCCCAAAAAAACAAAGGATGGATTTAAGGATAGGTTAGACATTGTTCAAATGGGAACATGAGAAGAGTTGGCGCTAGTAACGGGTGAAAAAATAACTTTTCTTCATCTAGCTACTTACACACTTTCCATCAATTAAGGATATTAGTTTTTCAACTTCTTGAATGATGTAAAAGATTTAGAGTGGTATTAATAGAATATAAATAACATCATTTCAATAGCTTATTTAACGTTAAATGGTAATAAATCACATGACATCCATGTTTTAATGTAAGATCTTATTTCTACAGATCTATGTTTCATTTTTTCCAAGAATGTTTTCCATAAATTAACCAAGCTCTATTTCTTCTTCAAATCTATATGCATCAAAGTTATAAACCCGGTGAAAGTTCTGACTATGGAAAGAGAAATTTTCTTCACATTAGTTTAATTTTAAATGTTTTTCCCACAAAAATTATTTAATATGATGTTTCATTTTATGATTATATTGGTGAGATAGATTTGACCATGTGGTCTTGTACACTGTAGATAAATGTAACCATTTGTACGGTATATGATAATTTTGAAAGGGTATGTGAAAAATAAAATTTATCGAGAGTGTCTTATTGAGGAATGATATATTATTGAAGAGACATTGAATTCTATACCAAATACCTATATAGTGTGGAAAGCATTGGTCTACTAAAATATCATCACACTGGGCAGCTTACAGGTGAAGGAATTACTGGAAGAGATGTTATCACAATCAATTTTACAATCAAAAGCAGGCCCACCATTATGTTTTTCATAATATTTTATTGGATTCACTATATGCTTAAACCCACATAAAAAATATTTTTCATTTGAATCCATCATGGGATAAAATATGTATATCAAAAACACATTATCAATAGTTTATATGATGGGTTAGGATCATATTTTTTAAGGATTCAGATGAAAATATGGATTCAATTTCCTAAAAACATCGATGGATAGCTGGAGGACCAAGTGTTTTTGCATTATCTTAAAATTATTATTTAATTAATGGATATATGTATCAAGCAAAAATAACATGATGAATATAGTACCATGTAAAATAGTGGAGTTAAACTTGTGGATGAAGTGATACATGTTTCTAATACTAAGGACATAAATACAATTTACGTGAATATGTCATACTTTGGAATCATCAAACAAATATGATAGCTGAATTATAAAACATTCCAAGTGGTTATTTTTTAATTAAATGGGTTTATAACTAAAGTGTTCTTAAAATATATGAATTGAGATTTGTGAAAGTTGATTTTAGTAAATAAAGGTACAAAAATGTTTCGTTTATAATGTATCACAGGTGGTAATAGTATTTTACTTTACAGATCCTGCAAACTAAAAGTGGTCAATTATTATATTATCAACCAAAACCATTGAAGGGTTAGATGAAAATTAAATTGAGGATGAACCTTCCATTGGGACGTCACAATCATTTCGCAATGGCCCCAATGTAGACGGGGTTTTGTATGTAAAATGATACCACAATTAAGGGATTTGGATAGTCGATAGAGGGGTCAAAGCCATTAAACCTTTAAAATGAAAAATAGAATTCAATAATCAGGTTGTTTTTTGTAATATACATCATGTTACCTCATATTATTATTTGTTCGCTACAACATTTATGTAATCTAAATTAAATGTTAAACTACAGCATACTGGTGCACCCAATCCTGTGGCATAATATGTCTCTAAACCTATTGCTACTTGTAGTACAGAGGAACAAAAACCTTCTTCAAGTGATAGTTCTCCCAATCCTAAGGAACAATATGTTTCTCAACATTTTGTTTCTCACAGTTTAGATGTACAATTACCATCTTCACATTCCAATGCTACCACTCTAGAGGAATATTTTGATGATGTTGAATCCTCGGAAATGGTGGGTGATGAAGGATAGGTGACACAAAAAAACAAGAGTTCCGTTGTTTGACGGTATTAACAAAAATCATTAAGGAAAAAATAAAATTCATAAAATATGAGGTTATATAGAATGTGTGGGCCAAACATGTTAACCCCAGAAGGCCATGTTTAGTATTTACATTGGAATAATAACTCAGAAATGCTTGATAATTAATGTATATTTGTGGTTCCATGTTGTGCATGTGATTAAGGCACTGATGTGGGAAGAGATTATGGTAACATTATGAAATCATTTATTTATTTTACTAAACAATAAAATAATGAAACGTTGACTTACTCTTCATTATCCATTTAAGAGTTCATTTATTGTGGATGAACCCCATAAAAAATGTATTAATGTTAATGGGAGGATTGACATAAGACTTTCGACAAATATAATTAGAGAAAATATTTAATATGTTGAAGGGAAAATAAAACTACACACACCACATATCTATGCACACATCATAACCCACGAAGCATGGGATGTGTTTACTAGTCATTATGAGGATATTTCTTTTCAAGTACATTGTGGCTAGTAATATTTTGATTAATGATATGTGTATTCATCATTTTGATTGAAATTTTTTTATTTATAGAACAGAAAATGAGTTCTGTAAATAAGTAATGAGTATCCAAACTAGCGTACCCCTACCCTAAATAAAATATGGGTTACGCTTCACTTGAAAAAACAAATTGGTACGTATTTTAGATATATAGTAATACTTTTATGTGACATGAAATAACACCATAAGTATGTTACTATTTTTATATGAAAATGGATGACTCCAAATCCAAATCCACTTCCTTCCTATTCCATGCTCTATAGAAGGAGGCACGTGTAAATAATGACTATATACTAATAGATAAAAATATAATAAAAGTGTGGGAAACATTTTTAAGTAATAAATAAGAAAAAAATTCATTAAATTTATATTACATAATAATGACCACTTATTTTTATATATTTTTTATCCATCATAGTCACAGGAATCAATAACACGTGTACCACATGAACACATATTATCGGTTTCCTAGAAGCATCCATAATAGTATGGTCATGTCAGAGGTGCGGGGTTTAGAGTGACACACCACACATATATTAAGAAATAAAAAAGAGGAGGATGAATGTGAAGAAATTAAATGGATATGATAAAGACTATATACCCTTCAAAAACCCAATTTTAGATAGAGATTATGGAAACTTTTATGGTGAGGGAAGAAAAGAGAATAAAAAACTCAAGAACAATCATTGCATGCAGATCCCTCCCCACCCCCACCAGTTATGAGGTATGTCATTCCCCTCAAAGATATGTCTTTGTTAATATAATAAACTATATAATAAAAGTTTCTGTGAAATTTGAATCATATAGACACTGATACCTTTCATGTACTAATATTCTATAGGGTTATAATGACTATGATTTATATTTATCAACACCCACACATTTCCTTTTAGCAAGGGTTAAGGAGTTCAAGATCCAAAACGACATGTTACATAGTCATCCAATTTCAATAGGTCATGTGATGGTATCTATTCGAATATACCATGAGCTGAAAATTGAGATAAAAGTTCCTATTGATGAAGAAGATATTCATACAGTCGAAAAAGATGTTGGAAAATTCATTGCATGGCCATCACATCTTGTAAAAAATGTGTTGAAAAAGATGTTTTCATTTCCAATTTATTTTTCATGCTAATCCTTTGAAAATTAATCAAAAACTGTTTGAATTGATGATTGTTATTATAGATAGGCAAATGGGAGGGGTTGAAAGGAAATAAAAACTAAAATCATATAAATGACTGACTAGTCAATCGAAAAGTTCTACCAAATATCACTATTAACCCTCCCATTATATATCCTCATTTACTTGAATTGATGGTTCTTGTAGATACAATGTGAAAATATAGTAGTAGTCATATGCTTGATTATGAAGAATATATTTATGAAGAGGAAGATCAATAATACATTATTTTTGAGAATGTAAGTGAAATCATCGACTATGATTGGCTAGGTGGCTCATTTGTAATACATGAGGTATTTTTTTATGATTTTATTTTCAAAAATCTGATATATAGTGATAATTATGGCTGAATAAATTTCATATTATTGGAATAAATATATATGAAAAACAATTGAAGGTATTTTCCCATGATAAAAATTGGACTCTTTAGTCCTCACATCACCTCTATATAACAACAAAAAATAGATAAAAAAAAAAGATGAAATAGTGGAAGGACTAGTCAAATCATTTCAAATTTTTTTTGAAATTACAGAATCTATTTAATACCAACAACACAGGGGTAAAACTCTAAAATTTAATCATATAAAATATATTTTATTTCTTTAATTACATATTCATTTTTTATGCAACATTGGAAGCACATTTAGGTAAATTTGGATTTTTTTAAGATTTATTTCCTAGATTCAATTCATGGATATCCAACAAACCATCTACACATTATGGGGTTTGTGAATTTTTAATACACTAAATAAAACTATTTAGATAAAAAAATCACGTTTTATAATTTATATTATCTTTTAATGGGGATTCTATTATGATAGGTTGGTGCATTAGTATCATAGAAAACAATGATTGAGGCTAGAGGCTAAGCATGAGGACTAAGAGAAGTTATAAAAATGGACAAGTATCAATGTATATATAAAAATATTTCACTATCCAAACACATATCAAAACAAATTACTTATTATACTCAATTTTTCTGCAGTGTCTGAGACGAACGAATTGAAATTATTTGGTTATTATGTTTGTAAATTTATTAGAGAGATCGTGTTCCATGAAGAAATACCATCCCTGAAGAGGTATTTTGGAAGATAATTACTATTTAATTCAAAATATTTATTAATAAATTTCTTATTTATTTTTTTCCATTTATATTATGACTATCAAAAATACTCATTTTCACAAGAAAGTATAGATTCCATCAAAAATGAATGGGAAGCATACCAAATGGAAGAATGTACATAAATAATATAAAGATGTAACTTCTATTTAAGTAATTGGTTGTTCCATATTTAAGATTAATTTACTTATTTTTAGTAATATTCACATTAGAATATTTTTCTTATATATTTGGATTCCATTTTTTGAGTTGCGGGGTTTTTTCAAATATTCTCTTACTCATGAGAGATGGGGTTTTGAGGCTGCAAATCAGATAATGACAACAAATAAGTGGGTCATTAATGTATAATGGTGAATTCCTAAAACTTTTTTAATTTATTAATTTTTTAATAATTTTATCTATTATTTTTAAGCTAATTTCATTTTAATTTTTAATTAATACTTATTTAATTTTTTACTGATATTTTGGGAAGTTACTCATTTCTTTCAACTATCTGCAATAAGAAAAAAAAGATAGAACATATTCCTTTTGGGTGAAACTGGAAACCCAATGTTGAATATAATTTAAATTGAATCCTAAATATGAATATACCAAGGGATTTATCATTATTTGAATGAAAATATTGACTTCCCAAAGGATCTATCATGAAATGTTTCGTAAGAAGTGTAGTAAACAGACGTACCTCAATCAGTTACACCTCAATCTGATACATAGTGTGTTCGGTATGACTTAAAGTATATCTTTTTAGTTTATTATATTATGTTATCCTATAATATTCATGTCTTTTAATCTACCATGATTTGATCCATGACTTGTTATTATGATCTATGATATGCAGGGTATGAATTTCTAATGTTAATCTCACCTTCTAACATCTTTATTCTCATGTTATACCTATATAATCATTGATTTCTCACTTTTTTACACCTATTTAGAATACATAATCACCCTTTATTATGTTTCATATACTTATATTCTTGATAATGGTTTTAGAAATGATATGTCTAATAAGGTTTCTAATAAGAATAACATAATGAGAGACTCTTAGGAACTAGTTCTTTATGTTTCCATGTTTCCAAAAGTTGTATACCTAAGCTATTTTGGCACAGATCATTATGTTATGTAAGGAATATTAATCTAATAAGATTGTGTAAATATGTATGAAATTTATGATTCCATATATTGGGTATGAGATCAACTAAACTACTCAAAACTAAGAAAAAAGAACAAGTGACTAGTATCACTCAATATGTATCATTTTATTTAAAATCGACATTAATATTAGTAAAAATAACCTGTGACATAATAAAAACTAAGAAAATGATTATTATTTTTTTAATACATTATGAAAATTATCCAAAAGTCATTTTTATGTGTATGAATCAACTACACCTCAATATGATGCATGGTGTTCCCAATATGACTTTAAGTGTATATTTTAAAATTAAACTTACATTAAATTTAGAAAAAATAACAAGTGACATGCTGAAAACCAAGAAAAAAATTTAATATTACTTTGATACTTTGGACAATGATCTATAATTCATTTTTTTATGTGTAGGAATCTACCACACTTAAATCTAACGTAGTGTGTGACTAGTATGACTAAAAGTGCCAGTTATCAGTTTAATATTGATCTTTTAGTTAAAAACATGCCACTCTGTAAAACCCAAGAAAACAGGCTCCAGTTGTACTAATAATTTAGGGTAGATATTCATAAGTAATTTTTTATGTGAATGAATCAGTCTCATTTCAAACTGACACATGATGTGATTATTATTAATCAAAATGCTTTTTCCAATTTGAAATGACATATGAGTAAACAAACACAACTTTAGTATTGAAAACTTAACTAACACATTTGTATTATTTTTATTATTTTGTAAATTTATCTATAAGTTTTTTTGACATGTAGGAATCATAAAACCCTCAATATGATTCATGGTGTGGCCAGTATAACACAATGATCCCCTATTTATTTGAAATTGACATTAATTTAAGTAAAAATAGAAAGTGACATATTGAAAACTAAGAAACCACATTTGTATTGTTTTTATATTTTAGGAAAACAATCCATGATCCATTTTTGATTTTAGTGTCAACATCACCTCAATAAAATGAAGGGTGTGACCTATATGACTCAATGTGTGTATTTTTATATAAAATTGACATTAATTTAAGTATGATGAACAAGTTTCATACTCAAAGCTAGGAAAATGGATTTGGATTTTTTTTATATATTAGTAAAACAACACATGAGTCTTTAGTAACATTTAAGAGTTAACTCCACCTCAATACGACCTATGGTGTGACCGGTATGACCCCAAGTGTATCTTTTTAGTTAAAATTCACATTAATTTAAGTAAAAAACATGTGACATACAAAAAATAGATAAAATTTATTTGTATTGTTATGATACTGTTAGAAAAAATACATGAGTCATTTATTAAATGTAGTAATAAATCCCACCTCAATAAAATGTACGGTGTGACTAGTGTGACTAATAATGCCGTTATCAATTTAAAATTGTCATTTTAGTTCAAAACGTATCACTTAGTGAAAACCAATAAAACATGCTCTGATTTTATGACAATTTTGGAAAGTGATTCATAAGTAATTTTTTATGTTTTGATGTATTCTTACAAAACACTGAATCATTATGCGACCGATATGACTCCAAATGCGTGTTTCTAGTTTGAAATGGAATTTTAGTGAACAAAATAAAACTGTCTTACTAAAAATTGATAAAATGCATCTAGATTATTTTTATAATTTAATGAAACAATATATAATTAATTTTTTACATTTAGTGATTATCCTCACCTCAATATGATATAATATGTTACCAGTATGACCCCAAGTTCTTCTTTTTATTTAAAATTTACATTAATGTAAGTAAAAACTACATGTGATATACTAAAAATTGATAAATCAAATTATGATTATTTTGAAATTTTTGTAAAATGATCCATGAGTCATTTTTGACATGTAGTAGTCAAGAAAAGCTCAATATGATGCATAGTGTAATCAGTAGACTCTATGGGTGTCTTTTTATTTAAAATTGACATTAATTTAAGAAAAAAAGAAGAAGTAACATTCTGACAATAGATCAAACATGTTCATATTGTTTATATATTTTCTAAAAATTATCCATGAGTTATTTGTGACATGTTGGAGTTAAAATCACCTTAATACGATGCACGGTGTGACAGATATGACTCCACGTGTGTCTTTTTTAACAAAAATTGACATTAATTTAAGTAAAAAATCGTAACTTACATGCTTAAAACTGAGAAAATGCATTCAGATTGTTTTGATTATTTTGGACAACGATTATGTTTCTAACACTTTCTTGTTGTGTCATGCCACACAATTTGCATGTTGATACTCATATGTATGATAACATTGTTACCCTACATTCCCTCTTTCCCAATGCGGAAGGTATTCATCCCTTCTTTAGTTATGTTGTCTTCTTGATCGAAAAAGGATGATGGGATTTCAATCTCGCATTCTATGGATTCTTCCTCAGCATTCATCTTCTAGTCTGAGTCTCCCTTATAGAATGAAACATTCCTTGTGAAACCCCTCTTGGTTCCATCTCTTTGTGGACATCGGTTAATTAAATTTCAACTATTAGGAAATTCCAATGGATCAAGTTAGGGTAGAAATATTCAGTCAGGGAAGTAGTCACATTGGGTATCAATGGATTGTCTGCATGCTGGAATATAGGTACACTTGAATTTTAACTTTTCATAGGGATTCTCGAGGGAATCGAATCTTGAGGAATCTCATGTCGAATGTGGGAAATCATTTGTTTGAGTCATGTCTATGAGGTTTTCCTCATCTTCCCATGTTTAGCATGGTGTAGGTCATGAGTTTAACATCTTATAGGGAAGGATTATACTGATCAGATCCCTGAAGAGATTAGATCAGATTGGTACATCCCTATGAGGTACCTCCTGGAATTTTTATTGGATGGATGGATCTGAATGCCCATTAATGATGCACCTTAAATGATGTGTCTCCTAGATAGAAGGTTTCACACTGTGAAGGATAATCTAGAAATCACAAAGGATAGATTAGAGAGGCACACCCAAAAATTGGGAACACCACAGTTTACCATTGGTAGGGATTGATCCTCGAGGAGGCTTTATATGTTCCATATTTAGAAGACAAGAATTAAAACCCACATAGTTGAAATAGGTGACTTGGGGCTTAAACATGGCTACTGAACCTTCACAATAGAATCATTCTTGGTGGGATGGATATGATATATGGGGATTATGCATGTTTAACTACCCATGTACTTCTTGGAGCAGTGAGGAAGTGGTTGGTTTGATCTCACCGGGATGTGGTAGCCAGGGTAAGAAGAAGGATGAATGATGGGGGATTGGGTGAATTTGGTGGAATGAATGAGGTGGAAATTATGTGAAGATTACGTTATTTGGGTTGAACCTCAAGGAGGTTTTTTATGTATCCTGGTGGCTAGGAAACAAAGTCCATGTAGCTCGAGAGAGGGAGATGAGACACTTGGGGATGTGACTCCTGAGTATGGGTGTATAGTTGTGGACCTAAAGGAAATGGAACCTCCTAGTTGGGGAATGATCGTTCTGGGACACAAAGGCTAAAAGGAGAAAATATCATAGAAATGTATAATGGGATTGAACATTAGTTATGATTCTTATAAACCCTATATAGAAGACGTGGATCAAAGCCCATGTAGTTTTTGATGGAGCATAAAATCGGGGTGCACAAAATGGACATCAACTAGGAGACATGCTATGGATTATGCATGGTTAGAATCCCAAATAGGAAATGTTATGGAATATGCATTGCTAGTGTCCCAAAGAGTATTTTATGGTCACTATTTAATCTAAGCCCACATGTTTCATACTTGGTTTGAGAAACAAGAGTTGACAGCAGAACTAACGATTGTGTCTCAAGGGTGCGGGCACAAGGGATGGTGTGGGGCTTATGCATTATTAGCAGTCTATGGATATGGAGATTGGGAATTAATCTAGAAAGGAAGCTAGGTAAGGAGTTTCAGGGCTTTCAAGGAGTCTTCTCGAGGAGCACAAGATGAAAAATTGCTATGGGAGAAAGAGAGGGTGGAATGAATGTTAGAAAGTGAATGTTTCCTAGTCCCATCCCCACTATAGTCCTCTCAGACTCATCACGTCTGAGAAAACTTATAGTTTAATGTCAGGTATTGAGGACATGGTTTCTTGATAGTTTAACATCTAGCAGATTAGATGATTAGGACTCACTCATCACCCCTAGTACATTCATAACATGTATTCTTCTGCATATAGAGAAGGGAAGGGACAACCAGTTTTAGGATACAACAAGGTGAAGGAATGGTCAATTGAAGGGTATATGTTAACATAGATATGAGAAGATTAAATATCTTTTAGTTTACCTATGTGAAGAAGCATCTAGTAAGTCCATGAAACATGAATCACCAGTTGGGGAACTATGAAATCATAGCCCACAATCCTTGAGGGGTGTGTGGAGGAAGTGCACACGAGATACAGATTTTGTGCACAAGAGGAGATTAAACATGGTTCCTTGGAGTATGGAAAAACCATAGATTCCTATAATATAGTTACATGCATGATTTGGGATTTCCATGCAAGAGAAAAGGGTGTGGTCATGATTGGACACTTGCACGCAAGATGTAAGTGTCATGGAAAAGGTGTTATTACACAAGTCCAAGACCTACATGCAAGAAGGGACATTTGTGTGAAATTGACTTAGGTGAAAGAGTAAATGGGATATATTACAGCCCTTATGGTCCCACATAAGGGTGGAACCATGGGGGACCTATCAGGAAATATCTTATACCTTGAATTCATTACTTTCGTGTGGTTGCAGAAGGGGTCGTCTTTTGCTCACAAGAGTGACAGTTCAACTTTGGGAGCATTAACCTTAAGGAATGTGGGTACCATTATATTTATAGGAGAAAATATAGGTGGGAGAACACAATAATTTTTATGTGAAAGTGGCTGGATGATTTTGCATTTGGAAAGAAAGGGTCTTTTGTGCGGATTCTTTCATGCAAGATCCAAATCATGTGCACAACTTTCTTAGGTTCCTTAGGATTGTCTGTTGAACCAAATCATGATTTTAATTTCTAAAATATGTCTTTATGTGGATTCAAACTAAATTTGGTGCCTACTGATTCCCCCCCTCATAATCTGAGATGAAATGGGACCAAAAGGTCAGGTTCTGGGGGAAACACTGAAGAGAACAATGCCTTTTATGATGGCCTTTAAAAAATGTTGGATCCTGAATACAAGATTCCTTACACACACTCGAAAGACCAGGTTCACAACAATAAATATGTTGGGGGGCCAAGATACTATACCATGAATTTCTATAATACATGTGATTTTCTCTCGTGCATGCTAGTTTACCTTTTCTCAATACAAGAAACGAAATCCTTTTTTCGTTACATGCTGCTGTGAGACCTTATGTGTGGTTCTAGAATATTTCAAACATGTGACTTGGTTGGATTTTTTATGAACATCATCTAATCATGAATGAAACTATCTCTTTTTCATTCCAATACCCAATTTATCATTCTAACACCTTTTTGTATTCACAGATTGATCGAGATGGCTGTTGAATATATTGCTACTAAGATGGAGGCCGCTATAACTGCATGGATGTATGAGATAATAAAAAACCCTCAAATTATTCATGAGAGAAGAGTACTATATAACAATCAGATTCTTTTAGGAATGTTTATGTAGGCTTAGAATAATTACATCTTGAGTGATTTCCACCCTCTCTATAACATCGACATTTTGGAGGAGGTAGCCATGCAGGGCTTCAATTCCGAATCACCATACTTCTAGGTCATGCGTGAATATGGGATTCAACGATTCAACATTAAACAAAATTTCATCCATCTAGGGACACTTAGGATATGGATTCCTACATCCTAAACATATAAAATATTATAGATACATGCAGTGAACCAGTTGATGATGACTTTCCCACCCACTAGGGAGTAGTATCACTGACTAGAGTAGGGGCTATAAGGAGGAATATGACATGAGGTCTAGAGGATATTTTAAAAGTTACTGGGCATGGGAGAACTAGTTCCATAATACATGTGAGGATTTTGGGGTAGATATTTGGAAAATAGGGTTGTTCGAATCTCGGTGGACATCACAATTTCACTTCTACCGCTAGCAGAACCTGGTGCCAAATCTATTCAGTCGGTAGAACCCTAATACCAATAGATTACACCTCCACCATGTGCAGGATGGTATTATCCTTTGGGATATCCAATACATTAGAGGCATTCCCATATAAGAGATCCATTATGATAAATTCTACTAATGGAGAACGTTTGGGGAAATAGGGTAGAAACCCCAATTTTCACATGGAATTTTATGGACATGTCCGAGGAGAGGATATGGATAAAATACATCTTCAAGGTCATATCTTACCTATCATGGTTCAATTTTTTCCTCAAAAGGGACATGAACATGAGGATGCCCAGGTGAGGGAAGCAGTGCTTGAACACATCGCATGGGGGAAAATCAGGATCAAACTGGGTGGTCTTGGATGTAAGAGAATAGTAATCATAGGGCTTCAATGTGAATTAAAAATGGGATCCACATGTGTGATATACTGGTTTCCTTGTATCTTTACTAACTTGATGGTTGATTTCAATGATAGACATGAGGATTGGGGGTCTAACTTGGGACACTAGTGATGGTCAAGATCATGGCAGCCCGCAATAGGGTCAATCTATGGGTGCCTGTATTAGAGAGTCTATACAGGATCTTGGGGTGCATTTCAATAAGAGGGATACCCAGGAGGATCTTTGGACTATTCTAAATCCTTGATGGCAGGGTGGTATCTCAATGGGGGGGATGATTTTCCAAATTCCATCTGCCCTCTAGGTGATGGCCTATGACCATCTCTAATGAATTTTGTTGCGGTCCAGCCACTAATGCTCAATGATGAGGGGATCAACCTCATGATTATAAATCACGTGAAATTATTATTTCACCCAATCCATATATTAGATGGCTATATATTAGAGGACCTATGAGGTCTGTTGGAGAAGAGAGAGAATTTATTGAGTATCAAGAGTGGTGTGTTAAAGGCCCGAATCGATGGGAAGATGTTCTATGAACCCTATGTTCCATATTGGTTTTCTTGGAAGTTTTGGTTCTTATAGTGGATGTTGAAGAAAGTGTATATATACATTAGGGAAGAGAAGAATCCATGTATCTTTCACCAGATATGACTCTTTTTTAAAAATTATGACTTTGATTAAATATTCATGCTGCCCACTACAGATGTTGATGTCGGCATGTTGAGGTAATATACTTACCACTAGGTGGAGATATACTCAGAAGCAATTTTGACGAAGGATATTTGGAAAATCAAGGAAGAAAGTATAGATTATAGATGATTATGAAGTATGAGACGTTCTACTAAGGAAGAAATACAAGAGCCAATCCAGCCAGCTGGGGCGGCATAGGCTGGATCCTCAATGGTAGGTTCCCCATATGGTACGGTTGCGCCATTTCCTTTTAAAGGGAGTTGGTCCTGTATGCAACCGTACAGAACATCTATGGAATCCTCTGGTAAGCAACTAATATATATCCTACAACCTACTAATGAAATCATTTTCCCATCCCTATGGTCTTCTTGGAAGATGTTGTGACAATTGTTTTCAACTAAACAGTTGTGGAAAAAATTGGTTTGCATCGGACTTGATCTACCGATATTTGGGAACTTTTAGGTGCTAGAAAAGGTTAATTCTCATCTCCAATACATGTACATGAAAACCATGGATTTATATGCACAGAAATGGGGGTGGTATGAATAACTAAATTTCTAGGTCAATTTAATGATCTGTGAAGAACATGATCTTGAATAAATTCCACCGATAGAAGATAGAGATGAATAAGAAGATGAAGAACTAGTAGAGTATGTGAAATTTGAAGAAGAAGGGAAGGAAGAGGAGAAAAAAAAGAATAAAAATAGGATGATATGAATTGAGAACCTATGGGTGAATAGTCTCAGAAGAGAGTGTCTCATCAAGGGAGATAATGGGAGAGTGAAAAAATTGATGGCTCGGACAAGGAACTGGCCGAACGTCTTGAGGTAAGTATCAACTCATATCTCTATTGGTCACTTTTTAATCGATAACTATGATCCACTAACCACACTCTACCCTATATAGGAACACATTGGTAGTGATGATTAGGAGTATCCTACTACAGGGGGTGAGAATATGTTGACTGATACATAATGGTGTATTCTTAAATCTATATCTAAGGATGAGAAAGGCAGAGGACAAAACATGGGTAAACCTGATAGAGTTTATCCAACGGGTGGGGATAATGTGACGACCTCAAAATATTAGGTTTTCTCCACTATAAAGAAAGAGACAGTTCCTATTATTAATATAATAAGTTTGGAGGGATCACCCATGGTGGAAGCTTCTGTGGTGAATCAGGCAATTGATTTAGCTACACATAGATATCATAAGTTATAATAAATTTTAAAATAACCATACATTTTATCTAGGTATCACACAGACCAATGTACACATTCTTCAGGAAGTAATAACAAGAAGAGAATCCCAAAAGTCTATTCAGTCTAGGACATTAATAGGAGATCCACTGGTGATTACACCTTCTCGTAAGGAATCGGCCGTTTAAATTGATCCGGCCATGAATCCTAGTGAGTGTACGTTGGTGGTCACAGGTGATCCCACTTCTAGGGAAGAGACTGAAATTGGTGGAGGAAAGTTTTCGGAAGTATAAATGATTGAATATGGTCATCTGCACATCATTGATCCTAGCCCCACAAAATAGATAATGGAGGATGAACCTGCCACTAAACTCCTGGACAGCTATCCCAAACACAAACATTCATATCCTAAATAACTAGAAGATTCTAAATCTGACATAGATTAAAAGAGTTGTATGGAATAGAGCAAGGCATTGAAGTGCATCAAATCCTTCCTTAGTATTCCAGGGGTAGAATGGATAAGTCAGATAAGGTCACTTCTCACATGGATATGCTTTTTATGTGCCAGAGTGGTGGATTCTCACCATCCCCAAATTTTGATCCATGAATATCTTGTAGAGAAGATACAAGAGATCATCCAACACATAGACACTTCAAAGTGCCATAAAAATTATAAAAACATACATAAGTTTCGTGAAGCTAAGAAGATGATTATTTCCTTTAATGAATAGATGAATGAGCATTCCACATTCACCTGGAATAAATCCATGCTCAGTGAACAATTGAGGAAACAAATGGCAGAAGCTGAGGAGCAGCTAGTGCATGGGAGTTTTCAAATTACTGAACACTAACCTGAGTAGGAACCAATATAGATCATGCATAATGATCTTCACTTTGAGGCTATCGATGAGGATAGGGAGATTAGGAGGAGACAAGAGAATTTGGAAGCTACACCCTAGAAATTGGGGGTGTTGAAGCATTCAACCGAAGGGGATGATCCCAAAGGGTCATGTTTTGGCCAGACTCATGAAACATATTTTCCTTCTTGCACACTTATATTGAACTGCATGCATGGTAGTGTATATAATTTTTGATATCACTACACCTCAATCATAACTGTAGAGTAACTAATGATCAATCCCTAAACATGTGTGGGATATACCAAATGTGAGAAACACGGGATAGTCAAAGAATTTCCCCCTATTAGTATGAGAGTGCCAGCTAACCATCAAATACTCTTGTTCTGTTATTGATGAATGATCATCCGGAGTGTTTGGGCCAAGAAGGACAACATCTAGAGAATGGGATTCTTGGAACAGTCAACCTCCCCTTCCCAACGTGTACTATTACATGAACATGATAACACTAGGAAAGTTGGAATCAATCTGAATGAAGGGGAATGGGATGTGTGAATCTCAATACCCAGAATTCAGAATGCAGTGATGGTGGAATAGAAATATAGGATAACTGTTGACCATATAAAAATTAAAAATCCATATCATGTATCCTGAAATGGAAATACACCAACAAGGGATGAACGTTGACTGAATTCAAAAAACATAGGGCTTGACCCAAAATGTCATCTCATATCTTCCAAAAATTTAACCTAGGATGGTAGGTGATCCAAAGAGGCATAAGACCATAATTTTAGGGTGGTCTTTCAGATGTGAAAGAGTATGAGGATCTAAATAAAGAAAACACAAGGCATAGATATTGAGTGATGAAATGTTCAAAAGGATCCCAACACTCTTGAAATTATTCCACTGTGACCGAAGCACATTGGTGTGAGCATATCATTATGAATCAAGATCAAACCCAATTCTTGACAGGACCACTCTAGTGGGGAACTTGGGTTTGTTGCAGTATTACATCATGCCATTGACGATGATAAACATAGATTTTATTGTCATGTGGTGAGAAGGAAGATTCACTATATAGTTTAACATCATATAACCGAGACGTTGCACATAGTTTAATGGTCTTACATCCTAGACCCTGGGCAAAAAATTAATATCGTGTTGCTTGGAAAATGATTTCTATTAACAGAATTATTTCATGTCATGAAAAAGATAAACTTGACATGAATGAGACAAAGGAGGCTTGCGCACCATAAAAATACCAAAGAACGGACAGGAATGGGACATTAGTGAATCGGTGAGGGACAAAACTGGATACAAATGAAGGCCAAGGGGACCCATCATCAATTTCACACCAAAAATTCATATGAATATCCATGTTTAAGGTAGTAGTGTATGATCCATTATCGAGGCTAAATGTATATGGAGGTTAGTGAATTAGTAGATGGGCCTGAGGAAAATTTATCCATCATAACTACATATCCCATAAGAAGGGGAATCAAGCTATAAGTAGTTAATGAAGACCTGTATAGTGAGATACCAACACTAGAGGGGGAAATTCTTTCTAGAGAGGAAGATGAATCATCCCATAATTATCATGTGGTATCCCGAACTTGTTCAGGGTAGGATTATAGTTTACTGTCACACTTTGAATACTTGGGATCTTAGTTTAAGGTCATATATTTGGGAACATAGGGATTGTATTTATTGTTCATATTGTTTTTACAATAAATTTCCTAGATGGGGCCATAGAAAAAAGTGTCTGGGAATCACTATGTATCCCGTAATGTGGGGAATCAAGACATACGTAGTACTTGAATGTTGTGTAGTTTAAAGTCATGCTGTAAGGATAAGAATTACAACATAGTTTATTATCATATGGTTGGGACATAGGAACCCCAAAGTATAAATGTGATTTGTGGTACGAAACATGACATTAATGAGGACCAAAGAGGTCCATACCACACCACACATCCTAACAATGGGAGTCGAGGCCCAAATGTCCAAAATAGGGATTTTACCATTCTCTAGCTAGACACGAAGATAAGATACTGATATTTTTCTACATATTATTCAAGGATATGAATCTAGTCATATGTTGTTTTGGGAGGTTTCTATCATGCAGGTCTGATCTATTCACAATGATAAGAGGCATTCAATATATCTTATTTGTTCTTTTGTTGTTGGTTATATTTTTTTTGAGCGACCAGCCCAAGACAAAAAGCCCAAGTGTCACTGTAGGTATCAAGCCATATATAGGCCTTGACAAGTCACATAGATAATAACCAATACCCTAGGTGATTCCCTCTCAAGGGAGAACACCACAATGTTGTTCAACTTTTTTGTGTGTGTCCAGGATGATGTTGTCGTAGTTTAAAGTCGTATGATAGAACTGGACCATGAACTTTATTGTTGTATGGTAAGTACGAAATGGTTCAATGTCATATGAGGCAACAAAGTCTTAGTTTGTTGTCTTGGAACTCATTCTATGAGGTTGCGTGGTTCTTTATGTGGGTATAAACTTACCAAAAACTCCTAGGCCTACGTGATCCATGCTCGGTGTTGGAAACAAGGAGTGGTATCAAGATATCCACATCACATAAAAGTGTTAAATAGAGAAAAATAAATGGTAGGTGGGAAAATATTAACTATACCAACATTCCTTACTCGACATACGTGGAAAAATGGAGGGAGAACCTTAGGGGTGCTAGAAACCCATTAGAACAAAAGGACAGAAAAATGAGAATTATAGCGTTTGATATTTGGGGTATAATGGGGGTGGTGTAAATATTGAAGACAAATTCTAACCTTGTTTGAGACCCAGTATCCATATCTTGTATCTTGGGATGGGAAAAAAACAAGTTATTTTTAAGTGCTAACCATATTAGAAATGAAGAACCTATCTCAAAATTCCATTTACAATCCTTCGCGATGTTGGCCCAGAACAGTAGGTGAGCCATAAAGCTAAACATTCATACCTTTTTGGGGTCATTTCTGATGTGAAGGATGATAGAGATCCAAATAAAGGGGATGTGAAAGTTGTAAATGTACCCATGCAGTTTAACTTTATGTGGTAAGGATGAAAGCAAGGAGTTATTTCAACGGGGGTACACAGTGAGACTATTTAAAGATTGAGGTGAATGAGGACCAAAGAGGTCTATACCAAACCACACAGCTTGGGGGAACCTAGGCCAACAAGGGGATACGAGGATCATTAATATTTTGTTGGACCAAGAGATAACATTCCCAGATGTCACTACCTATCCCATGATAGTGATAATCAAGCCACACATAGTTCTTGAAGATGGAATGGAAAATAGCCAGCGCCAAAGGGATAATGTTTTTTAGGGTGAAAAAAACATTGTGATGTGCTATTTTTCATCATACAGCCCAGATGTAGAATGTGTAGTTTAACATCATGTGATAATGATGTTGGGTTATTAGTTTATGTTCTTAGATATCTGACCTAAGGTGAGGCCTTCTAAACAAAAATGTGTAGTATGGTGCTATAATGTGATCCAACATGAACGAGGACCAAATAAGTCCACACCATACCACACATTCTTAAGGTAACACACATACTATTTAAAACCACGGTGCTTGGACCCTGATATGTGAACTCATAGTTTAAGGTCCTAGAATTCGGACAATAAGGATAGTAAAAATCTTCCATGTGATTACAAACCTTACCAACATCCCTAATACTACATGTTCAATGCTCAGTGTGGGAAACAAGGGGTATAGAAGATTTTACGACACATGGGAGAACATGGTAGGGGATTGGAGGTGTAGAGCCTTGAGTGACCCCATGACGTCAGTCCGAACTCTCAACATGAAAATTTGCATGGAGGATGAACATCGAGGTTGTGGAAGTTCTATATGGACATTTGGAGGTTGAGAGGGATCTGAATTGTGTCATCTGATACTTGGGACACACTGAGGCTGGCATAACGATGGAGGATAACTATTGAAAATGTTCGAGACAGAGTATACATATCATCTGGCCTGGGACAGAAACAAACACCTAAGGGTTGGCTGTTGGATGTATTTGAAATGCAGTACCTGTATCAAAATGTCATTCAAAATCTTCTAGGATGTCGGCCCATGATGGTAGGTGAGCCATAAATCCAAACATCTATCACATTTGGGGGTCCCTTCATACATGAAGTATGATTAACACCCAAATAAAGGTATATTTGAAGCATGTAAATTGAATGAAAGCATGTCCATGTAGAATTTAACACTCTAGGCCCTACACCACAACACATCTGACACATTTATGAGGCATAATAGAGATCGACAGATCCCATCAAGAGATGGTGACTTGAGAAGATGAGTGTAGGAAAGAGGAAAAATGGGTTGATGAACCTAGGGCTAGACCCAAAGAAAAAATGTCAGGGTGATCCTATATATCCCATAATGATTTTAATCAAGTCATATATAGTTCTATAATTATATGTAGTTTAACATTGTGTAGTAAGGAAGATGGGGGTAGAGGTATCCCTAAAGGGGGATGTGTGTGGCATGGGACAATAACCCAACGTGAATGGGGAGCCAATAAGTCCTCACCACGCCATTCAAAATCCTAGGAGAGAACTCAATCCAAGGGGTAAGGAAAAGAAAGGAAGAACCAAGTGCTGGACCTAAAGGTAAAATGTTTCGGTGTTCCTATGTATCATGTTTGGGAAGGAATCAAGCCGTATATATTTCCTGAGATGTTGTGAAATTTAACTTCAGGTGATAAGGATGAAGGGGTAACAGTTTAACATCTTATATCATAAATGGGTAGTTTCCTTTTCATTTCATGCAAAAGGACCATAAATTATAAGAAGTTTAATGTATTATAGGTAGGACGAAGTATTTTAACATCATGTTGGATGTAAGCGATCTTAGATTGATTTCCTAGAACATGGACCATAAGGTAAGGTCAGGAATGGGTCATAAAGATTGAAGAACCCAGGGCTAGACCCTAAGATAAAAATTTTGGGCATTCTTATGTATCCCATTAGTATGGTAATAAATCCATACATACTTCTAGAATGTCTCATAGTTTAACAACATATGGTAAGGATGAAGGGTAAGTGTGAAGGCCCCTAAATGGGATATGGACAATAGAAGTCCACAACACACAACATGATCCCAAGACCCAACATTTAATCGAAGATACTAGAAAAATGATAGAAATTACGGTACATGGGGCTGGAACCAAAGAAAAAATGTTTGGGAATTCCAATGTATCTTATATGGATGGGAATCAATCCGTACATAGTTCTTTAATGTTGTGAAGTTTAGCATCATGCGACAAAGATGATGGGTAGGGAGGTATTCTAAAGAGAGACACATGGTGTAGCTGTTGTAAACCCAACATGAATGAGGAAAATAGAATTCCAAACCATGTTCTCCTAGAAGGAACCTCAGGTCGTAAGATAGAAAATAGGGTAACATGGGGCTAGACCCAAAGAAACAATGTATGAGCATTCCTATATATCCTATGTGAGAAAGAATCAAGTCGTACATAATTATTTAATGTTGTGAAATTTTATTTCATGTGGTAAGGGTGAATGAATAGTTTAACATCATGTGGTTTGGAATAAAAAGGACCACGTAGTTTAACACATTGTAGGGTGTAACAAAAGGAAAATGGGGCTTGAATTTTAACATCATGTGGGAAAATTGATGCAGTTTAACATTGTATGTGATGATGATACTGGGTAGTTTTATGTCCTATAGCCTAGATGTTATAAAAATTATCATGTGATATACTTTTTGATAAATTTAGAAATGGTGGGAGGAGTAATACGCTCACCATCTATAGTGACCAAAGAGTATACACTGTTAGGGTAAACCATATGGTTGATGTAAGGTAACTCCCATTTGGGTTCCAAATTTGGGGACTTCCTACCATGTATCATCAACATTATTAGGGATAATACCATATCACCTTGAAGAAAGGATCAGAGAAAAAAAATCCTGTTAAAAGGTCTTACTATCTTTTCTTGGTGCATCTCCAAATTGTGAAAGGCCCCAAGTCTATTCTCATCGAGGTCATCCAACTCATCTAGACAGACTTCGTAAACTCTATCTGATGTCTTCTAATTGTAGATAGGATTACGGAGAAATAGAAACTAAATCTTGATGTGTAGGAATTCATCTAGTTTATACACTAAGGTATATGGGGTCACCTAGGTAGAACTATTAGTCATCATCTGGAAAGTCTAAATAGCACTGGGGAGTTTTTTCGGACAACTTCAAGTTTTTCACCAACCATTTTTTGAAAAATGTTAGATATGGTCTTGTTAAATGCTTCGACTTGTCCATTTTCTTGTGTATGCAAATGAAAAGTGAGGTTATACTGGATGATGCGCTTGGAATATAATTTCTTTATCTAAGATTATTGAAATTCTGTACCATTATCGGTGAGAATGGCATGAGGAACTCCAAATCGAGAGGTGATGTTGGAGTTCACAAAATAAATGATAGAATGGGCCTTGACTTCCTTGAGTGAAATCACTTCTTCCCATATTGATAATAAATCTGTGGTGGTTAGAATGAACTAGAACTGGAGAGCTGTTGCTTGTGGATATAGTCACATGACATTGAATCCATATACCATGTACGTCCAAGAGTACTTGGTAGTATGGAGTGGATATGGTGGTTGATACAAAAAAATTGGAAATTATCAGTCATGTGGGAAACCTCTTGGTGGACTCAATACAATAATGGACCATTGTGGGCCAAAATTAGCCCTACCATCAGATCTAATGGAAGTGTTTTGACCCTGGATGATGAGCTCCATAGGAATCAGCATGGAATTCCTATATAACATGGGAGATCTCATTTCCTTTAATGCAATGGAGGAGAACTCCCTCTAATCCATGTTTATAGAGGATCTATTCAAGGTTGGGACTGCTAAAAAAAGTGAAAAGAACTGCATGATGAAAGATTCACTCATTTTAGGCTATGTCTATTGGGATATTTCAATGTAGGAGGTACTCAAAAAAAATGGATTCATTCAATCATGTGTCTCTTATACTATGGTAGGGGGGGCAGAATGTCATAATGTGGGAGAACCGGTGGAAAGATGGATTACCTACCGGATATCAGAATTTTCCAGAGTGATAAGAGAGATGACACATAGATGAACCACCTAGATGATCAAATCATCATGGTCAGGCTCTGTGAGAGATGCATCAATGTTGGAAAATGCATCAACTCGGCCATTTTGTGATCACGGAACATGAATGACCTTGGACCAATAATGGAATCGATCCATCATCTAGCGATCACGCTCTAACAAGCGAACAATCTCTGGCTTCCTATTGTCATAGTCCCCTTTGATTTGATTAATGGCTATCTCAGAGTACCCTTCGCATGTTGGTGGGGAACATCAATCCTGAGGTCTATCTAGAGACCAGTGATAAAATCCTGATACTCCACCTCATTATTAGTGAAACCTTCTGGTAAAAATAATTAATATGGAAATACAGGATATGTTGGTGTGATGAAGATGATATCCATACCTACTCTATTGATTCTAGGATCATTGATCCTTCTATCAGTTGGGCTCCATGATGTGAAATCAAAGTACATCTACCAACATCGAATGAACAGTTCCACTAATAGTATGGCCTCTTTTGTAAAGACATGATCTAGAGACTACTCTATGGGGGCAGGATGGGTAGCCATAAAATCTATCATTTCTTGAACCTTTATTGATTTATGCAGAATGAACTAGATGTAAAACTACTAAAGGATCACTTCCCCCAGAGCTATACATACTGTAAACAAAGGGGGGTTAAAAATATATTTTAGTGGATCAAAACTATACACCAGTTCTATCTTATAGTGTTGCATATAATTCTGCAACTTTTGTACTGCAAATACCTTCGTTGGGTAGATCTTCTTGATAGATGAATATTTGGTTTCAATGTCAAGGATCATGGGGATGAGTAAGTATAAATTGTTTTATTCTCCCTCATTGTTTGTATGGTTGAGAAGGTAACCAAGGGGTCATTCCATTGTAGTCACATAGAGGACCAGTAGTGTTCCGGAGGCTGGTGGCATCAGAACTGAAGGTTTCAGAAGGTATTACATGATCTCCTCAAAAGTGTTTAGAAATTATTATTCCCTCTAGTAGATGGCACATTTTCTTCATGATTTTTAAAAAGGGATTACACTTTCTATAAAGGTTCTCAGTGATCAGTGTATATAGCTCAAAGCTCTCACAGATTTCCCAGAGGAGGCATTTGACTGATGGTCTTGATCTTCTCTGGATCAATCTTGATTCCTCTATATCTAATGACAAAGAAAAATAAATTTCTTAATGTATCCCCAAAAGAAAACATCATGGGTTTCAACTATAGATGGACGGAACATAGTAAACTGAACAAATATCTTTGAGATAGTCCTGACATTGGTTGGACTTGACCACCAAATCATCCACATAGTATTCCACCAACATCTCAAAGATTGGTTTGAATATATAGTGCATAACACATTGATAGGTGGATCCTTCATTATTTATAATTAAAGGAATTAACTAGCAATAGAAGGTACCTTGTGGTGCCCTAAAGGCATTGGATTCCTCCTCCTTAAGAGCCATAAAGATTTTGATATACCTAGAATATTCATCCCGAAAGGATAGGTCTTGAAACCCATATGTGGCGTCGATCAATAACTATGTCACAGGAAGGGGAAATCATCCTTCAAATAATAACTACATATATACTAGAAGTTGATAAATACTTTTATTTGTCTGGTCATCTTCCTAATAGGGTCGATATTGGCTGACCATCTAGGGTGCTAAAATTCATTGATGAAGTTGGATTTGACGAGCTTACCAACTTTGGCCTTAGCCATGGCATCGTGAGAAGAGTACATATTCCTAGGAGGTTGTTTGATCCCATGAAGTCTTACTAGGATACCAAGGTGGTGGATAAGGATCTTAGGATCTAATACTATAATCCCACCATAAACCCAGGAGAAGGCATCCTGATTCCACTTGAGGAAATTCACATATTATTGTTTCTCTTTTCCATGAATAACTATGCTGATGAGTGTTGGTCTTGGGTCTGACTATGTACTAAGATTTACCTATATCAACTCATCGATGGACATAGGGATTCCCTCTTCAAATGTTGGAGGAGAATCTTCCAAATACTATTCATTATCCACAATGATATGATCATTGGTAGGGGGTTTCTCTTTTAACATGGTTGATCCCATCAAAATTATAATGCAAGCCTGAGCGGTAATGTAATCTAAATTAGGAGACTTATAGACTACCAAAACCATAGAGAAAAAATATTTTATCACAATCCCATATAGACTTAAAACTAAGGGGGAACACAAGATAATATCAAAGTAGTGGCGATTTGGTTTGAGTCGATTCATCTCAGCCCGATAGAACAAGCAAGTATAGTTTAATAATGTTCTCATGGGGAAAACATCTCAAAACCATACAGCAGTAAGGGGATTTGGAATCACTTGAGACTGATTTGGAATCAATCTCAAGGAAACAAATGAATGTCCTAGGTCTGGGGTTTTGGCTTCCAACCACTGAATTAGGAGGATGAATGCATCATCCAAATATATCCATTGGTTAGCCGAAAGAATAGTATGCTCAACATCATTGGTTTTTAGAAATTTATCCTTTCCCTTGTAATATTTTAAATCCAAATAATGGGTTTCACCAGAGAAAAAAGGATATGCATTCACCTATAGTACGCCCACTCAACTTTTGAGGGAGTATTTGAGGCATTTATGATATGAGGTGGGAACTACAACGTGTAGATGGAGCCAGGGTCTACCCATCAATGCATTGTAGGCGATGTCCTGTGAGATGACCATGAATTCAGTTATGGAAATCAGACCACCCAATTGGTTCTTTAGGTGAATCCTTCCCCATGGACTCTACTCAGTTCTATCCTATCCCTAAATTATTAGGTTATAGGGATTCAGATCTGCTTCAGAAAACACAATCTTATAGAGCATCCAGGTTAGGATGAGAATGATCCCAGAACCTATGTCGACAAGGCAACGAAAGGCTTCTGGACCATAAATCTGGCAAGTGATGTACAATGGCTAGATGATCCCTTATATATGGGAACCTTTATCTTCTTTTAAGAATGAGATTATGGATTTTCATTATGCAAGGTCAAATTCCTTAGCATGGAAGGATTTTTTGGCAACTACCTTTATTTTGAACTAGAGGGGGATTCTTAAAGCCTCTGTAAGGGCTACAAGCATATATTCTAAGTGGCAGAGAGTATCATGTGTCGAGATCCTTGTAGGTATACTGGAGAGGTTTTTTATCACATCATTATTTCATTCCAAATGAAAATTTCTTCTGATAGGGAGTTACTATATGGCAGGTGGTATGATGGTCACTGCTGGTCGAACCAGATAGATTGTGGATGGTGGTTGGTATATACTATTTCTCACTAGATAAAGGATGAAAATTGAATACCAGATGATTGTTTGATGACTGAGGTATTTCCATGCATAAACGCATATAATTACAGTACAATCAAATTGACTCTTCCCGACCGAGTAGCACAAACAGTGATGCAAGAGAATCTGATGAGTTAACATGACAAGATTGTACATGATGATCTCTATGTTTAACCTACTATATGTTCTCAATAGAATTCATGGATTGGCTGGAAGCATTGGCATGAGCATCTGATTATTCATGTATCTTTGGGTTCATCGATGATGGCACCATCTAGGGACCTATGCTTCTTCAAATGAGTATGTATGGTTTCTTTGATCCTAGGTAGGGACCTTGGGATCCTGGCCCTATTGGAGGGATGGAGCCTAAGGAGGAGTTAGAACCTGATTATATAAACTAGGTGGGAGTGGTGCATTACTGGGTGGTGACTTATGATTTTGAGGCATGTGATGTTAAGCCTGAGGTTGGGCCTGATGTTATGGACCTCTGTGAGGTTGTGAAGTTGGCTCTTCTAGTAACAACAATAGCGTCTTGGGGGAATCTACTAGTGTAACAGAAGAATTTTTGGCCTTGTACTCTCTCCTTATAGGGGAAATGTGAGGAAATGGGCGTGCATACATGTATTTCTACAAGGATTCCTCTAGGAGCTATGCCTTGTTATAGTAATCTGGAAATCCACCGAATAAGTTCATTGTGACAAGATATGGAACCTGTTCAGTTTTCAAATTCATCATGCACATCTTCAGCAACTGATCTTGATTAAGAATAATATTGGGTGAATAAGTGAGTCTCTTCCCCCTTGTGACAAAGTCTACGATGTGATCATATGGTACTTATTTTCATTTTAATAGGTCAGAAAAACTAGTCTTGTGAGTGGTGGAGCTAAACTGATAAAGAAACTGCCTATGAAGATCTTCTCATCTAGCTATAGACTCAATGAATATATGATTTTACCAAAACAACATGCACCCTTCTAGAATTTGTACAAAACACAGACTCTTTATGGATTCATTCTACCTTGGATTTATCAACATGGGTCTAAACCTTTAGATGAAGTGGCCCAGATGCAACTGGGGGTCACCAATCCCATTGAAGGGGGATAAAGTGGAGTTCCCAATATCCAGGGGTGCTTCCATATCATCTACCCATGTCGAATAATGCATTCAATCAAGTGGAATTTCCATTTATCTCGTTTTTAGAGTCTCGTGAAAGGAAATGAGACTAGTCATCGTGCTATCCTGGTAAGGATTCTTATCTTGGTGACAGTTCTGAACCACCAGCATGATAGAAGTCTCTTCAACATGATAAGCTGGAATAGTATCTCATAGAGTGGCTAGTGGAACGATCTGAGGAGATGTTAGAGGGATGGAATTTGGAGAATCTAGAGGAATGACCAGAAGAGAAACATACCGGGATGCTTGAAGAACTTATTGTGCATATGGGTTATGAACAATATTATTACACAGCTCTAGTAGATTTGGTGAGGTGTAATGCGGCCGTATGCCATAGACTCTGGCCTCTACCCTCTCAAGATATGCAATGTTGCCGAGATCATTGAGTGGAGACTCACCAGGGAGAATATTTGACTGCCCCTACTACCCTAGTGAAGGAGGATTGGGATCGCACTGAGGATGACCATAATATGGATGACATCCTGTAAAGCACTAAGCAAGGATCTCATGAATGAGATTTTTTTTGTTCAGAGAGTTGTTAGAGAAATGCATCCTTTTTGGGATCATATATCATTTTATGTGTCAATCTAGATGGGTTAGAGGGCTTATGTTTCCCACTGTTCCCTTTTCCCTTACTCGGGTCCCAAACAGGAGGCAATGACTCGATAGTTTCGGTAAGGCCATGAAAGTGTCTCCACTAGTGGGTGATAAGGCCTATGGGATCCAATAGGTGTTGTGTCACCCCCGGGGTTAGGTTATCTTCAATGACTCATATCTCAGTGTCCTTCTCTATGAGATTGGCCCAATTTACTACGATTACACTGAGCAGAATATCCTCAATATCACCCATACAATCTGGAAGTCATGTGATCAGGATGAAGTGGAGAGCTGCAAAATGTCCCCAACCGCAGATCTAGACATGTAGGGATGCCTCGAAAATAATTTTATAGTTCATATTAAACCTCTGAACACATAATTTTAGGAGTTTATGATGATAATCGGGTGATGTAGGGTGCAGAGCCACAGGAATCGCGATTAGATCACCCATGCGGCATTGCTGGCTGATCTTGTCATAATGCTCTTGGATTTGTGGATAATCCAACAGGTGATGATTGAAATGGAAATCAATTTCCTAGATGGTTTAAAATAATCACATGACATAATCTTGAGTAATCAATTCAGGAATTCCAAATTCTTGGGTCACTATTGGGTATAAAATTTTCAGATATAGATCTGTCGTTAGAATTTCTCACAAACTTCTTCACTCAGAATCGAGATCTAGCCTTTTTTCACATTATTCAACTAGGGAAGACTAAGGTACTATAATTGGCTCTAATTTTTATCACTACAGTGGTGGAAAGGTTTGTAGAGAGAACACTTCATGAGCAGACAGACCACTGCAGATTGGTTCATCCCTTGGAGATGGTACCGATCGCATCACCATTTCCCTATTAGACAGGGTGCTCACCACCACTTCATTTGTGATGGTGGTGTTGACTGGTTGTAGATATTTCTGATACTCATCATCTATCACACACAAAACAACCCTCTATGATCTCTTATTAAGGTAGAGAATGATCCTGGTGACAACACAAAGGACTACATGTCCAGACCCCAAAAGGGAGAAAAACCTCCTCCACTTCCATGTATCTGCAATGGTCTTTGGGGATTTAGTAAATATCTCTATATGAAAGTATTTTTTTCACATTCTAGGTTCCTACCCTAGACACTAATTTAATGTATTATGGTTACTGATGCATCCTTGAATCATAATCCTCTTTAGAATCTGAAAATGAGACCGGATTGACAATGATTCGATGCTTCTCAGAGTTATTTCTTTGGTGGTAACAGTTCACCCTTATTCCCTATGATGTTTCTTTATGGAAGGGTAAATATTTTACATGGGTATGACCTCTATGTAGGATAGTGCAAGAGAGGGAAATGCCTCTTCTATATCTCAATGGGATATGAGGAAGACCCCCCCCCAATACCTATTTTCATCAGAGTGGGGAGGACCTCTGCTGAGACTGCTATGAGAATGGAGGGGGCCTCTACTCTAGGTTCTAATTAGTACATGGAGAGAAACACCATGTTGATTAAGGGATTGTGGAGTACCTTGGCTTGGGTGACCTAGGGTGTGAGGAGAACCTTGGAAAATGTATAACGGGACATGGGGAGGACCTCCATATTGAGTAAGAGAGCAAGGAGGACCTCCGTGTTGAGTAAGATATCAGGGTGGACCTCTACTTGGGTGTGTTGGGAAGCGAGGAACTCCAGGGAAAATATTGAAAAAGACATAGGGAGGTCCTCCATAATGATAATAGAGGGTATGGGGAAGACCACCGTACTAGTTTGTAGATGATCTTGTAGGACCTTTGTGGATGGGAGTGCTATAGCGGAGAGGGTCTCTGCTGGACCTGGTGAGAACATGGGGAAGGCCTCCATAATGATGGGTGATAGGTGTAGAGGGACCTTATCATTTATAACTTGAAATATGGGGAAGATATCTACACCTGGGATAATGGGCACAGGGAAGAGCTCTGTACTGGATGTCAACAATATGGGGAGGGCCTCCCCTTGGATTTAATTTGGTGGCATGGGGAAGACCTCCATATTGAGTATGGGAGCATGGAGGGCCTCCACTCTAACTAGAGATGGAATAGGTAGGGCCTCTATATTGAATCTCTCCATCAAGAGTTGGATTGTAATAGTTTCTATTCACACCAGTGATTAGAAGATTCAACCCATCCTTCCTGTGAAGTGGCTAGATTATCGATCCCAATCATGTGAAGGTGATTCACTAATTGAAAGTGGAAGGGATATTATAGAATGAACCAGGGATGCCATGGAATAATGGAGTTGTAGAAGATGATTTTCCCTGATGGGTTCCTTCCCGATCATGTTCCTGAGGTTGACATCAAGTCACCTAAACCGGAGTTGGTGGTGCAGAAGTATATGACACCACTTCCTCATCCTGAGGGACCGGATGATAACATTCATGTGGCCTGGTGGTAGACCTCTTTGGCAGCACCTAGAGGATGGTCACAACCAGGATGACTTAGAAATCCATCACCTCATCAAAATAGAGGAAGGAGGTTTATGAAAATTATGGGAAGAGGCTCCTAAAATGGTTGAATGTTGGAGTGGGGAGCAGCAGATTTCTATGTGTCCCTTGGGGGTAGTGGGGTCAGTGTGGCATAGAGGCCTCCAAATCATGGCAGACCATTTCCCTCATTGGAATGACCTCATCCTAATCATACCTTAGGATAAGAGTATCAATAACCCTTCACTTTAGGAATTATGAGGGTGAGATGGTGTGTGGGTTCCTAGTAGCCGTGGTTGGGGATGATGTCAGGCTAGAGGTAGAGCCGTGTGATATTTCCAAATTGTAATTGTCCCTACCCCTACGTCTGTGGGTGGGAGGCGACTAGTTTCCTATATCTCGGGTCTTGAGAAGCAGTAAGATTTAGCTATCTATATATATTGTAGGAAAGCAGTTCCCAGTTTCGCAATGTTGTTCCACATTCCAAGGATGGATAAAAAGATCCACACTGATGAATTAATATACTGAAATTCTCAAAGATTAATTGTACCATATTCTGGTGAGTTCCACATGGTGCCCACTATTTTAATGTTGGGACCTAGCACTGGATAGCTGGATCCTGTGACACACTTATCTACTGATTCCTTGAATGTTGTAAATCCCCACAGTTGAAGGAGAAACGTTTCATATCGGGTTCACCATTTTTTTATCGATGCTTTATCTTCAGGGAACGCAACCCAATTGGCATGTCGACACTCAGCTAGATTGGGGCATTGTTACCCCACATTCCCTCTTTCCAAATACAGGTTTCATTCATCGCTTCTTTAGAAATGTTTTCTCATTGATCAAAAAGGGATTATAGGATGTTGTTCTCTCCTTCTATGGATTCCTCATGATAGTTATATGCCTAGTCTAGGTTTACCTTAAAGATTAAGGCGTGTTTCATGAAACACCACCTTATGCCATATCTTTGTGCACGTCGGTGAATTACGCTTCTTCTTTCTGGACACTCTAAATGGTGAAGTCAGGGCAGCAACCTTTTCTCATGGATGTAGTAACATTGGGCATCATTGGAATGTTCGGAGGCCAGAACATTGGTACAACTAAAATTTCCTTTATCATAGGGCTTCTCAAGGCCCAGAATCTTGTGGAATCCCACATAGAATGTGGGGAATCTTATGCAAAAGGCATGGATCTGATGTTTTCCTCAGCTTCCTATGTTTAACATAGGGTATGACACGTGTTTGACATCTTGAAAATATGGATTGTATGTATTTGAAAACTGAAGATAGTGGATCCGAAGGGAACATCATGAGAAGAGATAACCTAGAAGTTTTACTAAATGGATGGATCAAAAAACCCAATAAGGATGGACTGAGGATGGTGCATCTCATAGAGAGAAGGTTTCATACCGTGATGGATGATATCTACTTCACAAAGGATAGATCTGAGAGGAACACCCCAAATGGGAACAAAAAGGTTTACCATTGGTTAGGATTGAACCTCAAGAAGGCTTCCTATGTACCCCATTTGAATACATGGATAAAAAACCACATAGATCGAATGGGTGATTTTAGGATTACACATGGATATCAGCCCTTCGCAAAAACACCACTCATGGTTGGATAAAGGGGATAGGTGGGTCTTATGAATAGCTTCATGTATGAATCTCGGAGTAGTAAGGAAGTGGGTGTTATGATCTCCCTAGGATGTCATGGACCGGGTAATAATTAGGATGGATGATGGGGGACTGGGTGAAGTGGGTGGAATGAATGAGGTGGGACCAACAAGAAGATGATAGTGTGGGACATGAACCTCATGGTGGTTTCCTGTGAATCTTGGTGGTTAAGAATCAAATTACACATATCTCTGGATGTAGTGATGAGACACCTAAAGTGGAAACTCATGAGGATGGGAACATGGATGGGGACTCAAAGGAAATGGATCCTCTAGGTTGGTGCATGATCTTCCCAAGACATAAAGACTCAAATGAGAAACCATGATGGAAATGGATGATGGTCTTGAACCTTAGGAAGGAATCCTATGTACCTTGTGTAGAATACATGGATCAATTTCCATGTAGTTTTGGATGGAGCATAGAATTAGGGTGAACACAGGGTAAAAACACCTAGATACATGTTGGGGCTTATGCATGGTTAACGGTGAAAATAGGTCATGTTGGGGAATGCAAATGGTTAGTGGACAAAGATGATGTCATGGTCACTACTTACTCCAAGCCCACATGAGACATACTCATTGTGAGAAATAAGACGTAACAACAAACATGATGACTGTGTCACAAGGGTGTGGCCATGATGGATGGTGTGGGGATTACTCATGGTAACCAGCCCTAGGAGATAGAGATTGGGACTTACTCCAGGAAGGAAGAATGAGAAGGTGGTTCAGGGATTACATGGAGACTTCCTAAGGAACAAGTTATAGAAAATAACAAAGGGAGTGAGAGAGTGAGAGGACTAAAATGTTGGATGTGAAAGGTTCCTAGTCCCATACCTGCTCTAGTCCCCACAAACATTTCATGCAAGAATCAAATTATAGTTGAATATCATGTATTGATTATGTGGGTTCTTGGCAGATTAACATCTTGAAACTCAGATGATGAGGACTCACACCTCACTCGGAGGTCTTGCATAACTTTTACCAACCCATGCATTGGTAAGGGAAGGCACAAGAAATTATAGGATACAACGGGGTGAAGGAATGGCCAATTAAGGGGTTCATTTTAGTGTAGCTATGCAAAAAAGAAATATTTGATAGCATACCTATGTGAAGAATAATAAGATAAGGAAACACAACATGAAACACATCTCGGGGAACCAAGAAATCACTACTCACAATCCAAGAATGCTATATATAGGAAGTCCACATAAGATAGGGATTTTTAATGAAAAAGGAGCTTGATCATGGTTCCTTGGAGTAAGGATAATCCATTGAATTAAAAGGAAGGGGTGAGTTAAGAATTAGGGATTTGTGGGAAAGATGAAATAATGTGTGCAAGATTAGAGACTTTCGTACAGGATGGAAGGGTCGAGGAAAAAGTGGCATTAAATAAATCCAAGGCTTGGACGCAAGAAGGGACTTTTGCACACACTATCCTTAGGTATAAGAAGAAATAGGATAGGTTCAAGCCCTTTTTTTCCCACCCAAACGTGGACCCATGGGGAACATATCATGCAAGATCCTTTAACTTTAAGACATGAATTTCAGGTGGTAGTGTAATGGGTTATCTTACGTGCATGAGAGTGATGGTTTGACATTAGGGGTATTGCCTTTAAGGGAGGAGTACCCATCTATATATAGGTGAAAATATCAGAAGGAGTTCATAAGAAGACCATCGCACAAGTAGCTGGTTGACGAATCATTGGGAATGCAATAGTCATGCCTTTCGATTTCATTCTTGGGAGAAAACTGAAAATATTGCCTGCAACATCATTAGGGTCCTTGTGATTGTCTGCTAAACTAAATTATGATTTTATTTTCTAAAAATGTAAGTCCTTTTATTCAATTGAAATTTTAAAGTAATATATCCATCAGTAATTTTTGAAATATACGAATTAACCACACCCCAATATGAGAAATAGTGTGACTGGTATAACTTAATGTATCCATTATCAGTTCAAAATTGACATTTTAGTTCAAGATGTGTCACTAACTAAAAACCAGTAAAATGAAATCTTATTGTCTTAATAATTTAGTAAAATGATTTATAATTGATTTGTGATGTGTTTGAAGCATTCTAAGGTCCAACTGATGCACAATGTGATCAGTATGTCTCATAATTCATTTTCCAGTTTGAAATGACATTTTAGTATAAAAACACAATGAACGTACTGAAAACCGAGAAAATGCATTTTTAGTGTTTTGATACTTTAGGAAAATGATGCATCATTAATTTATTATAGGTAATAATCGACTGAACCTCAATCCAATCCATGGTGTGATCAGTATAACATCAAATGTGTCATTATTTAAAATTGGCATTAATTTTAGTAAGAGAAGAAGTGACAAAAACAAAACCATGAAAAATATTGAGATTGTTTTTATTTTTTAGGACAACAATCCATCACTTATTTGTGATGTGTATGAGTCAAACCCACCTCAATAGGATGCTTGGTGTCACTGGTATAACTTAAAATGTGTATTTTTTTATTAAATATTGACATTCTATTAACGTATTCTTTCATATTAATTTTTAATTTATTTCATTATAGTATTACTAACATAATATTTATTTTATTATATAGGAATAATATTTTTATTGGGTTGAGGTGATTTTTTTTCAACTGATACCATGGGAGAACATTTTAGAGAGGGGATCATGGGCATCAAAAGATGAAATATTAATTTTTTAAAATGTTTGTTGGATAATTGTAAATGTAATTATATAAAACATTGTTTGACATGTAAATAGTTTTTTTTGTACATTATACGGGTGTAAATTTTTGTATTCATTATTTCAATTAAATGTATATGTAATTGTATGAAAATATGGGTTTAATATATAATGGTTTTAAATTACTAGTTTTTTGGCTGTTTTGTTATTTTAATAGCACATTGCAACCAGCTAGGCCTTTATAATATCTAAAAAGCACTGATAAATGGGGTCCTTTATCAATGTTTTTTTTGATTGGATATAGGACCCCATTTATCATCACTGTGATTAATAGAACTTTTTAGCAATGTTAAAAGAATACTTTCATGTTGTTAAAGGTAATATTTGTAATATTAGGTTTTTGATCCTCACCACCATAATATTAAAATGTGCCACTTAGAGTAGTGAACATATTCTTAGATTAGATGGAAGGAATTGCCTACTATAGTACACTACTAAAGAATATAAATAAATATAAAACCCCAAACCTTGAAACCAAATGATATCATATAAAATATATGATGAATCTAAGCATTCTATATAAAAAAATTATGACATATAAAATAATTATAATTTAAAAACCCCTATAATTATAGAAAATTCTAAAATAAAAACACTAGTATACGTCATTAGTATATGAATTATTGTCCAAGAACCAATCTTCTTCAACCATCCTCAATTTTTAAGATAATGAAAATTTAGACCAATACAATCATGATCATGTGATTTTGTATGCTTGGTAGAAGTGAGTATAGCCTCATATTTTATAGGTCATCCCAAAATAATGAATAAACAATTCAATATTATGTATAAACTATAATAAATGATGTATAATTACAATACCTACTCATGTCTGCACATATTAATATTATCACACCCCAAATATGGTTTATCTTTTATTTTATTCCATTCTTGTATATTTTTCTTTTTGTTGAGTTTCATGTTGATTTACCAATGAAACGTTTTGTGTTTTGGAGTTTCTAGGTGGATTTTTGGACTATGTACGACATGAGTGCATGGTTTGGGGGATAATTGTTCATCATATTGAGGATGAAGTCCTTTTTAGTTCAATTTATTATTGAATGGTTAACCTAACATAGATTTTTCATGCTTTGGGATAAATTGTGTGAGGCCAACGAGTAATTGTGCAACTTTTTTGGTATCAAGGGAATGATGCACAACTTTTACGTAGTTAAAGGAAACGCGAAGAGATCGTGCAAGGGGTGTTTTAATTTTTGATAGAACTATGGTTCATAGTTGGCACATAGTATCCCAAAACATGTGGCCAAATTAGGTGGGGTGTCCCTCTTCTCCCGTTGGGTGTTCATGTTTGGTGCATGATTTTTCAAACCTTCTGACCTTGATGTGTGAGTTTTCCAAGTCATTATAAATATGAAATTACCACATTCCACCAGTTGTTGTTTAACACCATTTCATATTTTACTCCCCTTACTCATCCTAGGTGAACCATGGGACCTCCCAAGATTCCCTCCATTGGCTCTTTTTCCTTCATGTGGCTCTCCTTCCCCTATGGACCCTTCTTCAATGTTTTAAAGAGAGTTTCTGGATTTTTTGTTCAATTTCATTCGTTTTTCTTTATACTATTTTTTGGATTATTGATTTTTTTCTTGGTGGGTTCCCTATTAGACAAACCCTAGGGTGATGGATGGCATATATAGTTCTATTTCATTAATTTTAGGGTGTGAATATCATTTCTCAGACATAGTTCTTCCTTCCCAAAAGTCTTCATTGAGTTCCCACATCATTGTGGTTGGTGTTTCCATCCATTTCCTTTCTAAATAATTCCATGTAATTCATAATAAATTATAATTAATTTTTAAATGTGTGATCTATGGATGTGATGAGATATTATGATGCGTTTTTATGTTTTCAGATCACAATTTTGATGGAAATGGGTTTTTAAATGGTTTTTCATAATTATGCTTATAGGAATATGTGTGTAAGGTGTTTGATGAATTGTCACTCCAAATATTAAAATTAAAATGGGATATTTTGTATTGATTTTTGTCTTATTTGTGTTTTGGTAACATGGGTGGTTGTGAACTGAGGCTTCTCTGGGTTGTTTTTGTTGACTTATATGGTTATGTTTTTATATGTGGACCCTTGTAATTGGTTGAAATTCTCTATATGTTTCTTAAATTGAATTTTTGGTGCATAATTGCTTTCAAATACTATTCCATTGGATTTGGGCACATACATATGTGCATGGGGTGCACAGATTTATGGATATACTAATGATAACATCTCTATAGAAAATTTCCATGTTCAATATGGTTATCAAAATGATTTTCCATATTTCTTTTCTTTCCTTCCCTCCCTTATTCCTAAAATGATTCCTTTAAGCCCCATGTATTAGAAATAGTTCACTTGGTTCTGAATAATCTTTAATTAAGTTTCAAATGTGGTTATGATGGTTTAGACCATTTGTAACATTATATCCATGGTTTGATAAATGAATTGACATAAAATCCCATTTGGGACCTTTGAGTGTGTTATATAGTTTCATAATAGTTTCATAAATGGTTTTAGAAAATGGACTTGTATAGTGAATGATAACACCTAGTTCGAATCTTATCATGTTTTACAAAATGTTTTGAAAGATTATATAGTTTGATGGTCTGGTTAGAACTTGTGTGTGGCTTGTTGTGTGATGGGAACTTTTATAGTAGACCCTCAAGGGAGAGACTCTTCACATAGGTGGTGTCAGTTTTTGGATAGGAAAGCACCATGACGATGGGTTTTAGTTTGATCCTTGTATGTGAGTATCTCCCTATTCACCATGTACAATTATCGTGGGATTCATGGGAATCAAATAAATGGTCGAGTGACAGTTTCTTATCGACCCTGATTAGATGGGTTGGTACCCCTTGGATTTTCTAACAGGCTTAGTGGGATACACCATACTCTGTTAGGAGAGTCTAAACCGAGTACGTCCAAGAATTTATTCTATAGATGTTTAGGGAATTCCTATGATTATCTATCTATATATTCATTTATATTCTTATACTATTTTTTTCATTGTTTCTTTCTTATTCTATTTCCATTTATTATTACCATAACCCATTTTTTATCTACAGTGGGTCCCTATTTGGGTTTTGGATTTGTTACTAGGGTTTAGAAATGATTTTTTTTGAAAAAGGAAAGTTGTGTGTGGGTTGTTTTTAAAAGTGGATTTTTCTGGAACAATGTATTTCAATTTTGAAATGATAAAATCCATATTTTCTATATGTATTTTCAAACCAGTTTTTGTGGACTATTTCAAGAATATAAATGTATGGATTCTGTGGTGATTACCAACTGATCTTTTTATGATCACATCCTACTCGTTCCACTCAATGTTGGTAAACATGAGTTATTTTTGGGGTGTAGGTTTATTTTTCTAGTTTTATTGTAGAGTGGGATGGTCCTGATGGATGGTGGTGACCAAGATGTCACATATAGATACTGTCATTCCATTTTGGTTTTGTTTGTTTTTTTGTTTTTTGTTTTTTTAAATACTCTCCCTTTTAATGAATTTACATTACATAACTTTTTTGTAATTATTAAAACTATACACAAACATATGACCAAAGACCTCACTAGCCTAGTGCCTTTGGAAACATGGAAACAAAAATATTGGTACCTATTTGAACTACATTATCTCCAATTGGGTGATAATTTACCAACACCATTCTTATACACATCAAACATAATACATATCTTCGTAAACTATGGAAGGAAACATTAAAATTCGGGATATCAGATGCTCAATAAGAGTAAATAGGGATAAATGTGAGAATAATCATGAGAATAAGGGTATAATAACATGATCATGAAACTAGAAGATCATACCCATCATATCAATGATTATATACATGAATCGTGGAATAAGTATTAGAAGTTCATAATACATGAATATCAAAGTATTATAGAATATATTCCATAAAAACATTACATAGGAATATAAAATGGAATTTTAGAAAACACTTAAACATATAATATGATTTCCATAGTAGTTAGGTCATCACTATTAAGACTATCTTGGTAGTATGGGTTCACTCTCTATACCACATTAGTAGTCATTGTTCACTCCCATGGCCATATTAATAGCGTGAGATAACTCTTCATATCATATTGGTAGTCATGGATCACTCCCATGGCCATCTTAGTAGTCAAGGTTCACTCCCAAGTTCATCTTAGTCTATCTCATGAGATATAATTCTTTACCTAATGCATTGGACATATATATAGATCCCACACATCTCATAATTCAATCATACATACTGTTGTACATCTCGTTCCCCTCGTTGTTTTATTTTCATGATCACAATCACCCTCATATTTATCTAATCCTCTTTCAAGTGTTTTTGGATGATAGGAATCAATTCACGAAAGCAAGAAGGCCCAAATGGACTGATTTTCAGTCCACCGGCCAACCGGTGGCTTCACCACCGGCCAGCCGGTGGAGCCTGGACAGAAGGCATTCTTCTGTCCAGACCACCGTCCAACCGGTGGAACACCAGCGGCCAGCCGGTGGCACCTACACTCAAAGGGAAGCTACTGTCTTCCCACCGGCCAACCGGTGGCCTCAGCACCGGCCAGCCGGTGGAACCCTCTCCCAACAGTGTCAGCTACTGTCTTGCCACCGGCCAGCCGGTGGGACTGTACCGGCCAGCCGGTGGCCCTGGTCAAACTAGCCGTTGGCTTTGACCAGTCAACTCCAAAAGCCTCCCAACGGCTCCGAGGCCTTTTCCAACGGCTCCAAAGCCCTCCAACGGATACTTGAAGGTTCCTATCCTATAAATAAAGGCCTAGGAAGCCCCGGAACTTCACCCAAGCCACCGGACACATTGTTGATCATTTTGGCGAACCTCCGATGGATTTCCTCAAGGAACCTCAAGTGCTCCAACAAACTTCCAATCCAAGGAGCACCTCAAGAAGCTTGGGAGAGCACGCTACATCAGCTCCATCATCCAATTGGCGCCCAAGTCTTCCTACAATACGGTTTTATTGTTTATTTCATTTTGAGCATAAAATTGGGTTTGTACCTACAAACCCCAAACCCTTTTCTCATCCCCTCTTTCTTTTGGGTTTCACACCACCATTAAGGTGTGAAGAGGTTTCTTCAAGCCTTTCCTTTTAAAAGGCTTGTGTTTCGGTGAGCTAGCCTTCACCCGTTAAAAAGGCTAGTGGGTTCTTGCTTAACCATTAAAAGCAAGTGGGTTCTTGCTAAACCACAAAAAGCAAGCTGTAATAGGTCCTAGTGCTACCTCAAAGCCTAGTGGGTTTCTTTCTAAAACCATTGAAAAGCAAGCGGTAGGAATCTCTCAACGGTTGAGTTGGGAGCGGAGACGTAGGCCGGGTTTTGGCCGAACTCCGTTATCAATTTCGTGTGTCTTGCCTCTTTACTTTCCGCTGCATTTCTACTTTGATTTTAATTTGTTAATCAATTTTTTTTAAAAGGCAATTCACCCCCCTTCAAAGGCAACATGGAGTGATAGCTCCACCTCTTCATTCTCCTCCTTCTCCTCGAGCGACCAAGGTAAAAAATGCCTAATGGAAAATCATGAGGTATCATCTTCCTCCTCTTCCGACTCCTCTTCCTCTTGCTCTTCAAATTCAAATTCTTTGAATCATCTATCTTATGAAGAACTCTCACAGGCTAGAGATCAATTAGAAAATGGTTTTCATGAGCTATCTTCAAAATTTGTTGCTTTAAAAAAGTCTTTCAAAAAACTTTCCTCCAAAAAAGAGCAACTTCTCAAAGAGAAGGAGGAACTCACCCTCAAAATCCAAAATTTCCCAAATGTTGATTCCATGGAATCAACCATCAAAGACCTTAGAGAAACCCTAGCTAAGTTCACCCAAGGGGAACAAAATTTGAACAATATCCTAGGTTCCCAACGCATATCCCGGACCACCAATGGACTTGGCTATACTAACCAAGCCTCCTCCTCCCATGCACCCACTGTTTTTGTAAGGGGGAGCTCCCAATTTAAATTTTGTAATTATTGCAAAAAACCTGGGCACCTAATTTATGAATGTAATTGTAAAAATGCCCGGTATGGTCAACCCAAATCGATTTTTTATTCGGACGAATTTTATAGGAGAAGACCCGCCATGAGACAAGTTTGGATTGAAAAATCCCTTCTAGCGAGTCTCTCCGGGCCTAAAATTGTCTCTTTTCAAAATCCCTCTCCCCGGTGACTTTTTGTTTTTATTTAGGGGGAGTTAGGTTCTTTTAAGCCTTTTTTTGTGATTTCAAATTTTTTATTCAAGATTTTCAATTCCAACTTTCAATTTCAACTCTTGGTTTCAAAATTTTCAATTCAAAATTTTCTATTCAATTTTTGATTCAAAACTTTCAATTCAAACTGTTATTCAATTTTCATTTCAAAATTTTCAACATTGGTATTATTTTCAATTGGTTTAAAATCTTGATTTTCAATTATTCCCTCAATCAAGTTTTATGCCCCATTCTATTTTGATAATCACAAAGGGGGAGAAATTTCTTGATTGATTGGGGGAGAATCTTTTCTATCATGCTTTGATTTATTTTTAAATTATCCTTTAACAATGTCTCCTTTCAAATTCATGTTTTTACATTAATTGTTTTGGTGATTGTGATCATCAAAATAGGGGGAGATTGTTGTACATCTCGTTCCCCTCGTTGTTTTATTTTCATGATCACAATCACCCTCATATTTATCTAATCCTCTTTCAAGTGTTTTTGGATGATAGGAATCAATTCACGAAAGCAAGAAGGCCCAAATGGACTGATTTTCAGTCCACCGGCCAACCGGTGGCTTCACCACCGGCCAGCCGGTGGAGCCTGGACAGAAGGCATTCTTCTGTCCAGACCACCGGCCAACCGGTGGAACACCAGCGGCCAGCCGGTGGCACCTGCACTCAAAGGGAAGCTACTGCCTTCCCACCGGCCAACCGGTGGCCTCAGCACCGGCCAGCCGGTGGAACCCTCTCCCAACAGTGCCAGCTACTGTCTTGCCACCGGCCAGCCGGTGGCTCTGGGACCGGCCAGCCGGTGGCCCCTGGACAGAAATCCTCATCCTTTTTCAAGGCACCGGCCAGCCGGTGGGACTGTACCGGCCAGCCGGTGGCCCTGGTCAAACTAGCCGTTGGCTTTGACCAGTCAACTCCAAAAGCCTCCCAACGGCTCCGAGGCCTTTTCCAACGGCTCCAAAGCCCTCCAACGGATACTTGAAGGTTCCTAGCCTATAAATAAAGGCCTAGGAAGCCCCGGAACTTCACCCAAGCCACCGGACACATTGTTGATCATTTTGGCGAACCTCCGGCGGATTTCCTCAAGGAACCTCAAGTGCTCCAACAAACTTCCAATCCAAGGAGCACCTCAAGAAGCTTGGGAGAGCACGCTACATCAGCTCCATCATCCAATTGGCGCCCAAGTCTTCCTACAATACGGTTTTATTGTTTATTTCATTTTGAGCATAAAATTGGGTTTGTACCTACAAACCCCAAACCCTTTTCTCATCCCCTCTTTCTTTTGGGTTTCACACCACCATTAAGGTGTGAAGAGGTTTCTTCAAGCCTTTCCTTTTAAAAGGCTTGTGTTTCGGTGAGCTAGCCTTCACCCGTTAAAAAGGCTAGTGGGTTCTTGCTTAACCATTAAAAGCAAGTGGGTTCTTGCTAAACCACAAAAAGCAAGCTGTAATAGGTCCTAGTGCTACCTCAAAGCCTAGTGGGTTTCTTGCTAAAACCATTGAAAAGCAAGCGGTAGGAATCTCTCAACGGTTGAGTTGGGAGCGGAGACGTAGGCCGGGTTTTGGCCGAACTCCGTTATCAATTTCGTGTGTCTTGCCTCTTTACTTTCCGCTGCATTTCTACTTTGATTTTAATTTGTTAATCAATTTTTTTTAAAAGGCAATTCACCCCCCTCTTGCCATCATTCCCCGTTTTTCCGACCTAACACATACATGTGACACAAGATCATTTAAAATCATATCATACCCCATGGAATGAAACTGGTATTATAATTATGTCATCATATCCTAACCTCTAGAAAAAGATACAGGTTTTATAATCCATGAAAAATTTTAGTTTCAAAAGCATATAACCCAAGAAATAGAAATTAATTTTATAAGAATTCAATCTGTGAAAGAGAAATAGGTTTCATAAACATCCTTCAATCAAAACATAAACCATTTAATGAAATTATATGAATGGAAACATTGAATCATTTCATCATAAATTAACGAGTATCATCAATGGATGTCATCTTATATGGGAAATAATTTTTTAAGATCTTTAAAATCATTTCATGACAAAAATATCCTTTCAATATTAAAAAAATCTTCTCAAAACATAAAAAAAAATTTGGAAAAAATTATATTTATAAATAAAATTGAAAACATATAAAAGAATATCTAAAAATATTAAAAAATTCAAATACATTATCCATGATTATTATCATTAAATTTAATTTTGATACATTTTTTTTAACTTTCTTTTGAAAAATGGTATATATAAATAAAACAGATTCCGAACTAAGGAGAGAAATACGTCATATTTAAAAAAACATTATTAATTATATTAAGTACCAAAGAGTTGGAAACGGTACTAATATATGAAGATATCATGGAAACCCATAGGATAAGATAATTCATGTGTTTTCTTGAGATATGGATCAAAATATTTCAACAAATAAATCATAATCATAAACAATCTTCAAAAGTAATGAGATTGTTTCAATAAACTCTTATCACATTGTAACTTTGAAACATACTCCCCATGTAAGAAAATTCAATTAAATTAATCTTAAAATATCATGAAAATAAGGATATCCATGATATATTATTCCAAATAGACCTTGAAAACTAATGTGGGTGTATAATGAAACATGTGTTTCAAATATGGAAAATTGAAACAAAACTATCTTACCCATTCTTTTGAAAGATGAATCCCATGAAAGAAATATCATATAACTGATATTTAAATAACCATATATTTTATAATAATAATCACATAATACATTAAAGTTAAGTATATACACCACAAAAAAATAAAATAGTGGTGAATGTGGAATGTATCTCACATATATAAAAAGCGACCTATAATTTCATTACTTAGTGTCTTGACTCTTGTCATACTCATACAAACTTATAGGATAATAAATATTATTTTATTATATATATATAACTGAAACATATTATTATATCAAATACCACATATGTTTTTATTATGAATTTATATTACCAACTTGTTAATAATTTTAATTTTAAGGTTTCACTTTGGGTTATATTCTCTTTGCATGTGTCTTAATTAGTTATATCATTGGTCCTTATACTTATATCATGATTTATAGAATGTAAAACATGATATAAATATCTTTTATATTCATTATATATTTATTATAATAATCTAAATAGTATATAAGTATGAAATGGAATGCACTGTTCATGGAGATGGTATGTCATATGTATGCATGAATGTTGTTTGCATTTTATTTTCGCAATGATAGAGAGAATGTAAATGAAATGTTAGTAAATATATGTATATATAACATTATAAAAGTATTATTATTTATAATATATATCATATAAGTTCACTAAAACCATCCTTAATACATTCCTTGTAGAGTGTGAATGAATCACGTCGCTTTGAGGTGTTGGTGGTCCACACTTCCTCGAACAAAATTATTGTATTTACACAAAATAGAAAGTATAAATATATGTGTTGTAAAAAAATTATTGGAGATTAAATACATAATAATTATAATATATATCCTATATAAACAAATTCTCCATCATAATTTCTTCCATGAGAGGTGGTACAATAATAACCAACAGTCTTCGTTCTGTGAGGCAGTAGTTTACTGTACACATAAACGGTAAGTTGGTTACCCATTTGATAGAAGTGTGTATAAGTGTAGGATGATACCTTAATATAAAAAAATAAATTAATATTTAGGATACTATTATAATTATGTAATTATTGAATAATGATATTTTAGGTGATTGAGAATTGAAATAAAAGAAAGGATCTTGAGGAGGGATGTTTCCTCTTCTTTGGGTAACTCCTTTTTCTTTCCACCAAAGGTCATCCTATGATGGATTTATGGGAAAATATAGGATTAAATGAGTAAGGTAGGGTTTTTTTAAGATAATTTAGAATATATTTTCCTTACCTATGTGGTTTTAGAGGAGTTAGGAAGAGGGATAGGTCGTATCCCTTGATAGGGGAAGAAAAGAACTCACTTGATATTTTTTGGAACAATATAGGTGTACCCATATTTTTACCTAACCAAAGTCACCCAAAACAAATAAATTGAATGACATTAATTTAGATGGCAGATTAATATCTAAAAATTTGTGTTGTAAATGTTTCTAGTCCATTTGGGCCCTTCAGTTTAGGATTTATTCACTTAATAAAAATACTTTTACATTAATCATTATAATTAATTTTAATTACATTCACTAATATTTTGGATAAAAAAACTACATTTATTGTATTATATATTATAACATGTGATGTTTTCAATTATATAATCAATTTTAATTATTATAATCACATAATTTAAATAAATTAATTTAAAATTATTTCCGCATACGAGATGACAATGCAGGTTTTTAATGTAAAAATGGTTTAAAGTTTGCTATGTTTTTGTATCCAATTTCATTGTGAAATTAGATACATTGTAATAAATTGAATTAATTGATAAAAATTTTATCTAAATATATTATAAAAAAAAATTAATATAAAATTTAACCGTATAAAAAAATTAAATTAAAAATTATTTTTGAATTAAAATTCCATATTTATCACTATTTGTTCAAAAATGATGTTTTTCAGAAAATCCCTAAAATTATCCTTGAGAAATATTCAACATTATAAATTTAAAAATGGAATTATTTTTATCAAATTCAATTTCTAAAAATATTAAAAATTAATTTTATTATTTTTCATAGAAGGATGTGAAAACGAGTTCATTTGGGAAAATATTATTTTTAAATATTTAAGGATATTACAAAAAAATATCGATCATTTTTAATATGATTTATTTATACAAAACCATTATAAAAAATATTTTAAAATTATTTATTACTATTCATATTACTATGTTTTATGCCTAGTTTATAACTATATCATTTAAATAATTATAACAATAAAATGATTTTTCGTAGAAACTCGTTGTTGGGTGTAATGCATGTCAATTCAGTGTTAAATAGAACTTACACCAATCTAGTTCAATTTGAAAGGAATGTTTCACTTAGTGTATTAAAATACGTATTTTAAAATTAATTAATTTAATGAAAAATTACATAAAAACTTCTGTTGTTAAATTATACCCCACTTAATATGATTTTTTCTTTCAAAATTCATCATTCTGGTAAAAATAATGATGATACTTATGCTTTATCATATCCTCAAGTTACCATGTAGCTTCCCTTAACAAGTGATTTCTTCACAAAACATTGACCAGGTGAGTTTTTTTTAGAATCTTCTCTATACGATCTATAATTTTAACAAGTTTTTCCTCATAAGAAGGATCTTGGTCCTATGGCATGAACTTTAGTACACTTCAAGGGCTAGATATGTAATTAGTTGAGACAGATACATGGAAAATATCATACAAATGAGAGTTATTTGGATTATATTCCAAAAAATAGGCCACCTTCATGATACAATCAATAATCTCAAAGGGATAGATATACCTTTGGCTTAGTTTCTCTTTCTTCTAGAATCCCATAACCTTCTTCTAGGGTGAGATTAGTTCAAAAACCATTTCACAATCTTTAAATTCTACATCACATTTTTGTCTATCAGTATAAATTTTCTACTGACTTTGACCTAACATGATATGCGACTGAATGGTTCTAACCTTCTTTTCCATTTTTTTTGACAATATTAGATCTCAATAGATTTCTATATCCTTCTTTGTCCTAGAATATTTTAGTTCTATATTTCTTCCCATAGAAGTATTTATAAGGTTCCATCTAAAATATTTATTGAAATCAATTATTTTGAGAAAACTCAACTATTGGAATCTGTTGATCCCAACAACCTTTTAAATCCTAAGAACATGATCTCAACATATCCTATTGGGTTTTAATTTTTAATTTAAACTGACCATATATCTAAGGATGATAATTAGTTCTAGAACTCAATTTCATTTCAAGTGATTGCTAAAGAATTCACAATAAGATAGAGGTAAACCTTTGATCTCAATCTGATACAATGGAAGATGGTACTCCATGAAACCTTAGCACTTCTTTAATGTATATATTATCAAGACGATCTAGAGAGAAGTATTATCTGATAGAAATAAAGTTTTATAACTTAGTAAGGTGATCTAATACCACCCATGTAGAATTAAACCCTTTATAGGTTTTTGGTAGTCCAATGTAAAAATCCATAGTGCTGTTTACCCATTTCCATTCTTTTATGGGAAATGGATGAAACATCCCTTTAGACATTTATCTGTTAGCCTTAACAAGTTGGTTTACTAAGCATCAAGATACAAACTATGTGATATCTTTCTTCATTACATCCCACTAGAAGTATTATTTCAAATCCATATACATCGTTTTAATACCATGATGAATAGAGAATGAATAACTTTGAGCATACTCTAATAGCACCTTCATCAAATCTAGTATAGAAGGAACACATACATGGATCCTAAGCCTTATCACTCCATCCTGATCAAGGTTCAACTCAAGAACATTTATAACCTTCTTTTGTAGATCTAAAAATTACTTCTATGCCTCCTTGGTCTTCACATGTATAGAGGGTTGAACATTTATTTGAGAAAGATAATATTTTTACCCTTCCATCAATATTTCTAGGTCTATAATTTGAAAACCCATAAATATTGGATCTTTTATATTCCTCATCATGGATAAGATATAATGATCCTTTAGACTCAATGCATCGACCGCCTTGTTCACTTTCCTATGGAGGTAATATATTGATCATTCATAATCCTATATCAACAATAGAAATCATTACCTGTGCATTTTAAACTCCTTCTATATTAATATATATGTTAGGATTTTATGATAGTTATATATATCACAATTTTCTGCATAAAGATAATGCCTCTATACATTTAATGCAAATATAAGTGCATCTAATTCCAAAGAATGAGTTGGGTAATTTTGATCTTGAATATTCAACTACCTTGAGGAATAAGATATAAACATGTTATTCTATATTAGAGCTCATAAAAATACCTTTATTGGATGAATCACTATAGATTAAAAACCCTTCTCCACTACCGTGTAATATAAGCACTGGTGTGATAACTAAACGTCTCTTCAATCCCACAACATTTTCCTCAGATTTATCTATCTATAGGAACTTGGCGTCCTTCTGAGATAACTTTGTCAAAGGATTAGACGATTATGAGAAATTCTCTAAAAACCATCAATAATATCCAACTATACCAAGAGAACTATGGATCTTAGTCACTGTGGTTGGTCTATTACAGTATTCAATATCCTCTATCTTTGATTTTTATACTACTATACCATTTATTGAGATTATGTGGCTCAAAAATGAAACCATTTACATCAAAAATTTACAATTTTTATATTTTTCATATAGTTTCTCCTTTCATAGGGTATTTAGTACAATTGTAAAGTGATCTCCCTACTCTTCCTTTCCCTATCAATAGATAAGAATATCATCTACAAAAACTACCAAAAACAGATTGAGGTAATCTCTATAGACTATATTAATGAAATCCATGAAGATGGTAGGTGAATTATTAAGACCAAAAAGATCCATTATATATTCATAGTATCCATACCTTGTATGGAATGTTTTATTGGAAATATACTTCTTCTTGACCCTCAATTGATGACATCCAGAATAAAGTAAAATCATGGAAAATTATGTAACTCCACACAGTTGATCAAACAAGTCATCAATGAAGGGAAGAGGATATTTTTTCTTGATTGTTATCTTTTTGAACTATCGATAATAAATATGGAGTCGCATTGATCCATAATTATTTTTTCACAAATATAATATGTGCACCTCAGTGTGACACAGGTGGTCAAGTGAATCCATTAACAAGGTCTTCAAGGAGTTTCTTCATCAATTCCAATAATTCAATTGGGTCCATTATATAAAGAGTCTTTGAAATTGGTGTGGATCCAAGAAAATTTTTTACTGAGAACATTACTTCACATATTTGTGGAAGTCTAGGAAACTCTTCAAGAAATACATCCAAAAAATCCCGAATAATAAGCATATCATTTATGTTAATTTTCACCCCAACCATTTTAGATAAATATCACTTATTAATGGTAATTAATACCCATTCACTGGATGGAATCTCCAAATGATGTTCATACTTATTGTCACATTGATGGATGATCATATAAGGGTTTGAAATATCAAATTTGACTTCGCTTTCTCAACAATTGATGTGGTATTTATATAAAAAACATACAATCCATGCCTAAGATGACATCAAATTCAACCAAATTAATAATGGAAATATTTTTAGGAAACACATTCCCACAAACATCAATTAGAGAGGAATCATATACTTGGGATGCAATCATCGTACCCAAAAAGGTTTTCACTTCTAGTTCCACATCAAACCATATTAATGGAATCATAACACTAGTAGAAAATTATTTAGATATAAATGATTTATTATATAAAAAATAAAATAATACATTATTATTTATAGAGTAGATGGTAAGTGTACCTTTTACCATGTCATTATCTCATACCTCATTAGAAATAGCCATTTCCTGATTTTTTTCTCACGTCCCTCATCTTACAAGTTTGCTGACATCTATCATCATCACTATCCCTTGGGTTTGGGTAGTGGTTATCATAATTCCCATTCTCCTTACACTTGTAGAATTGAATCAGGAGAGATTCATTATGTGCCACTTTCTCTCCATTAACACCATTATATAACTTATTCCTATCATTTTTTCAATCAAATGCCTGATTTCCTTCCCTTACATACTAAAAACATATATTATACCCCTTAATACAATTTCCTCCATGATTTTCCCACACATAGAGAATAAAAGAAACATCATCTTCTTCTCTTCATGGTTTTTATACTTTCCTTTAAACTCTATCTTCGTTTTCATATCAAAATCACAAGATTGATTCAGGAATCCAACCTCCATTTCAACAACGATTTTAAAATTTACAATATCATTGTTGTTAATATGGTATCGTATGGACAACTCCCTTATGATAGTTCTCATCAATACACTAAAGTACCGATGAACTTTACTTTTAGGTTTGATGTTAATTCTAGAAGCATACCTCACATGTCTTGTGAAATTAGCCTCATAGGTACCAACATATTCATCATCTCCTTACTTAAACACAATTAAATCCTTCTCTATCATGGTATAAAGAATACTGGGAATGTACTTGTTAAGAAATACATTCTTTAACTCATACCAATCCATGGATTCAATTATATCTATAGGCCTTGTATTCTTTATTATATTCCACTATATGTCCACTTCACACTCTAATAGAAAAATTTCCAGAATAAATTTCTCTTTTTCCAAACACTAGATAATATAGAATATATTCTTAGTAGTATTGATCCATTGTTCAACAACAAGTGGATAAGAAGACCCTCTGAAACAAGGTGGATGTTTCCTCATGAAGGACTCAAGAAAATATTTTCCCCTCTATTTCAAATTTGAATTTCCACCATGATTCATAGATTGATAGATTTGGGTGAGCATAGAAATAATATTTCTCATTCCATCTATGAAATTCGGTTTCTTCGGAGAACAATCATTGCATTGTCCATCACAATCACCATAAAAATGGTTCCTTTGGGATATAACCATTGACTAAAAGCAAAATCATGGAGTAAGAAACAATTATCATAACGAGGAACCCAAAAATCAGGAAAATTCCCTTTTATGATGTCTAAAATATGACATCGTCCTTAATATATGACACCTTAGGTTTATCCTAGGTAATTCATAGCCAAATTCAATTTTAATTCTTAAAGATGGTTCATTAGTAGTTTTGAATTTCCAAAGCATATCCCATTATATTCTTAAACTAGGTGTGAAGCAATTCCTATTGTAATATACTAGGTTATACCACGTCATTCCTGAAAAACCTTGTCAAAGTTGTTACTCCTTGGTATATCTGTTCTAGAAAAAATTCACATTTATTATCAATGAAGGGATATATTTCTAGGAATCCATATTCCCTATCCTTTACCAAAATTCCATGAAACTTTCCTATAATTTTCCTTTTCCTTAGACTTATCCTTAGATATTCAACTATGATTCTCACTAAGGGTTTCTCATCCTAACATACAAAGGCTAACTAAACCTTTGATCTAATGACAACTCTAGTGACTATCACTTTTTATACATTCACATTACAAAACTTCTGTTAAATGCATAAAACAATATACATATAGATTCCCAAAGGACTTACTAGTCTAGTGTCATGGGAAACATGGAAACATAAACCCTCGTACATAAGTGAGATACATTATCTCCCACTAGGTGTTTCTTGACTATCACCCTTCTTAGACCCATCAAAAATAATACACATCTTCATAACCAAGGGAAGGAAACAAAAAAGGGGTTAGATCAGATGCTCAGTAGAGGTAAAAAGGGATATGTGTAAGAAAAATCATGAGCATAAGGGTATGAGAACATGATCATTAAAATATATGTTCATAACCAGCATATCAAACATCATTTTTGTGAATCATGGATTAAGGATTCTCATTTTAGAAGACATAAATCATAAATAAATAAATAAAAGAATCCATGAAAACATAATGTCAGAGTAAAACATAGAATTGTGGAAAACACATAAACATATAATATTATTTCCTTTTTCATCATGTAATATCATCCAATACCATCTTGGTAGTATGGTTTCACTCTTTATACCATCTTGGTATCCATGGTTCACATCCATGGCCATCTTAGTGGCATGGGTTCACTCCTCATATCATGTTGGTAATCATGGTTCACTCCCATGCCCATATTAGTGTTGAAGGGTCACTACCAAGACCATGTTAGTCTATATTAGGAGATATAAATCTTTAACCAATGCATTTTAGAGAGATATATGTCCCACCCATCTCATAATGAAATTAAATATACATGTGCCACAAGATCATTAAAAATAATATCATAACCCATGAAATGAAATGAATATTATAAACATGCAATAATATAATATCCTACGGAAAAAGATACAAGTTTCATCATCATTTTATCAAAACATAACTTGTGAAAATAATTGGGAGTCAAAATCATATAACCTGTAAAATAGAAGTTAGTTTCATAAGCATATAACTGGTGAAAGAGATATGAGTTTCATAAAAATCATGCCGCCAAAAAATAAACCATTAAGAGAAATAATATGAATGTAAATAATTAATAGTTCCCCAAAATATTCATTAGTAACACCAATGGATGTCATTTTATAAGGGAATGAATTTTTAAAGATCATTAAAATCATTTCTTGAGGAAAATGTCCTTTCTGAATAGAAAATGATTTTAAAAACGTAAATCAATTTTGGAAATGATTTTGTTTGAAAATAGATTTTAAAACATATAAAGGTAGCTTAAAACATATATCAATAATTAAAATAATTTTTCCATGATTATTATATTCAAATATAATCTGAAAAAATGTTGGAAAACAATTTTTTTAAATATTGTTTTTAAAATAAAACTAATTTCCCATCGAAGAGATAAATACGATCTGATGTTTCTAAAAAACACTTGATTATATTATGTACCAAAGATTTTAAAAATGGTAATAATATATTAATAAATCATGGGAAACATATGGTAATATAACTCATGAGTGTTCATGAGAGATGGATCATAATATTTCCAAAAAGGAATTAAAATCTTAAATAATCTCAAAAAGAAATGAGATTGTTTTAATAAACTTTTATCACTTGTAAAAATTTAACCGTACTACCCATGTAAGAAAATAAAATTTCATAAAGCTAAAAATATCATGAAGATAATGACATTATCTATTTAAAATTTCAAATGCACCTTGAAAAATAATGTGGCTGCATAATGAAACATGTGTCTCAAAGAAATAAATTTGAGACAAAACTATCTTACTAATTTCTTAACTTTTGAAAACTAAATACCTTGAAATAAAGATCATATAATTAATATTTAAATAACTATAAATTTATTAATATGGGTTATATAATGAATTCAAGGTATTTATATACACCACACAAAGAAAAATTGTGTTGAAAATGGCCTGTATCCCATAAATATAAAAAGTGAGATGAGATTCCCTTACCTTGTATATTGACTCTCATCTTACTCATAAAAATATTTTTTATAATAAATATAAGTATATTATAAGTATATTATAGAAACATATTCTTATATCTAATACCATATATGGTTTTATTATGACTTTATATTACCTTCATTTTAACAATTAGTTGTTGACGTTTCACTTCGGGTAATATTCGCTTTGCATGTGTGTTAATTTCTTATATCTTTAGTCTTTATACTTATATCATGATTTCAAGAATATAAATAATGATATAAATATCATTATTATTCGTTATATTCATGTTATAATAATCCATATAGTATATAAGTTTGAAATGGAATACATCGTTCATAGAGAGGGTAGGTCATACATATGCATGAACATTGTTTCTATTTTATTATTACATTGAATAAATGAATGTAAATGAAATATATGAATGTATATTTATATATACCATTATTATAGTAGATATATTATATAATATATATCATATATCATATAATTTCATTAAACCCTTCCTTAAAACACTCCATGTACATTGTGAATGAATCACATCGCTTTGAAGAGGTGGTAGTCCACACTTCCTCGAAACAAATTATCATATTTACACAAAATGGAAAGTATAAATATATATGTTGTAAAATAATTAAATAAGATTAAAGACAGATTAATTAACAAATATATCATATATATATATATATATATTCCATAATAATTCCCACCGTGAGAGGTAGTAAAGTAAGAATGAACAATCATCGTTTTGTGACGCGATAGTTCGTCGTACAGATAAACGGTAAGTTCATAACCCTTTAGATGGAAGAGTACTAAAGTGCAAGTATAACACTTAATATATCAAAATATCAGTATATTTAGGATAATTTATTATTATATATTCATGTAATAAGAATATTTGAGGTGTTGTAGAAAGTAAATAAAATAATGGAACTTGAGAAAAGATGTTAGCTCTTCTTTGGTAACTCCTTTTGGTATTCACCAAAGGGCTTCCTTGAATGGATTTTTTTCCCAAAGTGAGTATTAAATGAGGAATGCATTGTTTTTGGGAAGTTAATTAGGGTCCTTGTTTTTGATCCTATGTTTTTTGATAGGTGTTAGGAAGGGGGAGAGGTGGTGTCCTTTTATTCCCTTCAGTATTTTTCATTATTAATCCCAAAATGATATTGCTTTAAAAATCCCAAAAATTAAGCCCATGCTAAATTAGGCATTCTAAATATAAAAATAAAAATTATTTTATCAAATTATTTTTCTAAATGTTTCTAAATATTATTTTATAGTTCTTCATATAAAAATATGAAAAGCACTTCATTTGAAAAAATAGTATTTTAAAATGTATAAAGACTTTACCAAATATTATATCTTGCATTATCCGTATGTTTTATTTATATAAAACAAGTATAATTTTTTTTTTAAAATTATTTCATACTATTCATATTACTATGTTTAATGTTTATGTTTTAATTATCTCATTTAAATAATTATAACAATAAAATGATGTTTCGTATAAACTCAGTGTTGCGTGTAATGCATGCTAAGTAAGTGTTGTGTGTAACATATGCCAGGTCTGTGTCATGTGAAGATATTTTTTGACATATTGAAATTATATAAATCAACGAAAAATATTTCATTCTAAAATAATTTCCATAAAAACTCAGGGTTTTAAAGTTTTGTTCAGTTGTGGTTGTATCTAGATCAATTTCACATTTATTGTTATACAGTTGTTGTGGTTCATTGTTGTGTACACTGTTTTGGTTGTTTGATCCTGATTTTTATTGATCTAAATCATTTCCACTTGTGATATCTTTATTATCAGTGCTAGTCAGCAACCTAGGAGGATCAGGAACACCTCTCGGGCCTTTCACTGACCGGGTTGGGTGTCAGGTCCGGTGGAAACACGCCCTCATTCATGAAAAATACGCCTCAAGTTATATAGGTTGTAAATAATCTTGGAAACTAACTTGTTCTAAAATACTAATTAGATATTTCCTAAAATTATAAATATTTATAGAGTTTTATAAATTATTTTCTATAATTTCAAGTCAAAAACATATTCCATTCTCAAATTCACTCTATGAAACGCTCATAAAATAATAATGTATGAATAATATATCACATTTTATTAAAATATAAAAATATGTCGTAAAATAATTCTTATTATATAGTAACCATATCCTTAAAATATATTATCCTATTAGAATCCAAATCCCAATACTATAATAGATACTCATTATATTTATAACAAATTAATCACATATCTATTCCACATATCCATCAAGTATAATGAGTGCATGAATGCAAAGATGGTTATCTAGTTATTACCCTCACTAGCTGGATGTTGGGTTTCACTAGGGATAACCACCCATAGGTGGTGACTGTATATGTAACAGTACTTAAATTACTAGAATAACATCAAAATATAATAAGGAATAAGTACCATCTTCCCACTCCCATAATCAAGACACCAACCTAATCATTAATCATGCCATACATGTAATTATCATCATCATACCATTCACATCATTATCATATGAAAACCCATAAATATCATTAGTTTAAGGAAATCATGTCAAAGGGACTCAAGTTAATATCATAGATCATCATTAATGACATATTGAAAGAAATAACTCTCTAGTTCAATCTTCTATTGTCGTATGAATTGGTCACGGATACATTGAAATGAGGTTAATCACAACTCAGATATCCTATAATATTTATATAGTGAACCATTTGATAATCACACACCAATCCTTGAGAAAAATTATAGGTATACTAGAATCCTTTAATATAAAATAAAAGATATAAAAATATAATTATATCTATTTCAATGTCTGAGAAAAAATACCATGGTCCATCTAAAACCACATAATTAATATAATAAGTAAAATTTTTATCATTTAATATAAACTTTATTTTCATTATACCTTTATGCCAAACATATTAGAAACATACCTATATCACATCATCATATATTATGGATAATTGTATTTAGTGACTCAAAATTTTTAACATCATTTCCAACACATAATATTCATATAATTTTTATCATTTTCATCTTCACATTTAACCTCAATAAATCCTCATATAATATGTATTCGATGTCTGATATAAGTCATTATAGTTTTACACATCATTTTTGGTCATATCATCAACACCTCATGTGGAATAATTATAATAAAAAGATATCATATTTACCATATAAAAACATATATCCAAAACTATGTTTTCATATTTCATCATCATATGACATCCAAATCAAATAATGGAAGACCCCAAATCATTCTATAAAAGAAAAATAATAAAAATGGTATATTATAACTTCTATCATACTGATTCACTGATAGTTTTAGTGTCCAATAATTTAATATGGCATAAATTTCATTGAAATAATCTTTATTAGCCTAAAAACAATAACATTATAACCTACATAGTAAGTAAAAAATATTTAGTATTTATTTCTAAGAAAACCTGGTGAAAACCCATATCCCCTATATATATATATATATTATTTCATTAGGTATGGAAAGCTAGAAATCATAAAATAACCCATATTTTTCGACTTAGCCCCTCCCTATCGGGGCTTACCCACCCAAATTTGGGCATTAAGATAATTCATGAAAGATATTACAATATAAAATAATGTTTTTTATATGGACCAAAATAATTTTCAAATAATTCATGAAATTATAATATAGTTTATTCTACAGTGATCTACTATAATTCCCACTATAGTTCTTAATAAAAAACCCAGTATAGTGTTACTCATATACAGCCAGATATAGAGCCTTAGAAATTTAAGATGATTTTACCATATTATAGGGATATATATTCCTCCCTTTAATATTGACATTATATGTAATAGTATGTAATGAATATTTCTTATTTGGTGTATCTTCATTATATATATCCCATTGACCCATGTGAAATGACCCCTAGACCATTCTAACATGAGCACTTATCCCCATCGTGAGTGTTCACTCCCTATTTTTAGACATACTATAAATGTTACAACATATATAATTGAATCATAAGTTTTATTTCTCAAAAAATTCAAATTTTTTATCAAATTAATTACATTGATGTGTGTGTAATAGTTTTATAATGTTCTTATTACTATTTTATTTTGTTTGAGTTATAGGAATTTTTCTATGGAACTTTCGATATATTTGAAATATAAATCTTTACCAAATTTTATTTTTAAAAAAAATATCATGTCTAAGGTATAAAAATCTTAAATAGTGAAATTATTACACACATTAGAGGGAAATACCTTCAATGTTGAATATGTATTGAGAAAATATAAATTTACTAAAGGATAGAGCCTTACATGAATAAAGAAAGTCTTGCAACATCTTGATGGAATTCTTATAAAGTAATGAAGTCTTATAAGAATCATGAAGTCCCATGAGTGTCATTTAAGTCCTATGATAATTAAAAAAATATTTTGAATATCATGGAGTCTTATGATCATAATTTTTCTTATATATTATTAGAATATTAAAACAAATTCCCAAAACCTATATAATATAAATTAAATATTTTTTCAAAATTTTATTACAATTTATGATTTACAGAATAAATTTTATCATTCATTAATTTTATAAAAATATAATATTATTTAAGAAGTATTTATTGGGTCATTAGAAGTTTTTTATTACAATGAATATGATGATTCCAAGGAAGATGGATTGTATAAATATTCAAATTGTTATTGATTTTTATGGAAAGGAATTTAGTCTATCTTAAATGTATTAAATTTTCTGTGGATAATATATCCTGATTATTCTCCACCTATTAAATATATATAACTTAAAATGACACAAAAATGAACAGTTATAGATAAATAATAGTTTTAATAGCATGCATACATATTCATAATTTCACACTATGTTTCTAATGTAAGTATCATAAAAACAATGAAAATATGTTTTCCTAATAACATATGATTTTGTTGATTTATATAAAGTTAATTAATTATCTTCAAAGATACATTTTAAGCCTACTCTTTTTGAATATATTTTAATCATTTGTTAGTTTTATAACTTTATAATTATGGTATAATATAGAAACTATTTTCTAAAATATTTTATTTTTGTTATAAGTGTGGACTCTATGAATTGGGTCTGGAATAGAGGATATTTGTAAAGGTATAGATTAGTAAAAGATCTTTGATACTTTTTAATAAGTATTATATATTTTTACTCAGATATATAAACACTAGGAAAAGGTTCTTGAATAAAAATTATTATGATTTTGTTGAGTGTTTGAGGATTGGGCATGGCGTTCTTCTTCCCTAGACCACTATAAATACTTGTTATATCCTACTCTTTTCAATTTAATTTATTTATACTAAACTAAATATTAAAAGTACAGAAACATATTTGAGTATATTTTAATAGTGATTTTTTATTTAGTGAAAACATTAAATAATTAAACTCAACCTACCTCCACCCTCACCCATATTCTTGAGTTATTATGCAATAGTGTTCGGATAACATTTGGTATCAATGAATGGTATTTTGAGTTCTCAACATTTATCAATTTAATATAAAAGAATAATTTCTAGTTTTAAAGTGGATGATATGAGAGAAGTAATTTACATGGTGAGATATCCTTATTTAAATGGAGATTATTATGTATTTTGGATGGAAATAATGGTTATCAACCTAATTAATCTCAACATATAAGTATATATAAAGGTTTTTAAATCTTAAAAGTTTCCTACTAGAGACCTAGTGCTATAATGATATAACCAAGAGTATGAATATGATATAAATTCTAAAAACATGAATTCATTCATTTTTTAGTTACTAATAAGTTTAATAGAGTCTCATAACATTCTAAAGATCATGATATGTGGAATACCATAAAATGTTTTTATCAAGGAATAAATAATTTCATAAAAATCATGCATAACACATATAAACATAAGTTTAACATATTTAGGATACATTATAGGGAAATAATCACTTGTATTAATGGAAGTATCATAGATAATATAAATAATGTTTCTACATTTGGAATTACATTTATGAAATAGATCAATATATAAAAGTTTTTAGAGTCCTACCTTCAAAATGGAATGGAATTTTAACAACTATTTGGAAGTACACTCATGTTAAATATTTTAAAATTAAAGACCTAATCGGAACTATCATGATGTATAATTCCAAAATGAAATTTCATACTAATGATCACAGCTTTTTATAAAATAAAACACCACATTTTTTTTTTGACTTCAAAATGATAAGAATGATAAAATAATATTACTATTAGACTCATCTGATGAGGGAAATTATATTAGTTCCAATTGAAGTGATGAACATGATCAGTTATCTATTATGTTAAATAATTTGTATAAAGAATAATAGTATTCAATAAATACAATAAAATTTTTAAGAGTGGAGGAAATTTCCAAGAAGGGAGATGAAATGAATGTAAAAAACATGGTCATATGATACCTGATTTCCTTCAAATAAAATAAAAAAAGAAAACGGAGAAGAGGTTTCAAAGGAAATCATACTATAATAAGAAAGTAAGAAACATATATATATATATGTGTGTGTGTGAGTGTGTGTGTGTGTGTGTGTTTGTTTGTTATATGTAGTTCATAAAAATACTCCATTGGTGATACGTATTCTAATTAAAAATATAATCATTCAAACTACAAAGATAATATGTAATTTATGGCTCAAACAAAGGATGTACACTCTATTTAAACTTCTAATCATATATCTAAATCAAAATCTAAAAAATTAAATTTTGAGTAACTAAATGAATATTGCTCCATGTTATAAGACAAAAATGACTCACTAAAGAAAAATTATAAAACTATTAAAAAATATTATGATGTTGTTACTGGTGAAAAAATCTATTTAATAAACTACTAGATTTAGAAAAAAAATTGTATAAACCTATTTTAAAATATTCTGTATGTGAAAAAAATTATATGATTATTAGCTATGGTCTATTTCCTAAACAATGCTTCAAGTATTTCTAAAAATTAGTAGAATTACTTCAGTCAAATACTTTATAAGAATAATTATAATAGAGTAGTACTTGGAATAAAATGTAATGGATAATGAAATAATTTGTATTGAAACTAAGTTGTGTTTAAAATTAATAATAAAATAATGTCTAATATAATCTTTCATTTTTTTATAACTAATTGAAACTATGATCATGATTGTTTCTTCAAAAGTATTCAATTTTTTAAAATTTATAATGATTATATTTCAATAAATTTATCTTACGTTAGGGATGAAAACTCTTCCCATTATAGATTCAGATAGAAATTCAAATCATTAATTTCTTACATGGCTTGAAAAAAGATTATATGGGTACCAAAACAAATTATTGTTTGATTATCTTTTAGAGGTGAAACTATCAGAAAAACAATGAAAAATGATACATGAATCATAATACCCCCAGTTTTAGTTATTTTTCCCTCATTTTTTGTATTTTGAGATTATATAATTCCTCCGTTATGTTTTGGGTGTTTCTGATGAATTTTTAAGGAGTTATGGAAGTGGTTATACCATTTTTTGAGAATGTTACACCGTGGAGAATGAGCAAAAGTGTATGCCTTTGGATACTACATTGTGGAGGGATATGGTGTGTTATAGGTTCTTAAGAGATGAATTGTTTACAAACCACCCATTTGGGAACTGATTTATCATAGGAATGGTCTATGAGATAGTGTGACAAAGTATTGTTCCCTGAAGTAATGATATTGTGTAGGGTGATCAAGTGCTCCAATGTGGATGGGATCGCTACGTTGTAGTACCCCAAAGGGGATAATTCAATGGTTCTACTAATTTAGAACCCATTGTGATGTAATTTTTGGGGTTCACTATAGTAAATAACTAGATAAAGAGGATATGTTCTGTGGAAGGCACTATGGTACATGGATGGTTTGACCAATCAGCCCTTTTCATCGTCTAGGGAGGACTACACTATAGTTTATATAGTTATCACCATAGTATGGGAGGACAATTTTGTGGTCTAGAGGTACTTTTTCAGGGTCTAGAGGGTTACTCTATGATGTAGTGTTTATCAACCATATCATTTTATGTTTCAATTTTTATTAAGTCCCTAAAACACTCTTTAGAAGTCAATATACCTGCGTCTAAAAATTCTCTATCTCTGTATGCTTAAGAGAAAATTCAATTTTATTTGGAAGTGTCTTTTGGGAAAACCAAACAACTTTGAAGATATAAAATTTTCAGTAAGTCATTACTATATCTCATTCTTCCTAGTTATTCATAGATCCAATATTATCATCTCTCTTAGATCCATAGATTCATTTCATTATGGATATATCTATGTGTTAATATTTTAATTTTGGTGTGTTTTTTATATATACATAAGGGATATTGTTTAGAACCGGAAACCAATAATTTTTTAAATGACCTGAACTTTTTTAAATAAAACTCCTTTATTATTGAATTAAATGTTCTATAATGGTTATAGAATATGCATAAAATTATTTTATTTTGTTACATTATTTAATAATTATAAGAACATTAAGCATAATAATTATTGATAAAATAATTTTTTAAAAGTGATTATATTATTAGTATAAATATAGGCTTATGATAAAACCAATTGACATAAACAAAAGATGAAATGGCCTCAACCAGTAAGATTGTGTCCTGTGAATCCCATTTATCAGAGATTTCAGGGGAGATAACATCATTTAGTTTTAACTTTGACCAAGACCAAGATGAGATCCAACAACTAAATCATGAGAAAACATCTGTGTGGTTGAAGTTCAATCTCATCGATATCACGACCCACCCCATATACACCAAACCACCATATGAAAATATTACCATGAGTCACCTTAACCTTAAGGTGTTTCTATTGTAATAAATATCTATATATCAATACCCTAATTATATGAATATTTACATTTTATTTTCAATATAATTATTTTTATATTAACTTCTTACTATTTTTACTTCATAAATGATTTTTATTTTGATGTTATAAAATAAATATTATATTTTTGTCTAATATTCAATTCAACTAACTCATTCATTATTGATGAATTCATAAATTTTAAAAATCAGAAAAAAAATTATAAAACAATATAATTAGATAATTTTTATTAAATATAAATGATAATATATTTTTTATGAAGTAAAATGTAATTTTTATAACTGTTTGAAAATGGTCATCATCAAAAACAGAACTTTTCTAAAAAATGCTCATTATTGTTTAAAAATTGAAAATTCACATTTTTATAATATTATTTGATAAAATAAATATTTTTTTTGGAATCACATATCAAAATTATATGGTAGTTAATTTTTCATTATTTTCTGAAACAGTTAAATTTTCAGGTAAAAATTAAAACTATTATAAATATATAGTGTGTATTATGACATCATAATGACCAAAATGTGATGAAATAAATTATATAATTAACTAACATGATAAAATACATGATTTAATTTAAAATAACTTTATTTTTAGGTTATTTAATTAATTTATTGATCCTTTTTGAGTCCATAAACACCAATATCTATTTTTAGGTTTTCAAATCAATGTTTATTAACATGTGTCACTTCCACAACACCAAGTGTAGCATTTTAATGTATTCATCCCTTCGACATATAAAATAAAGAAACCCAATCCACTTTTGTAGAAAACATTGTAAATACCACGGGAAGGTTTTTATTTTTCATTAATAAATTTTATAGGTTCCAAAACCAAAATTTGGTAAATGATAATGAAATCCAATCTCTATTCCTATATAAACCCACCCAATGTAAAATTTATCTTCACTCAAAACCTTATATCACATCCTTAATCATACCTAATCTATCTATAGACCTCCCAAGGTACCCCTAATCTCTCAATAAGCTCCTCAAAATCTTGTAAAATCCCCCTCTCAAGGAAAGGGATCCTTTCCTTCTCATCTTTTTTCAAGCATCATTATCATTTTATGCATTTTATTTCTAATTCATAATGTTTTGATTTGTTTTTATACATCCATATTACATTAAATTTTATTTCTGAAAGTTTAAATATATTATTCTCTCTCATTAAACAATTTTATGAATCTTTAATTTCTACTTTTATGTTCTTGAAATTTCACTACGATTCATCCTAAACAAACCTTTTCATTGTGAATATCATTTCTATTTACACTCGTAGGTATTCACCTAGAAATATCTATAATTATATTATTAGACACATATATGTATTTAATATATACTAAATAATCATGGAATTAAATTCTTTTAAATGTGATCTTATGTTGAATGATATCTGTGGAACACATATGTATGAACATTATATGAATGAAACAGGTGTGCTTAGAATTATATAGTGATCAAATTAATTTGGTAATGATTTAGTCTTATGAGACATAATTTATAAGAATATTTTGTTAACCAAATCCATTATTTTTATTTTTCTATCATGTTATGATGATTATTTATTTATCCTTGACTTGTGTTTATGATTTCATGTTTATATTTGCTTCCACTTTCCCATGCTTTCTTTTTTATATCATGAAATATAATGCATCTTTGTTCATTTTTTTTATTCTCACAACTTTGACGTCCCATTTAAATTCTTATTTTCTATCATGTAAAAAAAATTTCATGTTATTTCATGTTTATTCCCTTACTAAGTTGCATACCTCACCCCTATCTTATGTATTTACCCTATTTATCCCATGTAGTTTTAAGAACGATGAAATATGCCAATAATGTCAATGAATTTTTCAATATTTGTGATGTAAAAACAACTTTTAGGTTGTAATATAATGTACCTAATTACCCATATAAATTATTATTATCAATACTACACGTTTTAATATGTTTTTTATTACATAATAAATCATGAATTAATGTGTGAAAAACACAAGGTTTACGATATTTTGTATTAGAGGAATGTTATTTTTTGGATTAAGATTAGAAACTCTAGAAAATGACTTAGGGATATGATTAAACATAAGAATAAATCTCTAAATCTTAGTAAGGTATATATTAAGTGGTTTTAAATAAAATGCATCTATATATGGATACTCTTAGCGTATGTGGCTCTAGAGCAGATGTACCTAGGTCTAACACTGGAAAAAAATGTATTGATAAAGTCTCAATCAGGAAATGGTGGATGCAAACAGTCCTTTTCCACACCTAGTTTTACACTCCCAAGGCTTATGATTTTGGAAACTCATGATCTCCTAAAGGAAAATTATTAAGGGAAAAAATCCCATAAGAGTCTATGTTATGAAATAGATCATGGATAACATAGAATAAGGCCTATAAATTCATAAGATAAAGAAATATATGTCATTTATAAATTATCTCTTTAGTGTTAATGGTTTTATATTTATTTGTTTAATAGTTTAAAAATTACCATCCATGTGACTATTTTTGAAGAATTAAATGATTAGAACATGAATCGAAAAATCAAAATGATGGGTTATCATCCATTGTTCTATAAATTCCATCATATCACACAAGTTTATTGGAACTATTCAAAAACCACCACAAATCATGGGTGTGTAACTTTTAGTGAAAATAGAAACTGGGGAAAATATTTCATCCCAATTATGAAATTCCTCCTCAATAGAAATTTGGGGGAAGAACTACCCATATATACTTGTGATACTCACTTTAGTATAATATGAAGCAATTCTAGAGATATATTATCTTTTCTTATATAAATAATACAAAAATATCAATAATAAGTAAATCGATATCTGTATAGTGAATCATCCTACAATTTTTTACATGTTAAATGAGAAGAATGAATCTTTTTTAGAACAAACATATCATGCCTGGATATTATCTCCCTACAAAAAATTTTGTCTATATAAATTTATTAAGTCTAAGGAAAAGATCATCCATGAATACGTTTTCATTGTGAGGGAATACACTAATGTGTTTCCTAAGGAATATCTTGGTCTCTCTCAAAGATGTGGGGAGGATTTTTCAATCAATATTTTACCTGGATATTTTTGAATATCCAAGACACCATAAAGAATATATGTTATGGAAATTAAGTAACTAAAGAAGAATCTATAGGAGAATCTAGATAAGGGTTCATAGGCAAACGTGATTCTCCTTGGGGTGAACCAATACTCTTCTTCAATAAGAAGGATAGGTTAATGAATATTTTTATTGAGTATCAAGATCAGGACAAGATAATGTTAAATAAAAAGTATCAACTTCCATGAATTTATGACATGTTTGATCAGTTATGTGGACCCCAATAATTCTCTAATGAGAATCTTTGATCCGGGTATTATCATAAAAGGGTGAAGAAGGATGACATCCCCAAGATTTATTTCCTTACAATGTAAAGGAACTATGAGTTCATAGTAAATACATTTAGACTCAATAATCATCCATAAATATTTATGGACTTTATGAATAGAGTCTTTATAGATTACCTTGAAAAATATTTTATAGTCTTTATATTCAAAATTATAATATAATAAAAAATTCAGGAGAAGCATGAAGATCATTTGATAACTATGATAAAGACCATAAAAAGGGTAATATTTATGAAAAGTATATTAAATGTAAGTTATAGTTGAAGGAACCATATTTCACGAGGAAATTATCACATGTAATGGGATATATGGAGACCCATAAATGATAGAAGAAATTAAAGTATCGTTGTGTCCAACATATGTGATATATATCAATAATTTATTTATAATTTCTAGGTAATATCAATGACATGTGAAATATTTCTCATGATTTTCAAAACCTCAAACCGTGTTAACTTCAAAGTGAGTTGGGTTTTTTTGGAATAATTAATGACAACAAAGATTCAATTGTTGAAAAAAAAATCTTATCATAGCACATATACTGATCCTACCATAAAGTGAGGAATATGTTGTGGTATAAAATGATTCTTTGAAGAAGGGATTGGGATATTTACTAATGAAAAATGAAAAATTTATAGAATTTTCCTCAATGAAATTGAGATTTCATGAACATAACTACTCAATACATGATGTAAAATTATCTATAGTAAACTTCACATTAAAAATCTAGTGTAATACTCACATTGGTGGATTTTTTAAATATATAAGGATCATAAGATCCTCAAGTATTTATTCTCATAGAAAGAGTTGAATATGCATCATGAAAGATTATTAGAGATAATTAAGGACTATGACTATTCAATACACTATCATCCTCAAAAGGAAAATAAAGTGGAATATTCTCTATCTCTAAAGGACCTAAAAAAATTTAATTGATGAGAATTAAGATAGAACTGATCTTCTTATACTTGAAAAGTTAGGGCATGGGAGTCATGGAAGAAGAAACATCATAAATCTTTTCACATATGACTGATAATCCACCCCTTATGGGGTAGATATAGGATTATAAAAAGAGAAGATTTGGAAATTCATAATGATGTGTAATATATAAGAAATTTAAATCCTTGGAGTTAAAAATTAATGATAAATGAGTTTTATGATTTCGGTCATGACTTTGTATACCATCAAATACGGAGTTAATGAATGATCTGTTTGCTGATCCACATAGGTCAACCTTCTCTATCCATCCAAGGAGCACAGGGGTGTATCAAGATCTTAGATAGAACTATTAGTGGGAAAATATGAAGAAGGAGAACATAGTGTATACATAATGGTGTCTTATATGTCATCAAGTGAAAACTGAAAGATTAAAATCCAAGGGGATGATTCAACTATTATCTATACGTACATGTAAATAGTAAATAATAGCATGAATTGTCCACAAAACATCTAAATAAATCAAGAGGATTAAAGTATAAATTGTTTTTGGTGGCTCATCTTATAAATACTACTCACTTTATTGAAATTTTAGAGGACTTATCACTCAGTAAACATTCTATGATATACATTTGAGAAGTGGCGTGGTTTCATGAAACAGCACTATCGATTATATCTGATCAAGGCCAAATATTTACCTCCATGTTTTGAATAGTCTCCAACATGATCTAAATAATAAGTTGACCATTATATTTCTTTATTTCCCTCAAACTAATTGTAAATTTATGTTGACTATCCAGACACATGATAACATGTAGAGAGCATGTTCAAAAGGATTTAAAAGAGGATGGGATCAACATCTTCCTCTAATAAAGATCTCATAAAATAATATTATCAACTAAACCATCCAAATGGATCTATTTGAATTCCATTATTGGAAAAGGTGAAGAACACCTGCATGCATGGATGGATTTGGTGAACTCAAACTCCTAGGTCCTGAAATCGTTAAGGAAATGGTAGAAAAGGTCAAGATCATTCAGCAACACATCCATTATTCTCAAAGTTGAAATGAGATATGTGAAAACAATAATCGATGAGACATAGAGTTTGAGGTTAGAGATAATGTATTACTCCACATATCTCCATTGAATAAATTCATGATATTTTATAATAAGGTAAAGATTTGTTAAATATTCACTGGTCCCTTTGAAATCCTTGATCACATCAAAGAAATGGACAATCAATTAGCATTCCAACCTAGACTATCTAAATTATTTATCTTTTTCCAGGTATCTCTCTTGAAAAATTAAACACCACCCCCCTTAGATGTTCTGAATAGAGAGGTGGTGTCATTAGAGAATAATCTCTCACACGAAGAGCATCTAGTGAATATATAAGATCGTAGATACAAAGTTTTATGAAATAAGACAATGAACCTAGTTAAAGTTCTACAGAAAACCACATGTTAAAAGAAGAAAAATTGGAACCAATGGAGGTGATGAAAAAAATTAACCTCATCAAATTTATTTTGTGGAATGAAAATTTTAATGGTGAAATTTCTAAAGGGGTGGATATTGTAACGATATGAAATGTTATAAATAAAATTCCCTTTATGATTTAATTAAATTCCCACTTATGGTAAAGAAAACACATTCACTCATTTGGTTTTAATATATCATATCATATTAAAAAAATGTTAAGAATAATAACTATTGATAAAATAATCATTTAATAGTTATCATATGATTAGTATAAGTATAGTTTTATGATAAATCCTCTTGACACATATAAAAAATAAATGGACTCAACTAGCAGGATCATACCACATTAAGCCCATTTATCTAATATTCTAAGGGAAATAGCATAACTATTTATTTCCCTTGACTAATAACATAATTTGATCCAACTACTAAATCATGATGGAAACCATTTATGATAGAAGTTCATGCTCATCGATATCATGTCCTAAACCATGTTTGTCGACCCCCCCCCCCACCTAAGAAAATATCACCATGGCACAGCATACCCTTAGGGAGTTTAATGGTTTAATAAATATATACATATCAAGACCCTAATAATATGACTATTTTATTTTATTTTCAATATAATAATGATTATAATTACTTCTTATTGTTTTTTATTTATATATTATTTTAATTTGTATATAATAAAACAAAATTTTTATTTTTGGGTAATATACCATTTTAAATAGGTCATTCATTTTTAATGAATTCGTTAATTTTAAAAATAATTTATATTTTAAAATAATAATAAAATTAAATATTTTATATTAAATTTAAATGATAATACAATTTTTTTTAATTCAAATTTAATTTTTATAAGGGTTAAAAAATGTTACTGTAAAAAAGCCAACATTTCTCAATAAATGTTGATTCTTGTTGTCAAACTGAAATTCACATTTTTATAAACATATTTTTTATAAATAAAATTATTTTTTTAATCATCACATCATAATTATCCAATAACTTTATTTTTAAAATTTTATAAGAAAGTCAAATTTTTGTGTAAAAGTTAAATACGATATAAATATAAATTACATATTATGATGGAAGAATGACCCAAAAGTTATCAAAAAATTATATAAAGGTTTACAAGAACCAAATATTTTTTCAATTTAAAATAAATTTATTTTTATGTTATTTTATTAATTGAATAAATCCTTTATGAATCCCCGAAAACCAATAATATATTTTAAGATTTTGAAATCATTTCATTTTGAACATGGCTCACTTCCACATCACCAAGGATAATATTTTAATTATTTCATATAATGGGATTATTAAATAATTTAAAGGAGTACTCTCTGTCTAAATCCATGGTAAAAATCATGGGAAGGATTTTGGATTTGAATAATTTATTATATAGAGTCCCAAACCAAAGTTTGGGAAATACTAAAAACTCCATTGTCTTTTCCTATATAAACCCACCAAAGATATCATTCTGCTTCACTAAAAAACATTTATTTCATCCTTATACTTCCCTACCCTCTCTAGTGTCCTCCCAAGGTAACCCCAATCACTTAATAATCTCCTCTAATGTTTTGGTAATTACCCTCTCAACATAATGGATCTTTTACTTCTCCTCATTATTCCAACATATTCTACATTTTATCCCTTTTATTTCCAATTCATAATGTCGGGATATGTTTTTTAATTTCTCTATTACATTCCATTTAAATTCAAAATCATGATATACCGATTTATCTACCGTTAAACCATTTAATAAATCTTTAATTATTGTCATTAATATGATGAAATTTCACTATGATGTTTCTATTCCAAACCTTTGTATTATGAATACAATAACTATTTCCACTCAAGGGTATTCAACTTGACATACCTATAATTATTTTATTAGGGAATTTAATAAATTTATTTGAGACTCCATGATCTTGTAATTAAATGTGATGAAATTTGAACATATCTTTAATGATCGATGTGACACACTTATGTATGTTAATGATATGAAAGACACATGTGCTCCTAGAATAATATATATATCCAATGAATTTGATAATATTTTAATCTCATAAGATGGAATATATGGGATTAGAGAGTGAAATTAATCCATCATAGGGCTTTTTACAATATTTTATGATGTCTTGACATTTATTTTTGACCTATTTTTCTGATATCATGTTAAAATTTGATACCACATTAAAATGTTGCCTTTATGTTATCATGTTATATCATGCCTATTTTTTTCCGTTAATAATTATCACCTCTTTTAAGTCCCATAAAAATAATTACATCCTAATATTTAATAATTTCATAATGTCTTTCTATGTTTATTCCCTTACTATGCTTCATATCATTCCCCATTATTATTTATGTATTGAGGTTATCCCTTGTAGTTTTAAGAAATATGGCGTATTATGAGCATGTTAAGGATGTTTTCAAAAATGTCTATATAAAAAAAATTAATAATTTATAATTTAATGTACCAAATCACCCAATTACACTAGATATATTTAACTTATATGATTTAATATGTGTGCACTTACATAACAAATCCAGAATTAATGTGTGATAATGAAATGGGTTATCATTGTTTTAGCATTGTTATTCACTTTCATCAATTGTTGATAGATAAGTGGATAATCTCTTATCTAAATTTATCTATAACATGAATTATAAGTTTTTGTCAATTCATTTTCATGTATTTTCTATAATAATTTTTTATTTAATGGGGGAACCACATATTGGTTTGTGTTTTGGAAAAATATAAAATTCCATGGATTCTGGAAAACCATCATTATAATAATTTTAAAATGATGATTTTAAAATTATTTTATTTATTTTACACATGAAAATAAATTGGTGAAATGTTTTTTAAATAATATTTTTTGTATGAAATTTTTTTTCATTGAATTTCACATAATTGGTATCGTGTATATGATAAGGGGAACATAATGTAGGTGAGAAATTCCACTATTCATGGTTGGATGGATTATGATCATGGAGTACCATAATTAATAGTAACACCAAGATTCTGTCTAGAGTTGGGTATATGGATGGACATGTGGGTGTCTGTGTGTGCATGTGTAAACATGGGAATGATCATGCCAATCATGAACGATGAATATAAGCTTGTGTATAGTTTTCTCATATGTATTTATCTTATTGATGTATATAAATAGCTTAAATTTTTTTCAACAATTTTATATAAATATTCTAATTTGTTCTTGTCCTAGTATAATATGATAGAAAAATTTTGGGGAATACGTACTGATTTTACACTCACCCCCTACATGGGAAATTTGGTGTTTGTGTAGATCTTATATACCAATACATATAGAAGGGGAAGGTATCATATTTTTCTACTGATGAAACTTTATTCTATGGGCTTATTTGGTGGTGTTGGATGTTGGATATAGTTAGATTGTACTTGGGATCCTTTCACATGGTGTTATTAAGTCATGTAATATTTTGGTTCTTGTCATATGATTTTACATAGTCCCTTGACACTATGATATTATTATATATCGGTTTCATATTCAGACTGTATCACTTTTATCCATGCATCATATAGTGGGATGGATGTCATATATTGTCCAATTAATTTTTTATCATTCAAGGGAAAATAATCCCCCAATTATCTTCTACACCAATGGAATTTATTGTTGGCCTTCAATGTCCTAGGGATGTCACCTAAGGAAAGTTACATCCTTTCCTCCTCTCATGTTAATGAGTTGAGGTGGGATGTTACAAATAGTATCAGTCTTGGTAAGTCTATCTATCTCTCGGGATAGTAAGAAGGAGACATGAATTTTTCAATGTGAAATATATATCTTAAAAATAAATAGCTAACCATTTAATGTTGTACATCATGTTGCCACAATATCCAAGAAAAAAAATTTCAAAGATACTTTTAGTTTATTTTTCATCTCATTGTCATGGGTTTATCCGATGATTGTTTTATGAAATTCATTGTTAGTGACACATCCAACTAGAACAACATTGATCATTATTATTTTAATGAATTATGAAAATGGAGAAAAAATTTGGTTCTTGAAAATGATTATTGAAATGATTGTTTCTTATAGTGATTTGGAAAAATTATTATGTATTTAGTTTTTAGTGCGTGATTAATAAATGTGTCGTTATAATTATAGAAAATAACACCAATTAGACACCTTAAGAATAAATATAATGAATTTTCTAAAAATGAGGTTTCTCCTAATCCACAGGTGAACCAAGAGTTGGTCTAAGCCATCATTCAACCTTTCGGAGTAATATACAAAGTAAATGGGAATGATGATCCTTGTAAAGTAGACCACTCCACTCAGTTTCAAAATTAAAACACATCAATATTTTGGGGTGATTATGAGACTAAAAAATAAATGGTGTGATTGAATTAGATGAATAAAATAATTTAATTATTAGAACACAATAAATTAAAAAGAGAAATTGGGAACTTATTTATTATAATGTATTTTATGATAATGGTGGAAATTATCTATCAAAGATAAATTCAACCAAGGAATAATGTGAGAGGAATTTAAATAAAAATTCCCAAAATAATTATGTCCTAATAGATTTATAATTTTAATAATGAAATATTTAATTACTTTCAAATAAGATAATATATATGACATAGAGTACAAACCTGTGTCTATGAATTTGGTATGCTTTACAAAAAAAAGTTTCTACTAGTGTTTCCATGAAGGCATGCATCTTTGTGTCTAGAATGTGATGATATATCTTCTCTAAGATAGTATTGTAGTGAATTATAAACTAAACGAAAATAGTAAATAGAGAACAAGTGGGGAAATTATATATTTTAGACAGTACTACTTGATGGAGATTGTTTATCACTATGGAAGCTGATTGGAACTCAAATATTGGGAATAACTAGAAGAGGGATGGGTTAATTTCCCTCCACAGACTAATATAATCCTAGTTGGTTTTAATGTGTCTTTACTTCCCAAATAAATGAGACTGTATGGAATTTCCTAGAGCAGGTCATAATTGTAATCAAATGGGAAGTATTCAGTGTTATTATTTTAGTCATCCAATGTATAGTGTGGGAGATATGTCTCTTGTTTCCCGGACATCCTATAATTTAATGGCGTGATCTCATCAAAATAATATACATCTTCAAAACTGACCAAACCGAGCACCATGCCTCCTTATGTCCTTCAATCTCATCAAGGAAGAAAGGAACAGGGTGGATCTACAAAGAAGTTATACGGTGCTGATCAAATGATTATGAATGATCATTATTGTACTTAAATATGGTATGGTTTGATTCTTTTACATTCTACCCTTATGATATCCATGTTTGATATGGCTGATTCTCACTCCTTTATTGCTTCTCAGGTGGTGAATCAAATGTGATTTCACAATGAAATGATTCCTTATATTTTAATATTTCAAACACCTACAGGTGAATGTGAGTATCAAGCCTTAATTGTGTTGTGTGTTCAATAACAATCAATTGAAGTGAGTTAGTTTGGTATTTCTATTTTCAGGACATAGATATCTATGACCTGATGTTGGGAATGGTTTGATGTACCTATTTTAAGTCACATGTCAATTTTTAAACATGCAATGTGAATTTTACATATTATGATAGAATTAACCATATCATTAGAGGATATTATGTAGTAATTTCCAGAATAAAAATACCATTATTAATAGTGTTTAGTATTTTTCTTTTTAGTTGGAAGCATTTACCTTTCCATATGTGGATGAGATCAAACATAGATATTTTTCAACCATCATGGACCAATTTATTGATGTTTTCCTTGAAAATTTATCTATGATTCCACCCAATTAAGAATTTAAATTTCTGATTTATATCTTATTAAGAACCATTCATATTTATATTCTTTATTATATGATAAGAAAAATGTAATTAAGGGAATTGAGGTCCAATTGGAAGAGTTTGATAGAAAAGGGTTTATTCAACCCATCACATCCCTGAGGGAAACACCAATTGTTTTTTTTTGAAAAAGGAAGATTGAACTCTTAGTATTTGTTTGGATTATCATAATATCAACAACTTTATGATAAATAATAAATACCCACTTCCAAAAATTTATGATATATTCGATCAATTTATTGGAGACATACCGTTCTCTTAGATTGATTTTTCATCATTATATCACCAAATTCATGTTTTAAAAGAGTGTATTCAAAAAAAATTCTAGAGTCATTATTACCAATATGAATAAATTTTTATGCCCTTAGGTATTATGAATACACTGGTTGTATTTATCACATTAATGAATCGAATATTTTAGAGGATCATGATACATTATTGGTGTTGTTTGTTGATGATATTTGGATGTATTCAAGGCCAGAAGAATATCATGATGAACACTTATCTATAGTATTTGGAATATTTTTAGAACATCATATTTATGATAATATTTAAATGTATTATTTTTATATACAATAGGTATGTTTCCTTGGTCATTAAATTTCTAAAAAAAGGGTTTTAGTATATTCTGACAAGATAGAGGTTTTTATAACTTGGAAACCCCAAAATAGTTTTTTGAAATATGAATTTTCATTTTCTTATCTAGATATTATAGATGATTAATTCATGAATTTTTATTTCTATCCTCACCAATGACAGGTTTGACAAGGAAATGTGTTACTTTATAATGGAATGAGGAGTTTCATAAATATTTCTATGAATATAAGGTTCAGATTACATCTACACCTATTGTTATATCTCCAGAGTTAGTATAATGGTATGTGGACTATTTTGATGCATCCAGAACTATGTTGGGTTTTATTATCATGAAAATTGGTCATTTTATAACTTATGGATCATGAAACATGTGAATCCTTGAGAAGAACTACCATTTTTTTAATTGGATGATGTATTTCATTCTTAACAACTATGGATCATTATCTTTTTGGTGATAAATTCATAGTGTTTAGAGATCTTAAATGATTGAAGAACAATTTTTCACAAAGAGATTTGTGTCTAAGGAAATATAGATGAATGGAATATCTAAACATGTTTTACATTTTCATGATGTATAAATCATGAAAAGGTAATTATGTATAATATGTGTTGAGTATAAAGTAATATAACCAAATGACAAAATAGGAATCAAATCAATGGAAAATAATGGTAGGTATAGCTGATATGCATCTGGATTGGGTGGAGAAACATGATGTTACATTTTTTCCAAGTTTCTCTTTTTTTTGGTTTGGTTGGTCAGGTTATAGAATCTCATACATCAAATCTAGAATATTTCACAATGAGGTCAAAACTAATTGGTGGGGATACCATTAAGGGATAGATTTTAGATGGACGGTCTATGTTGGGGTTTAGTGACTAGATTATGGTCCCTCCTAACAATCTGGAATAGCTTTATTCTATCTTCTACGATTCAATATTTTTTATTCATCCTGGAATACAAAATATTTATAAAGAGACGATGTAAGATCCCAGGTTTTTAGAATGGGTCAAAATCCGGACCCTGTTTGAATTTTTGACTTATTTCTGAGGTAACATGGAAAGTCTGGGAAGTAATGAAAATTTCCAAACTACATGCCGTGTACATTACATACACACCATTTAGGTTAAATACATGCCATGTATGGGTTGGGTGAGTACTGGTCATGTGTTCTCTGAGTACATGTCATGTGGTGACTGTGTAGAAATTTCCTACTACATGGTGTGTAGTTATAACCAACGTGTTGTGTATTCATCTTTCTACATACCAGCTAGGTTCAAGCCATGTGTCAAGCCTTGTAGAGCATCCAAGACGTGTGGCTACCCCACTTAAGTCGGAATAAAGAAAAGGCCACTACACGGCGTGTTGTTTTTAAATACATGTCGTGTGCTTTTTTTATTCTCTTAAGTGAAAGGTCGCCAAGTGTTATTTCGTAAAACATATTCTTCTTACCCAACATCGGAACAGGTCCATTCCAAAGTTCTGAAGAACATACCTAGCCCTAGATTCTTTATCATTTATTCATTCTTCAATCCGTCGGTGGCTATAGGATCGCAATAGCGAGGCTAACCCCGTGCACCCTATTCTGTTCATGATTATTTGCCTCACACGTCGCAGTTTCCACCCGAGTGGAATTGTTGGGAATTGATAGAAACATAAATTTATAAAGATATTATTTTAATTGGAGATCTATATCAGACGTTCCTACGTCTACGAGTCTCATGAAGGTTGTGTATACCTTTTTTGTGTTTTCGTAGACTTTTTGGGTGTTGTGGCCTATGGTGTATTTTTAGGTATTCTGAGTGTGACCCTGTTTTACCTTTTCTTGCATGTTTATTTGTTACATAACATATGGGATGCCTTTGGGTATGCCTTTTCTCCTATTTTTCTTGAGCGGGGTTGGGCGAGGGGTTGTCTCTCATATGGGGCATTTTGGTCGGGGTGCCAAAGTAGTATAAATTGATTTTTTTGTTTATACTATTTATTTTAGTTGATTAAACATTGATATGAATTGTTATAGGCATTCAACACCTCAATGATGTTGTTGGAAAACTACTGGTCTATTTCAATTCAACAATTCAGATTGTTTTTCCTGTTTATGTGTTATGTTAAAATGTGTTATATATGTAATTGTTGAATTGAATATGTTGGAACCTTTGGGTTGTGTAGGAAATGGCCTATATATTCATGAGTGATGCTGATCATAGGTTGGGCATGGCCCAGGTACATTGGGTGGTTCTGACCACAGGATTGGTCATCATGGATGTCAGCTTGAGGTAGGGTGAATGTCAGGTTGGGCATGGCCCAAGATACTTGGATGGAAAGGTTGTCGGACATGAGTGGCATGGTCTAAGAGAAATGAGGTGTCAGAGGTGTTGTGGCTTGGGTACTATTTTTGTGATTACCGCTCACCTGGAAATTTGAGTAGTGTGAAAACATAGAGACTCCGTGATGATTTGGTTTTGACCACTCATGTGGGTGGATCCCCCCTTAGATGTGTTTTAGGTACTATTGGTTAGAGGTGCTTGTCGTAGGAATCCATGTTGAAGGTGAGGATCCTTCAGGGGATAGCATTGAGGCTATCATGTTGGGGTCTGGGGCTCACCATTATTTTGAGGGCATACATCGTTGTTCCTCCAGTTACTCCATTTGAGGGCATAAATCACTATCCCTATGGACACTTTATATTGAGGTCAGACATTGATGTTCCTCTGGTTACTCTATTTGAGGGCAGACATCATTGTCCCTCCGAACACTTTATCTAAGGGCAGCCATCATTGTCCCTCGGGTTACTTTATTTGAGGAAAGACATCGTTATTCCTCCGGGTTACCACTGTTGGGTGTGCCTTCAGGATGTTGGTACTTGAGACACGTGGTGTTAGGGGACACATGGTGTCGGGTTACATGACAGAGATTCCAGCATTGGCCAAATCATGTGACACACCATGGTGGCTTCTGAGCACCAATGGAGTTTCTGTTTATTAGTTCATCATTCTGTTTACTATTTTCTTTACAAATTAATGTCTGATTAAACACTTATATTAGGTACGCACTGTTTGGGGGTATCCTACTAATATTTATCTCACACCCCGCACGGGCCCTTCGGGACGCGTTCAGAATTTATGGATTTATGTGTAGGAAAGAGGTCAACTTCAGGAGATGGACTACATTAGCAATTACATGGATATGATATGGACCTTGAGGTCTTTCCTAGCTGGAGTTTATTTTTTTCTGTTTCCATTCCTGTATCAGCATGCTTTTTATATATCTATAGTTGGTTATCCAGTGGTGCCCTTTATACATATGGATATGTATGACCTGATTTGGATGCATGTTTTTGGTTCAGTAGTAGTTACAAGTGATCATCATGTTGTTGTGTTTACTTTACGCTGTTGTTGTTATATTTATTTCTTCTACTGTTTATCGTTATTTAATTTTCATCAGCTCTGTGGGCCTGGTTCCAGTCTGCGGAGTAATTCATTCTGCTACATCTTTATTATTATACTCGTACCAGTACCATTAATATCCTCTGAGAGGGTATAGCCTCCCCACTATACCTATAAGACCCCTACATCTAGTCAGCAGCCTTTGGCATTCGGGGAGGTGCGCATAAGGTAGTAACACCTAACCCGTTTAGCACTGATCAGGTGGTTGTTCAGGTCTAGGTCATTACCATGTGGTATCAGAGGAGTTCATAACAAGGATTTAGTAATAGTGTATTGTTGGCTACTAATGAGATTGGGACTTGTCTTTTTATTTATGTTGTTTTTACTATTTGTGATATTGTATAATAGAGATAGGATGCTACTGGAAACTGGGTTTGTTGCTTGAGCTTGGGTGCCTATAGCCCCAGGTATGAGGGATGTACCAAGTTTCTATGGTTGGGAATTGTTTTTTTTCTTTTTTCTCAGATTACAGTTTATATGATTTCGACCATGGTGGCTCAATTGATGTTTGCTTTTTTTGATTGTGATATGTAACCCTTGACCTGGTACGGTAAGGGAAAATTGGACCTTGTCCCAATATGGCAATGATTGTTTGCTTGGATTTTGATAGGGACATTTTTAGGGTATTTCAGTTGCATAACAGCACGTATTCTTTGTGATGTGATAATACCATGTGAATAATATAAATTGACATGAATTGTATGCTTTGAAATCTGGATAGGTGAAATTTCTGATAGAATATCTAGTTTATTTCAATGTATTATTCCATGCTTTATACAATTGTAGAATTTCATGTGACATGCAATTACTATGGTTGAGGTGATTTTGATCACCAGGATTGGGTGACTAGGTCATCGGTTTTAGAAAACGTTGCATGTCGGGACGGGTATGTCCTGATGTACTTTTGATACTTGGCTCTATTAAAGGCGGGTAAGGAGGCCATGAGGCCAGGATTCCATTGGCATTAGTTTTGGTGGGGGAGCGTAAGGTTAATAGTTTTATGCTACCTCTTTACTGATTTCCTTAACTACATTGAATATATATTATTATATATATATGGGTTGTCTGGCCATTTATGGTATTCAGCGGGTTCCTTTTTGACGACTCAGATGGAGCACCAGGCAGGAGATGATATAGTGTCGCAGGTGCAGGATCTGGTACAGGATCCGGTGCAGGAAGAGAATGTGCATAGGTATAGGCTTAGGGACAGGATCAGGTTCAAGATACAGTGCAATTAGGACGACACCCAGGTTTGGCAGCGTTCAGACCATGGCTCAACGAGCAGCTATGAGCTAGCCTGGTACATGTCTTGCAGGTGATCGACAGAGAAACATAGGGTATAGAGCCATCAATGGCGTATCTAATGTGAGAGTTCTAGTCATAGAACCTGCTATTTCATCAGGGTGAGTGTTTTCTACAGGCGGTTGAGAACAAGATAGAGAGCATGCAGATGATCTTCGAGCAGCTCGAGATGCCTCTAGGGCGGAGGGTCATGCTAGCGACGTACATGTTGAAAGTATCGACGAAGCGTTCGTGGGATGTGCATGTTCAAGCTCACATGCATGAGGGACTGGCATAGAATAACTTCAAGGGTTGGTTCATTGAGAACTTTTACCCAAAGACACTAAGGGATTAGAGAGCTCAGGAGTTCTTGAGCCTTTAGAAAGGAGATATGTCAATCATGGACTATGCAGCTACTTTCACTGAGCCGGCTCACTTTGCACCTGGTATGGTTAGTGATGACACAGAAAGGGTGAGGCACATTGAGGATAGCTTACGAAATTCCATTCAGATCCAGTTGACTATCTTCAGGTTGGGTTCTTTCTCAGAGGCAGTGAATCAGGCGATCATAACCGAGGGAAACCATAGGGATAGGCCCCAGGATGGCCAGGGAGTAGTTTCGAGTGACAGTTCAGATAGTAGGAGGCATGGACCGGATGAGTTCTAGCAAGGCATTCTGAACAAGGACTCATCTATACCACCTTTCAATATTTCTTTAGTGGTTTTCTTTTAGTTTGGACAGCTAGGACATGTTCGGACTCAGTGTGATAGGCCTCCAAAGGAGTGTTGGGCATGTGGACAGATCGGGAATCTAGAGAGGTTCTACAGGAATCCTTCTTAGACTACTGGCTGGATGGGATTAGGATAGACTATGTCATCTGGAGTAGGTTTAGGTTCGGCACCAGGAGAAGGTAGATGAGGTTCAGTTGCATGCAGAGGATGTGATAGAGAAAGCGGGATCCTGCTGAGGGGTTAGTGGCTGGTGACTGGAGAAGCACCCTAGGGAGGTCAAGCATCAGGAAGTCGTACTTCATTCCAGGTGCACGCCATGGAGATCCCAGAGGCTAAACAGGATGGTGATCCGACGATGGTTAGAGGTAAACCATGGGTGTGGCCATGATTTCTATATTTTCTTTTTGGCATGACCTGCTGAGGCATGTCTGTTTGAGTGCATGAGGTGCACAAGATTCTTGTGGATGACTAAATGATGATCAGTGGGATTGACGCCATATCGGGTGAATTATATATTTTTATATATATGTATGAGATGTGTAGCATCAAAGGAATCTAGGATGAGGGTTACTTGAGGGGTCTTGGGCATCAGGGCATCAACGATGCGAGTTACATGAGGTGGCTTAGGCATCAGGGCATTGAGGATGCGGGTTACTTGAGATGCATGACACCAGGTTTTATTTTGAGCATCCCTGGGATGCAGGACCTCATGGAGGTAGACCCCGATGTGGTTCGGGATACATTTGGGTGTTGGAAATGACATGGGATAACCAATGAGGCATAGGGGTGAAGATACATCACAAGAGGACAATGGGTTCTGAAACAGGTTAGTAAACATTTTCTTGTTTTGAGTTTTTTTTGGGTTGATACCGAGTTAAGAAATTCCTAAGGTGGGGATCCCCTTGAATAATTTATCCAGGACCGTTGAGACCAGGGGATTTCTTGTTACTTTGATGGGGGTGGCATGTTCGGTGCCATCTCCATGTTTTGTTTGATAGCTCGGGGACGAGCTATATTAAGGCGGGGATATTGTAAGAACCCATGTTTTTAAAACGGGTCAAAATCCAAACCCTGTTTGAATTTTTGACTTGTTCCTAAGGTAACTGGGAAAATCTAGGAAGTTCTAGAAATTTCTAGACTACATGCCAGGTACTTTAAATACACATTGTGTATGGGTTGGGCGAGTAAGGTTCGTGTGCTCACCGAGTACATGTTATGTGGTGACCGTGTAAAAATTTCCTACTACAAGGCGTGTAGTTCTACTCAAAACGTTGTTTATTCTTCTTTATGCATACCGACTAGGTTCAAGCTATGTGTCAAGCCATGTCATGAATCCAAGCCATGTGGCTACCCTGCTTATGTCAGAGTATGGAAAACACCACTACATGGCATGTAGTTTTTAAATACACGCCATGTACTTTTTTTAATTCTCTTATGTGAATGGTTGTCGCAACTTATTTCATAAAACATCTTCTTCTTCCCCAACATTAGAATTGGTCTGTTTCGAAGTTCCGAAGAACATACCTATCCCTAGATTCTTCATTCGTCATCCATTCTTCAATACTTTGGTGGCCATGGGAAAGCGACAATGAGGCTAAACTCACACACCCTGTTCTGTTCTTAATTTTTTGCCTCACGCGTCATAGTTTCCACCCGAGTGCAATTGTTGGGATTTGATTGAAACTTAGTTTTATGAAGATCGGCTTCGAATTTGAGCTCGATATCAGACGTGCCTATGTTTATGAGTCTCAGGTAGGTGATGCATACCTCTTTTTTTGTTTTTGCTTACTTTTTGGGTGGTGTGGCCTATGGAATGTTTTTATGTATTTTGAGTGTGACCCTGTTTTATCTGTTACTTCCTGGTTATTTGTTACATGGATTATGGGATTCCTTTGGGTATGCCTTTTTCCAGTTTTTCTTGAGTGGGTTTGGGTGTGGTGTTGTCGCTCATATTTGGTCATTTTGGTCGGGGTTCCAAAATGGTATAAATTGCTTTTTGTTTGTTTAAACTATTGAGTTTAGTTGGTTAAACATTGATATGAATTGTTAGAGGCATTCAAGACCTCAGTGCTATTGTTAGATAACTATTGGGCTAGATCAATTCAACTGTTTAGATTGTTTTTCCTATTTATGTGTTCTATTAAAATGTGTTATATATGTAATTAAATAATTTCATATGCTGGAACCTTTGGGTTGTGTTGGGCATAGCCCAGATATTCTTGATTGATGGTGATCATATATTGGGCTTGGCCCAGGTTACATAGGGTGGTTCGGACCATGGGATTGGGCGTCATGGACGTTAGCTTGAGGCAGGGTGACTGTCAGGTTGGGCATGTCCCAAGATACATTGATGGAATGGCCGTCGGACTTGAGCAGCGTGGTCGTGGGGACACGAAGTGTCAGAGGTGTTGTTTCTTGGGTACTATTTTGGTGATTACTACTCACCCAGAACTTTATGTAGTGTGCACACAAAGAGACTCCGTGATGAGGTGGATTTGACCACTCATGTGGGTAGAGGCCCCCATTAGTTATGGTTTAGGTATTATTGGTTTGGGGTTCTTATGTAGGAAGCCACGTAAAAGGTGAGGAGCCTTTAGAGGATATAATTGAGTCTATCGAGTTTGGGGAAAAGGATCACCATTATTATGAGGGTAGACATTGCTATTCTTCTGATTACCCTATTTGAGGGAAGACATCGTTTTCCCTCCATACAGTTTATTTTTTGGGGAGACATCGTTGTTCCTCCAGTTAATCTATTTGAGGGTAGTCATCATTGTCCCTTCAGACACTTTATTTGAGGGTAGACATCGATGTCCCTCCGTTTACTTTATTTGAGGACATACATCACTGTTCCTCTGGGTTACTACTATTGGGAGTGCCTTCGGGACATTATTACTTGAGACACGTGGTGTTAGGGGGTACATGGTGTCGGGCTACATGACAGCGATTATTGCATTAGCTGAAGTAGGTGACACTCCATGGTGTCTTCTAAGCACCAATAGAGTTTGTGTTTGTTAGTGCATTGTATTTTTTATTGTTTTAATTACAAATGCATGCCTACTTAAACACGTATATTAGGTATACACTGTTGGGTGGTATCCTACTAAGATTCGCTTCGCACCCTAAACGGGCACCTCAGGATGTGTGCAGACTTTATAGATATACATGAAGGAAAGAGGTCAGCTTCAGGAGCTGGACAACATTAGATATTTCATAGAGATGGTATGGACCTTGAGGTCTTGCATAGCTAAAGTTTATTTTGTTTTGTTTCCATTTATGTATCAGCATGCTTGTTATGTAGCTACATTTGGTTAGCCAGTGGCACCCTTTATATATATGGATATGTATGACCTTCTTTGGATGCATTTTTTGTAGTGGAGTAGTAGTTAAATGTGATCATCATGATGTTGTATTTACTTTCTGCTACTATTGTTATATTTATTACTTCCGCTGTTTATCGTTATTTAATGTGCTTCCGCTCTGCGGGTCTGGTTCGAGTCTACTGTGTCATTAATTCCACTGCATCATTATTATTATACTCAGACCAGTACCATTATTATCTTCTAAGAGGGTATATCCTCCCCAATATATAGAAGTGAGATTGTTTTTTTGGGATTTCATGAAGAGGAAATCTAAAAAGATTGTTTTGAGATAAGTCACATGTCACTAAGTCATGGAAGTGCACCAATGACCAGCTGGTATTTTTTACTCTTTACCAATATCCATGTGTAAATTAGGGAAAATAGATATAGATGTTGAGATATTTATACTAAAAATTGGTTTGAAATATGATTCCATATTTTTGATTGTGCCTTGGATCACTAATTCGACACAAATAATCCCTATTCATGAATCTAATAAGACGGAGGATTTATCAAAAAACTACATTGGGTAAGTTGTAAATAATCATTGTGTACGAATTTCAATTATGTCCAACTGGGACCCTAGGTTTAAATCATAGTTTTATAATCCCTTAAATAAATCCCTTCAAACCCACTAGATCACGATCATAGCTTATCATCCTCAAATGGATGAAAATCTCAAAGGATGATCAAATTGTTGGAAGAAATTTTTAGATAATGTGTGATATATTTTTTAGCATCATTGGAGGAGAACATATAATTATTGGAGTTCTATTATATTAATGGATATTATAACTAAATTCATATGGATCCTTTTGAAAAACTGTAAGGACATATTTTTCATTCACTACTTTATTGGGAGGAATCAGCTGATACTTCACCAATATGTCTCATTTGAGTGCATAAGATAATGGATAAGAATTATATGATCATAAAAAGAATTGAAATGGCTCAGAGTCATCAAAAATTGTCTGCGGATCCGTGTCAGTGACTGTTATTGTTCGGGGGGGGGGGGCAAATCATGTTTTCTTTATAATCCATCCAAGGTAAGGGCATCATCATTTTTTCAGTAGAGTAAATCTATATCCATGGTACACTGGAACTTTTTGGACACTTCAATGAGTCGGTTTTGTGGATTATCGATTAGAATATCCACCCAAGTTTAGTTATGTGCATGACATGTTTCATGTATTTCAGTTAAAGAAGCATCGACCTGACCCTGAACACATGATTCAATGGGATCATATTGATATTAAACCATATTATACATTGATTCATGTACCAATATGAATTATGGTTAAGAAATATAAGATCTTTCATGGTAAAAGCATCTATTTACTATATTATTTATAGAAATATGGTCAAAACCTTGAAAATACATGGGAGTAGTAAAAGTAAATATAGGAGAAATAGTGTGATCTCTTCCAAAAAATGTCTATTTTAGACATCCTGATGATGGGATAAATAATTTTGGGGAGAATGTGACATCCATGGTTTTAGGAATTTTACCCTGGTTTTATGTATTTTGAGATTTTATAATGCTTGGGTTATGTTTTGAGATTTGTGGGGGGGGGGGGTTGAAGGTATTTTGGAAGGGGATAAACCATTTTTATAAGGATACATCATGGAGTATGGGCTACGTAATAGGAAATTGATTTATATTCCATAGAGCAATTTTTTGTGGCATAGTGTCCTAAGATATGGATTTCAGTGGTACTACCCATTTTCACATGGCTTCACCATGGAGAAGGTCTATTATGTAGACTAGTAAAGTAATATACCATTAATTAGGGCAATGATATTGGGATGTCTGGTGCTATGGTGTTGATGGGATGACTAAACTATAGCTCCATTAGGGGGAGAATTTATTGCTTCTCCCAATTCCCCCTCCCCCTTTTGGTGTAATGGTTGTGATGTTCCATATTGCAACCCTAGATAAAAATTATATGTTTCGGGGAAGGTATTGTGGTTCTCAGAGGATTTAATTTCGAAGGTTATGTTATAGTCTATGGAGAATGACCCTATGGTGTAGGTAGTCTATGTTGTATCCAATGTGAGATGCACTATGGTCCAGGGGGTTTGTTTCATGGTTTAGAGGGATATTTCATGGTTTAGTATATCTTATCTATACAATTTTAGGTTTTAATTTTTATTAAACCCCAAAACCCTCTTTTTTTTATAATTTTTTTTGCTCTCAGACCTCTATATCCCTAGGTTTTGGAGGAAATTCCCTTCGATTTGGAAGTGAATTTTTTGTAAAATAAAGTGCATTATAGATCAATAATCCTAAATAATTCTTTGTTATATCTCAATCTAAATTTTTAATCATATATCAATTCTTATAATATCTCTTAGATCCAAGGATCTATTATGTTATGGATAGATCTATATTCTATAATTAAAATCATGATGAGTTTTATTGGATCTACTAAAAAGAAGTTTTTGTGTATTAGGATCTTGATGTTTTAGTGTCATTATTCACCTTCATAAATCCTAGAGAGTATGTCGTTTCTCTCTCATCTCTGCTATTCTATAACTCAAAGGATTAGTTTTTTAAAAATATGTTTTGGATTATCTAAGGAAACATTTTCTTATTTCCTAAGGGATCCCCTTTTTAATTTGTGTTTTGGAAAAAAGAGAGAATTGCATGTATTTTTAAAACCCATCATTATTATGATTTTAAAATGATTATTTAAAAATTAGGTTATGGATTTGTCACATAAAAATCATTTGATGAAGTTCTTTTAAAATAATAATGTTTCTATGTCAAATGTTTTGGCATAGAATTTGGCATAATTGGGTAGGATTATGATTAAGGGGAAAAATTATAGATGGGAAGTTCCATTTTTAATGGTTGGATGGATTAGGGTCATAGATTTACAACATTAAGGGTAACACCATGATTTTGTGTATATTTATGTATATAAATTTATGTTTGTGATTTTTTATGTATGAACAAGGGAAATATCATTCTAAACATGAATGGATAAAAATAATCTTATGTATCATTTTCTCACATGGATTTACATTATGGATTTATGAAAACTATTTAAATTTTTCAACTATTTAAATAAATATAAAAAATTATAAATTTCTTAGTGTAATGTTTTGGGAAGTATTTGGAGAATACCTTGTGAGTTTACACTCACCCTGACATGGGCACGTTGCTATGTTTATAAATGTAATTAGCTAAGAAAAATATAAGGGGGTATCATATTTATTTAGTGATTTGATTTTATTTTGTGTTCATAGTAGGTAGTTTTGAAGCTTAGGTATACTTCATGTAGCACATGGAATAATGTCACTTACTGTCTTTAATTCATGTAATATTTTGGGTTTTGACTGTTGATATTCCATATTCCATTATCACTGTTATATTGTTCTGCATTTCCTTTAGATTTAGTTTGTACCACTTTTATTCATACATCATATAGTGTGTTATTTTTTTTATATTTTCCTGTATAGTAGCTTTATATTTAAATTGAAAATCATCTCCCAAATATCTTCTAATGCATTAGAATTTATTATAAGCCTTCAATGTCTTGGGGATATCACCTATGGCCAGTGGCATTATTTCCACCTCTCAAGAAAATTATTTGAGGTATGATGTTACATGAATATAATTTTTTCAAGTAATATATGTGCATATTTTTTAAAATTTTAATCACTATAAAAAATTTATGGATGATATGTTTCATTTGGAGACAATGGAAAAAGGAAATATCTTTTCAGTTGAATCTATTGAATATCTAGATTTTATCCTTATAAAAATGTTCTTTATAGGGATGGTTTAAATAATAGTTTTATAAGTATATCCAAATGTTGGGGTGATGGTTATTCCCTAAATTTTTCTATTAATGAATGCTTTATTTTAAAGGACATATTTATTAAATTTAATTTAACAAGAACTAAAAATGTTTATACCTAAAATTTGAATTCTTTTTTAGATAAAAACATAATTTGTTTGAATTCTAATATAAATAAATCATGGAGTTGGAATAAAATTATTTATCATTGTAATATTAATTCATTCAGAAAATTACCTAATAAGAATTTATTTAATATTTTCTTTAATTTAAACTTGACGAAAATAATCTATATGATGCATGTCAAATGCAAAAGCAACACAAATATTATTTCAAACCTATCATTGAGTTGACTATATAAGGACACTTTCAAATCAGACAAATTGATTTTTTCCATCTGGAGAAAGAAATAGTGTAAAATCCTTTTTTGTGGTTTGGTAGATTATTTATAAAGATTTACATGGGTTTATTTTTTTAAAATTTATAAGTGGAACTTCTTCTATTTTTATAAAATTTTGAAAGCTTGTTTCAAATAGAAAGGATTGTAAAAATATTCCTTTCAAAATTGATCATGGTGGAGAGTTTACAAATAATGATTTTTTTACACATGGTATTAAACCCATATATTCTTCCCCTAGAACACCTCAAAAAAAATAGTGCAGTTCAATGGAGGAATAGAACATTGCTTTAAATTGTTAAAGAAATATTATGTGAATATTCTATACCTACTTATTTTTTGTTTGAAGAAATTAAAATATAATTATATCTAATAAATATATTTTTAAAAGGATATATCTAAAAATAATAACCTTATGATTTTAAAAACAATAGAACCAAAATTTGGATACTTCATTATTTTTGGATGTAAATTTTATATCATGAAAACCAAATACAATCTTGTTTACTTTGATCAAAAGGTTGATGAAGAAATATTTATTTATTATTATAATATTTTTTACGCTTGTAGAGATTTAAACATTGTATGGAATATATTTTAATAATCAAATCATGTGAAATTTGATTAATATTATCCAGTTGATCATAAGAAAACTAAAATTAATGATTTTATTGATTATATGAATAACATCAGATTTGATTCTATTTTTAACACACGAAAGGGTAATGATTTGAAACATGATCAAGAAAAAACCAAACTAGAAATATTGTAAATCGATGATCCTAATAGTGCACTGCCTAGACAGCCTATAAGTTTAAAGAACCATCTTTAGAAATAGTTATTGGAAACCTAGAAGAGGGATTCATGACTAAAAGGAGTGTTGGAAGCCTTGATAAATTTTCATAACATCATTTACCATATTTAAAAATATAATAGATAAATCCTTGAGTGATGAGATTTTGTTATTATCCATTCATGATGAAATAAATTAGTCAATATGAATAATGTTTTGAAATTGGATGATATTCCCTCATATTATACTATTAAATAAACATATTGGGTCACTAAAAATAAGTAAGATGTTCATGGTCAAATAATTATTAATATATATATATATATTAAAGGATATGGGATTTAATCAAGAGAAATGAATATATTTTGAAGAAACCTTTTATGCTATATCAATATTATAATATATTAGAATACTTTAATTATATGAATCTAATATTAACTTTAAAAATTTTCTGATGGATGATCAATATTATATCTTCAATGGTTGTATTGTTTAGTAATTTTATGTTTAACAACCTCTAAGTCATAAAAATTTTCTTTTTTGATATTATTTTTTAATGCATACCAATTATTTATAAGGTCTTAAAGAAGAACTTATATCCTTGTATGAAATATTATGTTTAATTCTTATATAAAATTTTTTCTATATAGTCTTTTTATATCATACATTCTTTAAAATAAATTTTTCTTCTTATACTTGACTTCTATTAATTTATGTTGATTATTTAATTTTTGGTTCAACTAGAAAAAAATAAACAATGAATTTTAAAAACTCATGAAAAATGAATTTTAAATTTGTAGGATGGGTGAGTTAAATTTATTTCATTATTTAAAAAAAATCGAAAGACTTTGGGAATGGTTTAAATCAAATTAAATAAAAAATTGAATTCCTTGAAAATATTATATTTAAAAATTTATATTATATACAATTCATATAAAATCAAATATTAAGATTGATTTAGATAAAACTTGGAAACCAATGGAGAAAATGTTATATAGTGGAAACATTGGGTATTTTTTATATCTAACTACTAGTTAACTATAAATTATGTTTTTCTATATGTTTTTATAATATATTTCAAGACAATCCTATTTAATCACATACAAAAGCTGCCAAAATAATTTTAAGGTATTTATAATGAACTATATCTCCTTCCATTTTTTTATAAAAACCACTAGTTTTGATTTAATTTTATATTTTTATACTATGTTTGGTGGTGTAAAATTCATAGGAAAAATACCACAAGGACCTTACAATTGTTGGGATAATCATTCGCTTCTTGGTCTAGTAATAAGAAATACTCTGGTTCATTATCTATTATCGTAGCCTAATACATTTATGCTGGTAGTTTTTGTATATATGTGTTTTGGATAAAAAAACATACTTAATTTTGATTTTCATTTTAATCATGAACCAATTAAATGTGATAACAGAAGTGCTATAAATATTTCAAATTATTTGATAATCCATTTAAGAACAAATCATATAGATTTAAGGAATAAATTCTTTAGAGAAAAAAATCAAAAAGGGGAAATATATCTTGGATTATTTAATAATAAATATTCATATGTAAAATATATTTATTAATATATTTTTTATAAAGTATTTTTTCCATTAAGAGTGATTTAGGAAAATTTTAATTTACGTGAGCTTATCATGTTTTTATCTAATTATTAAAATTTCTCATGTTTTCTTCGTATGTATAATTATTTATTTTTAAATATTTTTTTATTGTATAAATTTCTATTTATTTATATATTTAACCCAAATGATAAATCACTATAATTGGAACTGAGTATTTATAATTAAGAATTCTCTAGGTCTTTTATCTTGAAACCTAGTTAGTTGAATCCTTTAGAACATGATTTATCTCTTCATTCAAATCAAAAACCTAAATATCTAGGGCCTAAATCCTTATAACCAAATACCATATATCAATTATAGTAGTTTTTAAGAGGATATATATTGGATGTTATAATAGTTCAAATAATTCTAAAGTCTTGAGTACTGAGTAGCAAGTTCTTTCTAATTTAGCAGTTAACTTCATTTGGTTAAATCGTATAATCCTAGAATTGTAAAAGGGTTTGAGTTTTCAAAGTTTTTAATTTTTTATGAGATAAATTCATAAATTTATTTTTAAAAATATTTCATTTAGTTATATAGTAATTATATGCTCATATTTTCTTAAGATTGAGATTTGGATGTTTTAAAGGTAAATAGAAATAAAATTAATATTTCTTTATTTAAATATTTTAATGTTTCCACAATCCATGTGAGGGAAGGATTCGGTTTGTATTTTGTAAGATATGATGATGTTTATCCTATTGAAATTATTATTTCCATATTTAGGTCTATGATTCCTAAGAATAAATTCCAAAAAGTACAAGAACATGGAAAGACGGTTTTATCCAAATTAATTAAAAAAGGAATTTCCCAAAGAGTTGGAGAGTTTCATTTATTTATATTTAAATATATCTACTTTTTTACCACTTATTTAATTATAAAATGGTTAAACTACACATATTATTTTTAGAATACATTTAAAATTTCATTCACATGAAGCAGAACATAACCTTTTATCCTTATAGTAGGCTTCTAACCTTGATGATTAAAAATAAGGAACTCAAGATTAATGAGCTCAAGGAAATTTAATTCCAAATAAATCACACATTATCTAATAATATTTTCATGAATAGGAAGTTTTCTTATATTTATTATCATAATAAGTTATTTTATAAACAAAATATAGGTGATAATGATGCTAATGAATCTAGAGAATGAGTTGATATTCCTAGATTCTAAGTGGGAGAAGTCTAGAATTTTTTATGACTTTACTACCTATTATTGGGGTGGATTGACCAAATATATCTAATAATAAAACTATAATATTTTATGTGGAAGAACATACTCATGGGGTGAAAGGTGCTAATATAGATATTTATTTCTTATATATTTCAATTATATTTGATAATGTCTATATGATTGAATGTGAAGAGTCCATGGATAGTTAGTATCATCAAGAGACCATGAATGAGTATATTGAATATGATAAAAATATATAGGTTGTGTTTTAAATATGAATATTTCATTTGTTTCACCAATAGAAAATTTATGTATGGATATTGAGGATGTATGGTTTTAGTTGATGAGATTTCTTGGATTAGTAGGAATCAAGTAGTATAGGATAGAAATAGTCCCTCTCCTGTTAGTGATGAGAGAGAGAGGGTGTTTCTTTTGTTAATAAATATGAAAATAGTTTAGATACCATTGAATATGTTTATATCTTTTCTACATCTATGTTCTTAAAATTCACTCTAATGTAGATTATATTATTAAAGTAAAATATTAATGGTTCAATGGAGGAATTTAAATCATTAAAAAAAATTTAAATTTGATAATATTGTTTTGAAAATATGAGTACTTAAATGGTTTCCAAATCCAATTTTAATGAAATTAAATAATTGATTAAAGCTCAATCAAAATGATAAGTAATTTAAAAAATGATCACATAGGTATTTCCTTTTCAAAATATATTCGAGATTACGTGAAGTTAGACTTGATATTTATGAATGAAAATTTTCCTTAATTGAAATTTTATATCATATACCTCAATACTTTTCAATATTTGAAAACGTATTCAATTTTTTTTAAAACAAATATATTAATATTTAAAGGAAAAAAATACTCCAAATACTTGAAATATATTTTTTTCATCTTATATGTTTTATTTAATATAATTTTACATCTTTAAAGGAAATAATAGTTAAAAATTTTAAATAATTTCAAATTATTTTCAATCAATCAAAGGAATGGTAAATTCCATTGAGTGGTAACTTCTATTATTTGGATAATAATAATAATACATTATTATGTGTATTGAATGTAACGACCCAAAATTTTATTAATTAAAATTCCTCTTGATCTAATTAAATTTCTTATTATCTAAAATAGTTATATTTCATATGCACTTCCTTGGTTTTATGTTTTTGGATTTTAAAATACCATTAATAATTTTGACTTTTTCCAATATAGCTCTTGAACAATGATCACATAATTAGTATAAATATAGGGCATTAACAAATCCAATTTACATAGAAAAGGGAAGTTATGGCCACATCCTGTAGAATTGCTTCGTATGAAGCCCATTTATCGGAGCTTGGAAAGGATTTGGCGTCATTGGGCTTCGCTCTTGAACAATCACAATTTTAGAATCAACACGTTAAGCTCGAATAGAACCACCTATGGGAGAAGTGGATGTTGATATAGATTATCACCTGAATGATGTTATTCGAGCCACCCCAAGAGTCTGTCACCATCCCACACCTTACAATTCTATCATATGTGGGTGTTATAAGGGGTTATCTAACAATATACTAGCACAATTATTATGTGTATTACTTATGTATAGAATAAATAATATAAATTCATTTTATTATTGTTAATTTTTAAATAGTTTTTAAAGCACAAATAGTACTTTTAGTTAATATTCAATTAAGAAATATTTTTTAATAAATAAATGGACTTTTAAATTAAATATTATTTTAATAAAATATTATTACTAGATTAATTTTTATAAAATATAAATGATTGTATATTTTGTATGAATACAATTCTGATTTTTATTCTGGTTTGAAAGATGGTTTTTTCAAAAGCCATGAATTTTCGATAAATGTTGGTTTTTTATTTTAAAAGTAAAAATTCACATATTTAAAAATTTATTTTCATAAAATAAATATTATTTTCAGAATTGGGATGTCGAAATTATCCAACCATGAATTTTTCATAATTTTACAAAATAGTCGAATTTTTGGGTAAAAATTAAAAACTTTTTAATTTTATAATGTAATTTATGACATCATGATGCCCGAGTAGTGATGTAATTAAATACCATAAATGAGGTTTTCGGACAATATATGTTCTACTATTAAAATAATGTGATTTTAGGTTTGTTTTATTTATTTTAGAAAGATTTAGTGGACCCTCTGAGGCATATAAAATATTTTTATCCTCATAAAATGTTTTCCTTGAGAGTGTGACTCAGCTCCACATAATCAAGCCTAATATTTTAATAATTTAGGCCATTGGACATATAAAATAATTTCTTCCATTCTCCTTTATAAAACAATTTGGGCAAAAACCATGGGATTGGTTTTGGTTTTTATTAGTTTAATGTGTGGTGTCCAAAACCTAAATAATAAAGAATTCCCACCTTTTTCCTAATTAAACTCACCCAAGCTCCCACTTCTCTTCACTAAAATCTTTGGATCTCGACCAACCTCTTCCCTCATCTCTTTTTAATCCTCCCAAGTCGCCTCAACCTCCCAATAATCCCCTCTCAATCCCCTCTCATGCCTTTGGGATTACACTTCCAAGTAAGGGATTTCTTCCTTTCTCAATTTTTTCCAAATTTTATTATGTTGTTATTCCCTTTTATTTTCAATTAAAGATGTTGGGGTATGATTTCACAGCTCCCCCATACTTCCCTAATTATTTTTGAATGATTATATACCTATTTATCTCTAATTAATTCCTCCCATTTACTCTTGTTACCATCCCAAAATTCTGTAATGGATTTATCTCACTTCATTTTCATTCAAGAAATTATATTGTATTATGAATATAAATTCCATTACATTTGTTGATAAATGTATCCATATGACCCCTTTACTATCCATATCATTTAAATATTATGAGACACCTATTTCTCTCTCATCAACCATTTTTATCAATTCTTATGTCAGGTCGTTATGCTGATAAAATTGCACCACGATTTTCCAAGCCAAAGTCATTGTGCAGTGAATAACATGCCCAATTATCTATCAAGTGTATTCACCTATATGAACATATACTTATTGATTATATAGTTTCATGTATAAATTACACATTATTTTATCATGGAATAAATGATGATGTTTATTGAATCCATGTTATTTTATTCATGTGTCACAGTTATGCATGAAATAAATGATTAAGAAGTGTGCACCCTGATAGCGCTCCAATGCATTGGGTAAAGATTATTATCATGATACTTAAAGTTTAATGAGGTTTCATGCATGATAATTCATGTTAAATTAGGGTTTACTCATGCTCCATGAGCAATGATCTTTTTCCCATGGTAATGTCATGGTAAATGGTAATGCCACATATCCATGTTAAAATAATCATGCTATATCATGCCTCTATGTTCAGGTTTTTATTATACTGCATTAGTATGAATATTTCATAACATGTAATATATTCTTCATGTTATTCATTTTTTACTCCCTTATTGGGATTTATATCTTACCATTTTCTTTTTCATGTCCCCAGGTTATCTCATACAATGCTATGTAAGAATGAATGTGTGTGGTCCTGTAAAAGAAGTTTTTTTATAAAGATGTGTGTTTCATGTTTTAAGTTGTTATGTATTGTTCCTAATCCCCAAAGACACTATATATATTGATCTTCAATGTTGTATCAAGTGAAGGTTTTATGTAATTAAATATTTTTATGTGTGAAATAAAGAGCATGTTTTTTATAGTTGGTATCAGAGGATAGCTTTTGGTATTATTTGGATTAGGATTAGAAACCCTAGATAAAGCCTTAGAGATAAGACTAAGTTTAATAAAAACATACCAAAATGTGGGTGAGTATTGAGTAATTGTATTATCAATCAAATACATCCATGTCTAGATACGAGCAGGTAGATGCAGCTCTAGCACAGATGTATGTAGGGGTAAAACATGAAAACACTAATTTGAGCTAGACTCAAACCGGAACAGGTGCACGACAATGGGCCTTGATGCACTCTCGGTTTTGACACCCCCAGTGGATATGATTTGGTAAATTTATAAGCTTAGTATAGACCATTATTAAGGGAATAAAAAAATGCCCCTAAGAATTTATGTTGGGAAGTAGATCATGGATAACATAGATTGAATCCTGTAAATTCCTAAGTTAAGGAAATAAAAGTAATTTATAAGTCATCCATTTTTGTCCTTGGATTACCCTTTATTTGTTACCCCTATCTTTCCTATCATTCAATACAATGGCAGGTGATAAGAGGACTCAGGAAAACAACTGATGTGAAGATCAATGTGATGACTATTCTAATGAGATTCCCAATCCAATTGGAGTGGGAATAACAAAATTTTCTCTGATAATCTCTTAGTTAATTAATGTTTTGAATAGAAACATGGGTAAATAGGAACATTCAACCCCACAAATAAAGAACAAGTCATAATCACGGTCATCATGGGATAAAGGCCTCCTACTTTTATTGGATCATTTGATCTATCAATTTCTGAACAATGGATCAACTCCATTGAAAATATATTCTCCATCCTTCAATGTTTTGAACAAGAAATGTTTCTTCTATATGCTTATTGTGTAAAAGGTGAATCTGATCAATTGTCGACATTGATCAAAAATTCGAATCCTGAGGAATATATCAGGGAGTTGGAATGGAAGGATCTCTGGAAAAAAAATTCGAAAAATATTTTACTCACACCCTCCTATATAATATGAAAAGGGAATTCCTTTCCATTAAACAAAAAAGATGAAAAATAAATTAGATCATATGAGGAAAACAACAAAAGTATTTCACAATATGCCTATGGATTCATAATTACCCTCAAATTCATGGCTGACCTCTTTTTTGGTGGGCTGAAACCTAGCCTACGGAAATCCTTAGTAATCCATGGCATTGAGAGCTATGAGGAAATTTTATGTTGTTCCCTCAAATTCAAAATGGAGATCAGAGAATCTCATAGGTATCATAGGGATAAGAAGAATTATGTGGAATTTAATTTTGGCAGTCTAATGGATAAATCCAACTATTCTCAAAAAATCCATCACCACACTTTCCAAGGTGGATTTGTGGATAGGATATGACCTTGTAAGGGTGAATAAGAAGGATATCCCCAAGACTAATTTTTTTACAAGATACGGGCCCTATGAATTCATAGTAGTTTTTTTCAGAATCCCTAATGATCTAGCAATCTTTATTGAATTGATATATAGAGTCTTTAGATATTACCTCAAAAAACATTTGGTAGTATTTATGGACGATATTATAATAAAATCCAAAACCATGGAGGAGCATGAGTAGCATCTAAGTATTTTACTAGATACAATGCGAAAGGAGAAGATCTATGCCAAGTATAGCTAGTGTGAGTTCTGTTTGAAGGAGGTCTAATTCATGGGTAATATCATCAAAAGAAATGGGATCTCTATGGATCCCTCTAAGAAAGCTGCATTTGAGGGATGGATGAGGCCAACATTGGTAATGGATATCCAAAGCATCATGGGTTTGGCTGGATATTATCATCGATTTGTGAGACATTTCTCACAATTATTAAACCTTCTTACTAATCTAACATGGAAGGGAGTAAACTTTTCTTGGAGTGATGAATGTGAAGAGAGCTTCAAGGAGTTGAAAAGGAGGCTTATCACGACGCTAGTGCTCATACTACCCACAAGTGGTGAAATTTTTGTGGTATTCAGTGATGCTTTGAAGAAGGGATTGGGCTATATGTTAATGAAAAATGGCATTCATTGCCTAAGCTTCAATGAAATTGAATTTTCATGAGAAAAACATTCCAACACATAATCTGGAGTGGGCTTCTGTAATCTTCTATTAAAAAATTTGGTGACAATACCTATTTTGGGAAAAGTGTGAAATATATATGGATCACAATATCCTCATGTATATATTCACACAGAAAGAGTTAAACATGCACCAATGGAGATGGTTAGAGCTGATCAATCACTCTGATTGATCAATCCATTACCACCCTGGGAAAGTAAACAAGGTGGAGGATTATCTATTTAGAAAGGGCATAGTGATTATATCATTGATGAGTATTTAATAGGATCCAATCTTCTTATATTTGATAAATATGGACAAGGGAATCATAAAGATGGGAACATCATCAATTCTTTTACAAATGATTGATCAACCGTCTATTTTGGAGAGGTTAAAAGATGATCAAAAGGATGATGTGGGAATTCTGAAGAAAGTGGAAACTATCAAAAAAGGTAAATCCTTAGATTTCAATGTTAGTGAAGAATGAATTTTGATATTTTGGAAAATACTACGTGTTTAATCAAATCTGGAGTTTAAGAATGAAATTTTGGATGAAGAACATAGTTCAAATTTATCCATTCACCCAGGAAACACACAGATTTATTAAGATCTCTGAGAGAATTATTGGTGAGTTAACATGAAGAAGGAGATCACTGAGTATACATCAGTGTTCATGGTATGTCAGCAAGTGAAGGCTGAGAGATATAATTCTAAGGGGATGATGCAACCATTACTCATACTAGCATGGAAATGGAAGAACATCACCATGGACATTGTCACTAGGATTAAAAATACATCCAAAAGAAAATAATGCTTTCTGGGTTATTTTGGATCATCGTACAAAGACTACACACTTCATTACAATTTGAGAGGATTTCTCATTGGATCAACTAGTGCGGATATATATCAGATAAGTGGTAAGGCTGCATAGAGTGACATTATCTATTGTATCTGATCGAGATCCAAGATTTACCTCTATGTTCTAGAAGAGTCTTCAACATGCTCTGATCACTGAGATGAACTTCAGTAGAGCTTATCATCCTCAGACTGATAGCCAATCTGAGTAGACTATCCAAACACTTGAGGAAATTTTGAGAGCATGCTCGATGGACTTCAAATGAATATTGGATCAACATCTTCCTCTAGTTAAGTTCTATTATAATAATAGTTTCCACTCAAGAATCCAAATGGATCCTTATAAAGCCCTTTATAGGAAGAGGTGTAGAACACTGACATGTTAGGATAATGTTAGGGATCAAAAACTCCTAGGTCTAAAAATGGTCGATGAAAATGTGGAAAAGGTTAAGACCATCCAGCAGCACATTAAAGCTACTCAGAGTTGACAAAAGATCTATATAGATAATCATCAAAGAGACATAGAGTTTGATTTCAGAAACATGTTATTCCCCCATATATAACCATGGAATAGAGTTATGAGATTTGGGAAGAAGGGAAAGTTAGTCCAAGGTACATCGGCCCTTTTGATATTCTTGATCGCATTAGAGTAGTGGCCTATAGACTAGAACTCCCACTGAACCTATCCCATGTACACGATATTTTCCATGTATCACTCTTGAGGAAGTACATACCTAACCCATCACAAGTACTCAATATAGAGGTTGTTCCATTAGAGAATGACCTCTCTTATGAAGTGAATCTAGTGAATATTTTATATTTTAGGGAAAAAGTTCTATGAAATAAGATAATGCCCCTCATCAACGTGTTATGGAGAAACGAAAAACTTGAAGAGGAAATGTGGGAATTGGAGGATGTGATGAATTAGAGTTACCCTCATCTGTTTTAGTATGAAAATGGAAATTTCATGGGCGAAATTTCTTAATGGGGGAGATTGTAACGAGCCAAACATTTATTAATGAAAATTTCTCTTGATCTAAGTAAATGCCTTATTATGTAAAATGGATATATAACATATGAACTTCCTTGTTTTTATTTTTTTGGATTTTAAAATAACATTAATAATTATGACCATTTCTAATATAGTTGTTTAATAGTGATCACATGATTAGTAAAAATATAAGGCTCTATAAATCCAATTTACTTAGATAAAGGAAACGATGACCTCGTCCAGTAGAATTACTTCGTACGAAGTCCATTTTTCAGAGCTCTGAAAGGAGATGTTGTCATTGGTCTTTTCTCTTGATCAATCCCTATCCATGCTTCAACATGTTAAGATCAAACGAAACTTCCAACAGGAGAAGTGGAAGTTGATAGAGATTTCGACCTGAGCAATGTTATCTGAGCCACCCCAAGACTTTGTCATCATCGAACACCTTACCCTTCAGTCTTATGTGGGTGTTATAAGGGTTTATGTAACAAGACCCTATCACTATGATTATCTATATTATTTGTGTATATAATAAATAATATACATTCATTTTATTATTGTTACTTTGTAAATAGTTTTTAAAGAAAAAATTGTACTTTTCGTTAATATTCAATTAAGAAATCTATTTTGATGAATTAATGGATTTCTGAATTAAATAGTATTTTAATAAAATATTATTACTAAATTAATTTTTATTAAATATACATTATTCTATAACTTTTAAGAATACAATTGTTATTTTTATTAAGGTTTGAAAGATGTTTTTGTCAAAAACCATGAATATTCAATAAATGTCGGTTTTTATTTTCAAAGTAAAAATTCACATATTTAAAAATTTATTTAGAAAAAATAAATAGTATTATTGGAATCATGATGTCGAAATTATCCAATAATGAAGTTTTCATAATTTTCTGAGACAGTCGAATTTTTGGGTAGTAATTAAATACAGTTTAATTAAATACTATGTTTTATGACAACATAATGACCCAATAGTTAGGTAATAAAATAATATGAATGTCTAGTTTGGCCAGTATATGTTTAACCATTAAAATAATGTGATTTTAGGTTTTCTCGATTTATTTTACACAGTTTTAGTAGACCCTCTTTGGCATATAAAATATTTTATCATTTTAAAATGCTTTCCTTGAGAGTGTGACTCACCTCCACATAAGCAAGACAAATATTTTAAGAATCTATGACATTGTCCTTAAAAATTAATTTCTTCCACTCCCCTTTAGAAAAAACCTTGGGAAAAACCAATGGTTGGTTTGTGGTTTTGATTAGTTTAATCTATGGTCTCCAAAAACTTAATAATAAATAATTTTTTCCTTTTTCCTATATAAACCCAACCACAATCCCACTTCTCTTCGCTCAAAGCCTTTAGAGGTTAACCAAACCCATTACGTATCTCTCTAAAATCCTCCCAAGGTGCCCCAATTTCCCAAAAATCATCTCTCAAGCACCTCCCAAGCCTTTGGGATCACACTTCCAAGTAAGGGATATCTTCTTTTCTCATTTTTTTTTCAAATTTCATTATGTTGATATAACCTTTTAAATTAAATTTAAAATGTTGGAGTATGATTTATAGCCTCCCAAATACTACTCTATATATTTTTAATGATTATATACCTCTTTCTCTCTCATTAATTCCTATCATGTACACCTATTAACATGCCGAAACTCCGTAAGGGATTTCTCTCTATTCATTTGTATTCAAGATATTATTTTTTATTATAAATCTATATTCCATTAAATATGTTAGGAAATGTATCTATATGAACCTATTAATTTCCATTTCACATATATATGGTGAGACACCCCTTTCTATCCCATCAACCATTTCTATGAAATCTTTTTTCATGTTGTTATGCTGCAGAAATTACACCGTGATTTCCCAAGCCAAAGTCATTGTGTAGTGAATACCATGCCCAATTATCTATCAAGGGTATTCAAAATTATGTACATTTACTTATTGTTAAAATATTTTCAGGTATTCATTCCACATTCCTATATCGTGGAATAAAAGTTAATTTTTAATGAATCCATGTTATGATTAAGAAAGATGTTCCCTAATAGCACCCCAATGCATTGGGTAATGGTTAGTATCATGATACGTCAAGTGTAATGATAGTTTAATCATTCAAATTAAAGTGCATTGAGGGTTTAATTTTTCTCCATGTGAAATGATCATTGTATCATGCTAATATCATGTTAAATTTCGATGCCTCATTTACATGTTATGATAATCTTGCTATATCATGCCTCTATGTTCATGTTTCCCTTATGCTCCATTGATATTCCTATTGCCTAACATGTACTATATTCTTCTTCTTTTTTCCTTTTTTACTCGCTTATTGGGATTTATAGCTCATCATTTTCTTATCAATTCTCTTAGGTTATCTCATCCAATGATTAGTATGATGGAATGTGTGTGGTCATGTAAAAGAAGATTTCAAAAAAGATGGTTATTTCTTGTTTTAATTTGTTATGTAATGTTCATAATCCCCAAGTAAGCTAGACCTATCGATCTTCTATGTTGTATCAAGTGTTTATTTATGTAATAAAACATGATTAAGTGTGAAATAAAGAGCAGGGTTATTATATTGAAGATATGGTTTTGCAGTTTAATTCTTATAATGAATAAAATTTATAAGAGTATGATAGTATACAATTTAAGACTCATAGAGAGTATAGAAAAGGAAAATAAGTTGTAATTTATGAATAAAAATAAGTTGATCATTCTTCAGCACCACCTTTATTTTTATAAAATCAACTGTAGATTTTAAAAAAAATGATGGTCAATTATATTAAGAAATTATACATTGTTATGATATTGGATTTATATAGATATTAACTTAGGAATGTACATATGGTTATACTAGAATTTTACATGGACAAAATTCTAATGATTTTAGGTGGGTGTGGGAATGCTCCTTTTGAAATTAGGGGCAAAATATTCCTTGGTCATAATCCTCAAGACAGATATACTGATGCAATGGGGGAATCAAGATAGATTTTTGTGAATAAAAAACCCATCAATGAAAAAATAGTGGAAGGTTATCAGTCGTATATAAGTGAAGCTAGCTCTATTCCACCACCATCTCTGATAAAATTTCCTTTTACTTATACTAAAGTGATTGATTACAATATGCATCTATAAGTGTAAATAAAGATCATAGATTTTTCATCATAGTCCGGACTATAAAATAATTACATATAATATCTAAAAATCCATCAATACTATACTTTTCTATTCCAAAATCTCACAAATTTAAAATATGACCCATTTAACCTCTTACGAACCCACTTGCTTCACCTTCTGTAAAACCAAAACCTTCAAAATAAACTATTCCCATAACCAAAATACTAGTCTTTTTTATTTGAATATTTTGTTTTCCACTTTTAGTATTTAAATTTTTTTGATCATCTTTGTGTAACTCCTCACCCCAGTTACCCAGAATCGGTGAATTATTACATAACATTGGCATGATACAAGGAATAATTTCCCGAAAGACCAATCAGTTTAGTAGCCTTTGAAGTACTAGATACATACATAAGTCTTACATTACATCATGAAATAAAAAACAGCAAAATTGTGTCCCTTTTGAACTCTCTTATATCCCTTAGCCTATTCCTGCAGGTTTATCGTAATATACATCTTTTCATAATGGGAAAAATAAAACATAAGAAAGTGGTGAGCTCAGATTCTCAGTAAGGATAACAATATAGTGGAAACTGTAATAAATAAGATTAAATATTTAAGGTAATGTATAAGACTAGAACACAAGCCTTTTAAACTTAAACTTCAGTATAATATGGAAAAGATAAATCAAATAATAACATTTACTTATTCACATAGATATTCTACTAGTAGAATAATAACATTTAATATCAATAGCCAATTTAATAATGATGGAATACATAATTTTGGACATCATAACCACATAGTCAAGGCCTCGTGCTAAGACTACAAATAATATTTTGTCAAGGCCTTGTACCAACACACTAGTTTGTCTTATTAGACCTACCGAAGTATCGAGGAGATATAGCGATCTCCACCCATCACATGCTAAGTCCAATAAATTTTTAATATAAAAATGTTTAAATATAACATAAACATTCATATTAAAACAATCATATTAAATGTCATTACTTTATCCATAAATAATGAACGGTATAAAAATAACACATCCATAGTCAAACATATTACAAAACATTCAATACAATAGGGAGCATTTTTATCATAATAAATCAACTTCACACAAGTTTAAAATCTATAAAAGGATGTTGATATAGATGAAAATAGTCATTAAAACGATTTGAGATAAATATCCCATTTTTCTTGAAAACATTTTAATGTTGCACTATTTATCAGAGAAGTCATTTAAAAGATATCTTTGAATCAAAGATTCCCATACCACTTTGAATCTTTTAAAAGAATTTAAATTTCAAAACATTTATGTTGATATAGATAAAAACATAATAACATTTTTAAAACATGTACAGTAATAACAAATATTTAAAAGAATAAATATTTAAAACATTTAAAAATATATTTTAGTAAAAGAGTTCCTAACAAAATAAGAGACACTTGAATACAAGTAATTGATGAATAAAATTAATCAAAACATTATAATATCATGAGAATAAATGGATTCACGATATAATATGTCAAATGATAGTATATACAACATATAAAAGTGAATTGGTGCATAACGACAAAGAGGTCTCAAAGGAATATAAATTGAGACGAAACACCTTATAAAGACCATATCCATAGACTAAGGATGAATCAATGAAATAATTATTTGTGAAAAATATAAATACACTCAATATAATTGGGTATTTAGTGTAAATCAATCAGATTACATTCACACATATTCTTGTAAAAACAAAACTAATGACATTGATGTTTAACTCATTGAATGGAAATTGAGTTAATATTTCCCTTAAAAAGTTCATATAAATGGAATGTGAATACATCAATGGAGTTATTATGTGTATCAAAGGTATTTAAACCAAATTTGGAGTGGGAATTACTACATAAATAATAAATAGTGATTCCACGCATAATCTTGGAGTAAAATAATCAATGAAGTATGCGTAAAGCCCAATAAGTGGAAATTGAAATTTGAAATTCCCTTACCGATTTGGTAACATACGAAACATACACCCCATGAAAGAAGTATCATAAAATGAAGATGTAAATACCCAAAAATTAAATTATATTAAACAAATAAAACAATCATGGGCAGCACATACACAACACAAAAGGAAATAGTGGCAATATAGCATGAATCTCAAGGGAAGAAGAAGTGAGATGAAAACCCCTTACCTTTTACTTTTCCTTTGTCGAAGGTACGTTAACCTCATATATAATAGTTAAATAATTTTTATTAAATTATAAAAGAACCACAAACATATATATGATATCATATATGATTCTCTACTAATGCTTTGTTAATAATATTTTTGTAGTATCATTGTTTTATGTGTTAACTGATTCGTTTTCCATTATATGTTTGGTTATGTAAGTCATGTTTGTAATGGATAGGATGTATTTTATTAATATAAATATTGATATAAAGTCTTTAAACATTATTTTTAATCATAAAATAAAAATTAGTCTCGAATGGTTATGATGGGAAATGACATCTCATCGTGTCGTGAAGAAGGTAAGTCGTACTTACGCATGAGCTACAATATCATTCTTTTGATGGTTAAATCGTATATAATTGGATGGTATATCATATATACAGAATAATTAACATGTCATACATATTATTTACATCAGTTATACTCATTATTATACCCATACAAATAATGAAGTTTTTGAATAACAAACTACACCACGATATGGAGACTATAAGTCGTACATACGCATGTTGATTTTGTCATTTATAGGATGGATAGAATAACAAATATGGTTGTGCCATATTTATAATAACATCCAATTATGTAGGAGTTACTGGAATTATTATTATGGTATGGAATCAACAAGGTAAGAGGAAGTGGAAGAAGAAAATATCTTGAAAGAGGGTGGTGAAATTATTACCTCTTCTTCGGGTGCTTCCTTTTGATTTGATCAAAAGGGATCCTTAGGTTGGATTTATGATCAAGTTATGGACACTAGGTTGTAGGTAAAGTAGTTGGGAGGATATTTGGGATGGGATTTTATGAGGAAAATGGATTTGGAGCTCTGAAATTAAGATAAGGGGAAGTACCCTTTTATAAGAGAGGTGAGGGTCACTTTAGGAAAACCTTGAAATATTATTTTATTATAAATCATTTTCAGTTACTAATGGATCAAAATTGATTTATTTATATGATAAGGTGGGTATGGGTAGAAATACTCTCATACAATAGGTTTTATACATGTTTAGGTCACCATATTAACATTATATTTTAGATTAAACTATCAGTTAAATAGTTTAGCTTTTACCGTGTCTTCTTGTATTCTTACATTACATGGTTAATAAACATACATTAAACTTACAAGAGAACCTCAAGTGGTTCATTAATGGTATATATAATATTATTTAATCCCTTTTTCTAACCCTTATATTTTTAAGAATGTTATATCAAGCAATAATATAATATTTGTTTTAAAAACTCATTTAGGTCAATTTTGACACTATTTAGTATTTGGTTTTTGTGAAAATCATAACAACGTGATTACATAAAAAAATTATTTAATCAACCCTTACATGTAATATTAACTTATAAAATTAGTTTAATTCATCAAAAGTCTCAAATTGCATTTATTTGGATATTTATTTTATCAATCATTTTAATCTTTCACTAATAAGGTAATTATTGCATCATCATTGTGTAATAAATAAATTTTATTATTTAATGTATAAAAATTAAAAATAAAATAATATGATATAGGAAATATTTTCAGCTTCCTAATTAATATTTATTGTAAAATTTATCTTATGTATAACCCTATATTAAAAACGGTTTAGTTATTAAACTTTTAATTTAACACTTTTAAAACTTCTTTAAATAAAATAATAATAAATGTCCTAATCAAATCCAAGTCGACCAAAAGGATCATATTTTATTTATATTGTTGTTTTTGGTCGAATTAAACTTATCCAATAGAATTAGGATAGTTTTTAGGGTAATTATTATATCATTTTTATAGTTAATTACCTATTTACATTTATCTGTGGTAATAAAAGTCAAAAGTTACTATTCAACAAAAAGTATTTTCATCTTATTGAACCACATTTTACTTACTGATGTCAACTGTGTCTCTCATATTTTTTAAATTCAACTCACAGAAGCTGTATAATTATGATTTATGCAAATTTGTAAATCCTGCTAGAAGGTGGGTAAAAGACGGTAAAAAGTTCAATAAAATTTTATACATCTAATTTTATTATAAAAATGACTTCAATGAATTACATTGAAATATTATATGTATTATATATCTATATTATCTTAATAAATAAAATAAATAATTATTTAAATTAAAAGTCTTTTTTAAACAACATCGTAGTGTTTTTCAATATTCATCAAAAATTGAATGTTTTTAGAAAAATACCAAAAATTCACTCTAAAATAATTTTGATATTCCAAATTCCAAAACAAATTTTATTTTACTAGATTCAAAACATAGAAGTACCATTAATTAATTTAAAATTAATTCCCATTGTCAGAACCAAAAAGCGGGTTTTTAAGAAGTAAATACTATCAAAATATTAACATGTGTTTATGTCAAATTTAAATGTAAAATTACTTATAATGACCTAAATTGTATTAAATGATAAAAATATATTCTTATTATACTTCCAAATCATTCAAATGCATAATTTAACATTAGAAATTATTTGGACTAAAAATGTTGTTTTCAAATTAAATTTAGTATTTTTCACTATTTATCAAAATCTGAATGTTATCAGAAAAGTACGAAAATTTACCCAAAATAAATTCTTACGCCCCAATTCTAAAAATAATTTAATTTCATTAAATGGAATATATAAAAATGTCAAATATTGGTTTTAAAAAGGGTTCTCCATTAAATGGTGGTAAAATCGCATTTTTTTAAATACTTATTTTATCTGAAAAATGGATTTTCTCTTATATTATGTCTAAGAAACACATAGTTTGGATTCTAAAATTATATGGAGTATATAAAATTCAAAATTCAGTTTATACTATTCATAACTGCTTTTTGAATGGGTAGTTTGTTAAGTCGTGGAGCACTCGAATTCGGTGTTGCGTTTAGCACAGGAAATTAAATTACATTAAAGAAAATAACTTACTATGAATTCTTGGAGTGTTACATTCTTACCCCTTTTTGGAAATTCCATCCTCAAAATTTTAAAATTGTGCTTGGGAACTTCATTGAATGTCGCACATCAGAAAAGATTCAATAAAACTATCAATTTAAAAGAAATAAAGAGAAGTACAAAGGTTGCCCGAGATATCCCATACAAGGATTCCATGTAAGAAAACATGGATATGGATGATAAAATTAGTGTCAATTTCTTTTGGAGAGTGATTGAAAACATGATCAGGAGAACTTTAATGTCATGACCCGTCCCCCGGGGCCTGTATCGTGACTACCCCAATCCCGCCTTCTATAGGCCAGGGGCTGGCGACTAGAACCAAAGGCGTAAATCCCTAAACTGGGAAGGCATTGCCTTTATAACTATAAACAAACACATTAGAGTACACAAATGGAAGCAAAACACTATGTAAAAACTGTATACAAAAGAGTGCTAAAAAGTAAAGGGGGATAAAAATACAAGCCCTACAGGAAAGTACAAGTACAACTGATGAAAAGTAAAGAAGCTACTGGGTCGTCCTCTGGGGTTCCTACTTGAAGGGTAGGTACAAATGGCCTCATCAACACACCACGTCCATCCGTCCGTTCCATTTACCGTCACGTCGAGTGGTCCACCTCGGAGTACCGTCCAGTCCCGCTACTCTCTGCCTCAGTCAGCACTGTCTGTCATCTGCAACCAACACAATGAGGTGCAGGCATAGCCCGTGAAGGTGTGAGTATAATGATACTCAGTAGAGACCCCGAGACCCTCACGATCTCAAAAAATCCAACAAGGATAAACCAAAAGTTATGGATTTAATGAATAACCATTACTTAGTTATATGCCCATACATATACCTAAGTTATCTAGTAACCCATATCAATCATGAGGAAAACACAAAAGTCATTGACTCAGCTCAAACTAGGATTTTGTTCTAGGGGTAGTATCAAGTAACATCCCCAGTTATACTGTCGGAACCTCGGCTGATGGTGTAATCCTACTCTATCGAGTACAGTGGGCCTACCGCGTCACACAGAGGTGCTTCCCACTATCTTGGAATATTGTGGTACTCCCCCTGTCGAGTATCATGGGTCTGTTGTGCTTACACAGAGGCTCTCCTCACTATGGTTCAGTCGCACTCACACAGAGGCGCTTCCCCTCGTAGCCTGCTAAGTTACTCCTCCTGTCGAGTACTGTGGGTCTGCCACGTTCACCCAGAGGCGCTCCCCACCGTGGGTCTTCCGCGTTACATAGAGGCACTCCCCACTGGGCCAGTCGAGTCACCCTGAGTCGAATCGGTCAAGCAGTTGTCAGGTCTCAGCCAAATACTAGGTCTCTGTACTCTACTCGCTCATCTCCAAGAGGATCTGTTTCACAAGTTATAGGTCGATCCTTAGACTGTCATTAATTCACAAGTAGAATTATCTCACTGTTTAGCCTCGTCATAGGGGTCACAACGCAATTGATGGTGCATCAATTGGACGCCTGGTCTATGAGTTATTAGCATTTTATTCCCAGGGGCCCAGTTGGATTTTAGGGTCAAACCAACCTGACCATACCCCAACTATGTACAAACCACAAGTCATGTATTCCAAATGAACCTTCTTTCTCTAAGCTTCCTGTCACCACAGACTGTTCTTCGATTGGACACCCGTAGCCCAAGATATGGGCAAAAAGGTGTATTCGTGTCAAATGGGTTTGGACGGATGTCTGACCCGGTCCATGGGTCTGACCTGGTCTGCGGGTCCAACCCGGCTCGAGGGGGTGGCCCAACCCGAAGGGGCGGCCCGCGTGGCCTGGCTGGCAGCCCGCGTGGCCTACTGGCGGTGCCTTGTGACACCTGTCTTTGCCGCATTCAGGGGGGAGGCATGCGCCCCCTAAAATCCTGAATGGTTGAACCATTCAGGTGGAACCAAACCGGCACCAGGTGGTGCCTGTCTCGCTCATGCGGGACCTAGCGGGGTCCCACTTCTCCCGGCTGGCCGAGCGGCCAATCGCTCTTCACCGCTGTCGGCCATCCCATCGTCGGCTGCTCCTGTTCCTCCACGGCAGCCCACCCTGGTCATGACTCTTCCTCTCCGAGCACCACCACGGTGCCATGCCCCTCCGTCGTAGCCTGCCCTGGCCGCGGCTCTCCTCCTCTGCGAGGCGCGACGGCGTCGCGCCCTTCTGGGATGGCCCGCTTTGTGCGCGGCCCCCTTCTCCTCCGTGGGGTGAGATGGTGTCGTGTCCTCTCTTTCGCGCAGAAAGGTGGTGTCACGCCCTTACGGTGACAAGGCGACCTTGTCCTGTCAGTTTCTTCATGTTTGGATCATTTCCTGCCGTCGTTGCCCCGCCGTAGTCCACTCTTCCGGCGATGTCGTTGCACTTTCGTCGTCATCATCAACAAGCGAGGTAAAAAGAAGGGAGAGGGTAAGGCCATGTTCGTGTGGCCCGATCCTTCCATGTAATTTTGATATCAATAGGCCTCAAAGAGCACAACTAATGATGAAGATCGGTGGGTAAAACTCAATCATAAAACAACCCCTACCTCGTTTTTCAATCGTTGACAGTGGAAGGAGACTTCGGAGAAGATGAAGTCGAAGATGACGTCATCGGAGTTCTTCATGGGCAATGGTTTCATCCCATGACTTAAGGTTCTTTATTTGCGGAAGAAGTGTCTTTCATTCTTCAGTGATAGTTCTTCGTTGGAGCATTATTCTCCTTCCCAAAGCTCCACCAAAATGTCAAGCCAAAAATAATAGAAGAAGTTGTCTATTATTTGTTGGCACAACCATACAAATTGTTTTGTTTAATTAAATGAGACAACTCATTTAATTAATGGGGTGGAATTGATTCAAATTCAAAATCAGGGTAGGTGGAGAGTTTTAATTAAATGAAGAGATTTGGAAAAAAACATTAAACAATGGAATGTTTAAAGGTTTTTTCACTTAATTTGGGGGTTCCAAGGGGTTACACACCAGGGTGGTCCCCACCAAAAATATTTTCCCAATGTAGGTTATGTGTGGGTGGGCCCCATTTCCATAACCTCTCATGGGAGGTTATGGTGTGGTGGCCCCCACCTCTAACCACCTCTTGGAGGTTTTAACCACCATGTAAATAAAAATAAGCTAACACTTTATTTTTATTTAATTTTATTAAAAACCCAAAATCTAACTTCCAATCTCAAACAACTACCGTTGAGGAGAAAGTTTTCTTAAGCGAATACCAGTGCTGCGAGTTCAATGGTACCCTCGAATTTCAGTTTTGAGCATCGGTTCAAAAGTTATAAATCCCGCTCGCACGTTTACTAAACATACCAGAACAAAAAATCAGAAATTGATTCCGGGCACACCGGGCATCAGAATCAAGCGCCGTAAATTTTCACGGACTCGTAAAAATCCCATGTATTTGATAAAAAAGTTTCCATGGAATTTCTAGGTCTTTACATTATACCCACCTTAGGGATTTACATATCTGTAAGCTATAACCCAAACTAAGGGAACAAATGGGGGTATTAAGCACACATCTGAGCCTCCCGCTCCCATGTGCTCTCCTGGAGGTTCTCCTACTGCCAGCGAACGTGAACCAGAGGTATCGACCATCCCTGAAGGACCCACTCTTATCGATCCTCAATCTCCACTAGAACCTCTGTGAATGTTTCCCTGTCATCGATTTCCATCTCTCCATGGTCGATGATGTGGGAAGGGTCATGCACGTATCTTCTCAGCGGAGATACATGGAAGACGTCGTGCACTCGGTGCAACTGAGGTGGAAGATCTAAGTGGTAAGCCACTTCACGTACTATGATTTTAACCTAGAAAGGTCTGATGAATCATGGAGATAACATTCCACCTCGGCCAAATCTTCATATACCTTATCAAAGTGAGACCCATAGGAAGACGTGGTCAACATCGTCAAACTCCAGAGGTCTCCACCTCTTATCAGCATATGACTTTTGTTTGCTCTGTAAAGTCTTTATCCACTACTGAATGATCTGAACCTTCTCTATGGTAGCTCATACCATCTCTGGTCCCACTAGTGCTAACTCCCCTAGGTCTATCCAGCATAGTGTCGATCTGCAAGGTTGACCATACAAGGCCTCAAAAAGTGTCATACCGATGGTGGAGTGATAGTTGTTGTTGTATGAAAACTACACCAGGGGAAAGTGATCCTCCCAACTGCGGTCCTAGTCAAGGAAACATGCGTGGAGCATGTCCTCAAGGGTTTGAATGATCTGCTCAGTCTGACCATCCATATGAGGATGGAAGGCGGTGATCAAGCAAAGCTGTGTCCCGAAAGCCTCCTACAACCCCTTCCATAGACAGGAAGTAAACCATGCATCACAGCCAGAGATAATAGAATAAGGTACTCCATGAAAATTCACAATCTCTTGAAGATAGAGGCATCCCAATCTCTCTACTGAACCCTGCTCCCAGATCAGTATGAAGTGGGCTGACATTGTGAGTCGGTCAACGATCACCCATATCGAATCGTGACTCAAGGATGTACGTGGAAGACCAATCATGAAATCCATGGATATCCCATCCCACTTCCACTCTGGGACCTCTAAGTGTTGAACCAATCCTGCTGGTACCCAGTGCTCTACCTTCACTTGCTGACAAGTGAGGCACCGCGAGACAAACTCCGCTACTGACTTCATCATACCTGTCAACCGGTGTTGTCATCGAAGATCCTGGTACATCTTCACCACTCCTGGATGTACCGCTAGAGGGGACGTGTGAAACTCCCTCAAAAATTCCTCCTAAGGTGACACTATCACCACAGTACGTCCTCTATAGAGAATGGAATTCTCCCCACCTTCTGAAAATTCATCAGGTGCCTACTCTATTGATATTTGTGCATGTCGCATCTCACAGTCTACATCTCCACATTGTGCCACCCTGACTCACTGAAGAAGTGGAGGAGTGACAGTAAGAGACTATAGGAATGCTACTCCATCTCTATCCACAAAGGATATCTATAAAGGTACCAACTACTCTGTTTCCTCTCCTAACAATTGTATACCTGATCTCCTGCTGGGAGCATCTGCTAGAATGTTCCCCTCCCTAGGACTATAGACTATCCCAAAGTCATAGTCCTGGAGGAACTCAAGCCATCGTCGTTTTCTCGGGTTCAAGTCCTTATGAGAGAATATATACTTGCGACTCTTGTGATCAGAGTACATGGAAAAACACTCTTCCATCAGATAGCGTCACCACATCTTCAAGGCGAAGACCACTGCTAGTAACTCCAGGTCATGGGTAGCATAGTTTTGCTCATGTTGTCTCAGCTCCCAAGAACCATACACTATCACAGCTCACTCCTGCATCAGGACACACCTGAGTCATGTCCCTGATGTGTCGCATTAGACTACATCCCCTACACCTTCTTCTAGAAGCCTCAAGATGGGGTCACTAGTCAGCCTCTGCCTCAACTCTTGAAAACTCTACTATCACCTCTCCGACCACATGAAGGGTTTCCCCTTCTTTGTCAAGGCTGATAGTGGTGTTGCATCTCTGTAGAAGTCTTCAATGATTCTCCGGTAGTATCCAACCAACCCCAAGAAACTATGTACCTCCTTCACACTCCTGGGTGGTTCCCAAATAAGTATTTCCTCGATCTTCGCTAGATCCACTGCAACTCCAGCCTTCAAAATGACATGTCCGAAGAAGTGAACCCCTCAAATACAAAATTGGAACTTTGAGAGATTACCATAAATCTGGTGCTCTCGGAGTGTGTCTAGTACTACCTGAAAATGGTAGGAATGATCCTTCTTAGTAGTCGATTTGATCAGAATGTCGTCGATGAAGACCATGACAAAGCAATCGAGGTAAGGATGGAAGATCCTGTTTCTCAGACTCATGAACACTGAGGGAGCATTGGTTATGCCGAAGGGCATAACCAATTACTTGTAGTGGCCATACCGACACCTGAAGGTCGTCTTCTGCACATCCTCATCTCGAAATTTGAGCTGGTGATAGGTGGATCTAAGGTTTATCTTCGAGAAACATCGTGATCCCTTGAGCTGATCAAAGAGGTCGTCAATCATCGAGAGAGGGTACTTGTTCTTCACGATCACCTAGTTCAGGTGACGGTAGTCAAAACAGAGCCTCAAGCTCTCTTCGGCCTTCTTCACAAATAGAATTGGGGCTACCCAGGGAGAAACACTGTGCTAGATGAATCCCTTTCCTTGCAAGTCCTCTAGCTGTACCCGCTGCTCGCGAAGCTCCGTGGCAACCATCCAATACGCTGTAGTAGATATCAATTTTGTATCAAGGTACAAGTCTATATATAATTCCACATCTCTGTGAGGAGGTGGTCCTGAAACATCTCCAGGGAAAACATTTTTGTACTGGTCCACCACTATAGGATAAGTCAGACTCTCCACATCTACTGCTTTGAGGGTAAGGCAAGCCAACTGGTGAGTGATTAGTTGCACCCTCTTCCGAGTAAGTCTGTCCCGTGCTGCAAAGGTTCCCTTCTCGCTGGTGAAGGTAAACTTGGTCCCATCCATGCGGACACACCGCACATTGCACCTAATTGAGTCAATCTGAGCATGGACTATGTATAACCAGTCCATAGCCAAGATGACATCGTAAGGCCTCGATGCTGCTATGAGGATATCCCAGCCGAATCTCTTGCCTCCTAGAGTAAGCTCACACTTCTGGAACTATTGTGTAATCATCAAGTCTGCTCTCATAAGAGTCTCTAGCCATAAAGATCGATACAATGGCTCCGTCAGAATCTCTGACCTCTGAATGAGGGCAGTGTAAATGAAAGAGTGACTGGCACCTGTGTCTATAAGAACTACAACTAAGGTGGAGTAGATACAGATCGTACCTCGAATCATCTCCAGAGCGTGATGGTCAAATGCCTTAGCTGCCTGAAGCTGAGCTCTCCCCTGTCCACCTGCTCTCTGTAGTCGGGGTGGACCTCCTAGTGGTGGTGGTGGTAACAACTTGTAACGTCATCCACAACCAACTGCACATCCAACTCCCCTGCCACGTCCTTCTGTGCCCTGCGGGCCACCTCGATCAAACCTCTGCCTCTGCCTCGGAGGTCCCTTAACTATCTTCTGATCATTTGAACGGTGGGTTAGATAGTCACAAGCCATGTGACCCTTCCCTCCACATGAGTAACACTGCCTACTCCTGGCAGGTAAGTCACTACCCCGGGTGCCTCGCACAATATATCCTGACTCCTACGGTCTCCCACCCATGGGTCTGGTCCTCTTGGACCTCTGCGTCATCTGTCTACTACCAGCTTCAAAAGACTCCGCTACTTGTCGACTAGTAGTGGGTCTCACTGCTGCTGACTACTCAGCATGGAAACTCTCCACCAGGAGGGATCTCTTTAACACTCCTGTCTTCGTCGAGATGTTGAGAGAGATCTTAGATGCCCTGATCTCTTGCCTGATCCCCTACTCAAAGGTCCGGGCCCTGAAGAATGGGTCTCGCACCATATCTTTGGAGTAGTGCGAGAGGTCGCTGAACCATGATGCGTATCGTGCTACTATAATGCTACCATGCTACAGATGAAGTATCTCATATATTTGTATAGCTCGTAGGGTCACTAGAACAAACTCTGCCTAGAACAGGCTCTCGAAGTCTACCCAAAGAAGTGTTTCCTCGTTATGAACCTGGAGCATCAGGATCCACCATCTTCCTGCTACTACCTGAAGGAGGCTGGCATAAAGGATCACCATGAAGTCAGTTGGTGTCCCTACAATCCTGAAGACTCTCACCACAACATCCAGCCAATCCTCAGCCACCTATTAGTCTGTCTCTCCCCATAAACTAAGTGGCCTCTGGCACTATAACTCATGCAACGTTCTCAACCAGCATGCATCGTCTACTACTAGGGCTGGTGGCATTGGTGGCCCATCGAGAAGTGGTACCATTGGTGCCTCTGCTGATAAAGGGCCCTGCACCGAGGCCTCATCGCTCGGTGGGCTGTTAGAGTGTACAACTCTCGGGGCACTACATGGAGGCATCCTGAAAGAAAAAGTTGCGACACGGTCAATAGATTATACCTGGTGAGCTGACCCGGTTGAGCTGACTTAAGAAAACTTTTAAAGACACGTACGCAATTAGTGTTTTCGTTCACTAAATTGGAAATCAGAATTTAGGGTCCGGGTGTATGGATACGTCGGTCACCCACACCAACACTTGACTCCCTAAACTGAAAGCCACACTTAGTACCCTTAACACAATTTCTTCATAGAAAATAATGATCAGAGTCCTAATTTCTACGGTAGAACTGACTCCTCTGATAACAAATTGTAACGTCCCATCCCCTAGGACCCGTAATGTGACTACCCCAAGCCCGCTTTCCATAGGCCAGGGGCTGGTGACTAGCACCAAAGGCATAAATCCCTAAACTGGGAAGGCATTTCCTTTATAACTATAAAAAAACACATCAGAGTACACAACTAGAAGCAAAATACTAAGTAAAAAATGATTACAAATGAGTGCTGAAAAGTAAAGGGGCCAAAAATACAAGACCTACAGGAAAGTACAAGTACAACTGAAGAAAAGTAAAGTAGCTAATTGGTTGTACTCCGGGGTTCCTACCTCAAGGGTAGGTACAGATGGCCCCCTCAGCACTCCACGTATGTCCGTCCGCTCTGTGTACCGTCATGCCGAGTGGTCCACCTCCGGGAACCATCCAGTCCTACTACTCTCTACCTCAGTCAGCATTGTCCATCATCTACAACCAATACAACATGGTGCAGGCATAGCCCATGTAGGGGTGAGTATAATGATACTTAGTAGGGACCCCAAGACCGTCAAGATCTCACAAAATCCAACAAGGATATACCAAAACGTATGGATTCAACGAATAACCATTACCTAGGTATATGACCATACATATACCTATATTATCTAGTAACCCGTCTCAATCACGAGGGAAAAAAAGTCATTGACTCAGCTCAAACTAGAATTTTATTCTATGGGTACTATCAAGTAACATCCCCAGTTACACTGTCCGAACGTCGGATGATGGTGTAATCCTCTATCGAGTACATTGGGACTTCTGCATCACACAAAGGCACTTCACACTATCCTGTACTGATGTGGTAATCTTCCTGTTGAGTACCGTAGGTCTGCTGTGCTCACACAAAGGCGCTCACCAATGTGGGTCCGTCGTGCTCACACAGAGGCGCTCCCCCTCGTAGCCTGCTGAGGTACTCCTCCTGTCGAGTACCATGGATCTTCTACACTCACACGGAGGCATTACCCACCATGGGCCTACTATGTCACACAGAGGTACTCCCTACTAGGCCAGTCAAGACACTTCGTGTCGAATCGGTCAAGCAGTCATCAGGTCTCAGCTAGCTACTAAGTCTTTGTACTCTGCTCACTTATCTCTGGGAGGATCCACTCCACGTGTTATATTTTTATACTCCAACTGTCACGAAGTCCCAAATGGATGTATATCAAATGTCCACCTCGTCATAGGGGTCTCAACGCAATAGACGACGCATCGGATGCCCAGTCTGTGAGTTATTGGAATTTTCATCCCAGGGGCCTAGTTGGATTTTAGGTTCAAACCAACCAAACCATACCCCAAATATGTCCAAACTCAAGTGGGGTATTCCAAAAGAAGCATCTCGCTCTAAAATTCATGTCTTCACAGATGGTTCATCGATCAGACACACGTATCCCAATATATGGGAAAAGGTGTATTCAAGTCAAACGGGTTTGGACTGGTGTCTGACTCGGTCCGTGAGTCCGACCCAGCCCAAGGGTGGCCCGACCCGAGGGGGTGTCCCGACCCGACGGGGCAGCCCGACCCGACGAGGAGGCCCACCCGACGAGGAGGCCCACCCAACGGGGTGGCCCTGCCCGAGGGGGCGGGCCGGCTTGAGGGGCGGCCCGACGGCCCGCGTGGCCCGCTTGCAGCCCGCCCTAGCTGCGTCAAGGGGGAGGCACGTGCCCCCTGGAATCCTGAACGGTTGATGCATTCGGGTGGAACCAAGCCGGCCCTAGGTGGCACCGATCCAACTAACGTGGGACCCATCGGGGTCCCGTATCTCCCGACTCTCCGAGCGGCTAGCTGCTCCGCACCGCCGCCGGCCGCTCTTGTTCCTCCGTCGTGGCCCACCTTGGCTGCGGCTCTCCTCCTCCACGCGGTGTGACGGTGCCACGCCCCTCTGCCATGGCGTACCCTGGTCGTGACCCCCTGCTCCTCCCCGTGGCGCGACAGTGTCGCGCGCTCTCTTCAGCGAGGCGCCACAGCGCCGTGCCCCTCCACCACGTCCCGCCCTGGCTGCGGCTCTCCTCCTCCACGCGGCACACCAACGGCACACCCCTCCACCACGACCCGCCCTAGTCGTGGCTCTCCTCCTTAGTGTGGTGCGCCAACGTCGTGCCCCTCCGCCATGGCCCGCCTTGGCCGCATCTCTCCTCCTCTGCACGACGCGATAGCACCACGCCCTTCCTCCATGGCCTGCCTTGGCCATGGCCCCCTTCTCCTCTACATGGAATGACGACGTCGTTCCCTCTCTTCCATGCAGCACGGCGGTGCCGCGCCCTTTCGACAACCCAGCGTCCTTGCGCCGCCAGTTTCTTCACGGTTGGCCTGTCGTTGGCTATCGTTGCCCCGCTGTGGTCCACTCTTATAGCAGCATCGTCGTACCGCCTCTGCTGTCATCAACATGCAAGGTAAAATTAAGGGGGAGGTTTGGGTTGTGTTCGTGCAGGCCGAGCCTTCCATGTTATGGTGATATAAATAGGCCTCAAAGAGAACAACTAACGATGAAGAACCGAGGGTAAAACTCAATCATAAAACAACCCTTACCTTGTTTGTCGATCGTTGACAGTGAATGGAGAGTTTGGAGAAGACGAAGTCGAAGTCGACGTCGTTGGCGTTCTTCGTGGGCGACAGTTTCATACCTCAACAAAGGTTCATCATTGGTGGAAGAAGTGTCTTTCATCCTTTGGTGATCGTTCTTCATTGGAGCGTTATTCTCCTTCCCAAAGCTCCACCAAAATGTCAATCCAAAAATAATAGAAGAAGTTGTCTATTATTTGTTGGAACAGCCATACAAATTGTTCTGTTTAATTAAATGAGACAACTCATTTAATTAATGGGGTGGAATTGATTGAAATTCAAAATCAGGGGAGGTGGAGAGTTTCAATTAAATGAAGAGAGTTGGAAAAAAAATTAATCAATGGAAAGTTTAAATGTTTATGCACTTAATTGGGGGGTTACAATCCCAGGAGGTCCCCACCAAAAATATCCTCCCAAGGGAGGTTATGTGCGGGTGGGCCCCACAACCATAACCTCTCATGGGAGGTTTTGGTGGGGTGGTCCCCACCTCTACCCATCTCTTGGAGGTTTTAACCACAAAATAAATAAAAATAATCTAACACATTATTTTTATTTAATTTTATTAAAAACTCAAAATCTCACTTCCATTCTCGAACATCTTCCATCGAGGTGAAAGTCTTCTCAAGAGAATATTGGTGCTGCGAGTTCAACGGTGCCCTCAGATTTCAGTTCCGAGCACTAGTTCAAAAGTTATAAATTCTCACTCGCACGTTTACTGAACGTACCAAAACAAAACTTTAGAAATTGATTCTGAGCACATCAGGCCTCAGAATCAAGCGTCGTAAATTTTTGCAGACTCATAAAAATCCCATGTATTTTAGAAAAAAATTCCACGTAATTTCCGGGTCTTTTCTGTTAACAACAAGAAAACTAAAAACTTGTGACGGGATAAACGATCATTAGTTTCCCAGTAGGAAAAGTAAATGGAAAATGTTTTTTTGTCTTAAGTTCCATTTCATACTGTTATGGAAGTTATTTTTGAGATTGACTAAGAACATAAAGAGATATAATTAAGTTTTAAGTATAGTATCATCATTTAATAAATTTCTAATTCTAACTCATCTTTTCTTTCAAGCGATGAGTATTCAAGACTACATGGTCACACCGAAGTGCTAGAATCAACCTCTAGAGAATAAAATCATCCATAAAGAATAAAATATATATTTTCCTTGTCTTTAGAGATTAACCAAAACCAAAATGGTTAGTACAAGATCAGATGATCCCTAAAAAGGATAATCCTTTAGAGAAACAAATACTAATCTTAATTTCTAAAATTTATTCAACAATACCCAAAGGTCAATAAAAACCATTTAATAAAAAATTATCCTTAAAATCCATCAATATAATCCAAACTAAGATTAAAACCCAAAAAATAGAATAATTTTATTATGTATTCTTCCATGTTAAATTGTATCTCCAAATAACATAGACAACTCTTAAAGTCGCATACTTAAATATAATTAACAAAATCGCATATTCTCTATTATTGGTTAATATTTTTTATAAATTAACCAAATCACTATAAACCCACAATAAAAACATAGATAAAAATCCACCATTACTTGTCAAATGAAATCTCATAGTATTATATTTTCCTAAGACATATAGTGTTCCCAACATAGCTAACATCTTCCAAAATAACATTTATCACTTAATCACCAAATCATTTTCCTATACTAAGGATATTCTTTTGATAAGACATAAGATCCCAAATCAACTCATTATTGATCAATAAAATCATTTAACTAAAATGAATTAGTCACACTAACTAGGGACTTCACATAGTCCAGCGGTAGGTGATAAATCCAAATCTCACTTCGATTCCCATAGCTTTGTCCGACGTGACGAGTTGTCACACGGTCTACATGTTGTCCTTTTTCAAAAACTATAGCTTATAACATTCCCAAAATGAGATAAATTCCTCAAAATAACTATAACATAATTTAACCACAAATGTTATCTCATACCTCACATTTTCATCCCAAGAATTAATAACCTATAATTGCCTCAAATTCAAGGATTATATAAACCCAAAGGGTTCTTTATAACTATATCCACAGAATAAAAGATAATTCTTCATCAAATAGAATTTTCACATAACAAACTACATGGTTACACATATAAGAGAATAGTCTTCCAAAGTAATCCCATACTTTTAAAAATTTATCCATCCATTTATTTCCACATAGGTTCTTCCTTGACTTAGAGGTTATCGTATAGAATAGGTCATTGATTCAGGTAATGCCAAGGTCTCTTATATTTATGCAAAATGGCTGTAATTGGATTCATAGGATCATTTTTATTTTTTCCATAGTACTAAACATTTTTCCTCGGAAATTCTTTACTTTATGTCCTTCTTTCCCACACATAAATCATTTCTTTCTTCCATTGAGACACTTTACTAGGTCTCTCTTTCCACATTTCATGAATAATGGGAATTGAGCTTTCTTTTCTCTATGGTCTCCAATGCAGTAGATCTTATCATTAACCACCTTTATCTTCTTTGTTTAGTCCAGGAGTTGGTTTATATATATGTTGTTGATCATATTTTTTGAAAAATGATTCAGTGTGAACACGATATCTTTTACACCTATCAACATTTCAATTTCATTTCTTATTTACACCATCATGCCCACCTTGTATATCATCTTCAATGTTACTATGAATTCCATAGAATCCAGTCATTGACTAACACAAGAAAGAATAGTTTGAGTCATAAAATCATTTAGAGAATATCATAACACCTTATTTTCAAACTAAAACACCTTAGTATTAACCAAGTTTATTTATTCTCATCTTATATTAGAATCCTTTAAAATCAGTTTGTAAAGAAAATGTGAATTATCCTAAGCACATCTCCCGGGAGTGTCGTAACCAAGAGTGCAGCAAGGCCCGTTGTTGTGTATCAGGATACCTCAGTTCAAGCTCGAAACTCCTTGTTGGAGTTTTCACTCCTTGGTACATATGTGCTAGAGCTTCCTCTACTTGATCTTGTCCATACATGGATTTATTACTTGGAAAACCCCCATAATATTTAAATTACCAGAAATTTTTTGATGTACTTTTATACTAATCCTCAATGTTTATCTTAGGGTAGTATTCTCTAATCAGAGTTTTTCTAAATCTAGAATCCAAGGATTGTACTAAACGTCCTCTGATACCAACTGTAATGCCTTGACCCTGGTTAACAAGAATCAGTGCATTATTACAATACATTGACATGATGCAAGGAATCATGTCCTGAAAGACCGATCAGTTTCGTATCCTTGGAAGTACTAAATACATACATATGTTTTACATTACATCATGGAATACAAAAAAACAACATTTTATCCCATTTTAACACTCTTATAACCCATATCCTATTCCTATAGGTTAATCATAATACACTTCTTTACATCCTGGGAAAAATAAAACATAAGAAAAGGGTGCGCTTAAATTCTCATTAAGGATAACAATATAATGGAAACTGTCATAAATAAGAATAAACATTTAAAGTAATGTATAAGACTAGAACATAAGCCTTTTAAACTTAAAATTCATCATAATATAGAAAATATAAATCATATAATTCCATTTACTTATTCACATGGATATTCTACTAGTCAAATAATAACATGTAATATCAATATCCAATTTCATAATGATAGAATTCATAATTTTGGACATCATAAACACATAGTCAAGTCCTTGTGCGAAGACTACAAATAAGATTTTGTCATGTCCTTGTGTCAAGACACTAGTTTGTCTCGTCAGACATACCTATGAATTGAGAACCTATATCAGGCTCTGCCCATCACTTACTAAGTCCAATACATTCCTCATATGAAAAGGTTTAAACATAATATAAACGTTCATATTAAACTATCATATGAAATGTAAATACTTTATCCATAAACCATGAATGGTATAAAAATAACACATCCATAGTCAAACATATCACAAAACCTTCAATAAAATATGGAAGATTTTTATCTTAATAAATCAACTTCAATCAGGTATAAAATCCATCAAAGGATTTCAACAAAGATGAAAATAGTCATTAAAACTATTTGAGGGAAATATCCCCTTTTTTCATGAAAACATTTAAATGTCGCATTATTTATAAAAGAAGTCATTTAAAATATATTTTTGAATAAAAGTGTCCCATAACACTTTGAAACTTTTAAAATGAATTTTAATTTCAAAAAATTTATGTCCACATAAATAAATACTTAAAATTATTTTTAAAACATGGATATTATTGAGAAAGATTTAGAATAATAAATATTTAAAACAATATTTCAGTTAAAGAGTCCCTAACCTTATAAGAGAAGCTTGAATACAAATAATTGAGTCATAACATTAATCAAAACATTATAATATCATGAGAATAAAGGGATTCATGATATTATATGTCAAAGGATAGTATATACACCATATAAAATGAATTGGTGCATAACGTCAAAGATGTCTGAAAGAAATGTAAATTGGGATTAAATACCTTATAAAGACTGTATGATTAGATTAAGGATGAATATATGAAATAATTATGTGTGGAAAATATAAATACACTAAATATAATTGGATATTTAGTGTAACTCAATCGTATTACAGTCACACATATTCTTGTAAAAACAAAACCAATGACTTGGATGTTCAACTCAATCAATGGAAATTGAGTTAAGATTACCCTTAAAAAGTTCATATCAATGAAATATGAATTAATCAATGGAGTTGTTTTGTGTATAAAAGGTATATCCATATAAAGGGGAGGGTAAATTTCTACATAAATAATAAATAGTGATTCCATAAATAATCTTGAAGAAAAATTATCAATGAAGTATGTGTAAAGCCTAATGAGTGGAAATTGAAATTCAAAATTCCATTACCGATTTGGTAAATTACAAAACATACACCCCATGAAATAAGTATCATAAAATTAATATGTAAATACCCATAAATTATATTATATTATACAAATAATACAATCATGGGAAGAACATACCCCACACAAAAGGAAATAGTGGCAATATAACATAAATCTCACGAGAATAATAAGTGAGATGAAAACCCCTTACCTTGTACTTTTCCTTATTTGAGGGTACATTAAACTTAAGTATAATAGTTAAATAATTGTTATTAAATTATAAAATAACCACATACATAAATATGATATCATATATTATCTTTTAATATTTCTTCTTAATAATATTTTAGTAGTATCATCGTTTCAGGTGTTAACTGAGTCATTTTCCTTTATATGTTTTATTAGGTAAGTCATGTTTGTTATGGATAGGATATATTTGATTCATATCCATAATTATATCAACTTTGTAAACATTATTTTTAATTATCAATTGAAAATTATTCTTGAATGCTTACGATGGGGAATGATATCTCATCGCGTCACGGAGACGGTTAGCCGTACGTACGCACGAGCAACAATATCATTCTTTTGATGGTGAAATTTTATATAATTGGATTTATATCATATATAAAGAATCATTAACATGTTATATTTATTATTTACATCAATTATTCTTATTATTTTATCCATCCACATAATGATGTTTTTTAATAATAAACTACACCATGATATTTAATTTCTTATGTAAGTGTGCACTCCTTATGTTGAGTTTTAAATAGAGATATTGTATAAGACTTGTAAAGAAATATATTTAGAAAATATCTATGATCCTTTCTATAATGTAAAAGCTACTTATACATAGTGGTTTACTCCCTTGGAAAAGGATTGTAATAAAATTCACTAATACTATATTGAGTTTGGGTGGAGTGGAATAGGGGTAGTTCTTACTCCTATAACCACTAAAAAACTTTTTTTCCACTCTCTTTATATTTACTAAATTTACTTCATTAATAGTTTAAAAGGATAGTGGAAATTTCTATTAGTTTTTAAGAGTAATATTTTATTTGATGGGAAATTTGATGAAATCAATTCACCCACCTACCCTTTTGATTTATGGTGTAACAAGTTATTGGACAACACCTTCCTCTCTCTCTACTCCAAATTGGGTAATTACAGATACACCACTTTAATCAATCATGTGGTTTTAGATCATCATCCTCAACTCATATATTTTTACAACCTTATCCATAATTTTCTCCTTATACATGTACTAACTACCACAATTCACCCACAGAAACCACAACTAACTATACTCTATATTATACAATTAATATATGTTTCATTATACCTCATATCATCCTCGGTATCTACCATACCACATAATGCTTTTAAAACAAAGGATTTCCACTACCCTGCACGAGGAGACAATCATTTCCGAAATCAATGCCTAAGAATTGTCTACATCATTCTTAAATACTGAGACATTATCATTCATCTTTTATGTATTCTTTAAACCTCCTCAAGATCTACCCAGTCTGCAAGAAAAACACATACACACGGGCCACGAATTATATGAGGGGTGATATTTCTCTCCTTTTTTATTCCTCTTCCAAAAATAAAGTCATTTATATACAAAACAAAGGTAAGAAAACATAACTCTCCATCTAGATATCATATGTATCCCTGAACCTCGACCAAGTTACTACTTTATATGTAGGGGTGGTGGTAATGGAACAACAAAACCAAGAGATACATAATAATATAAGTATAATCATCATCATCAGTATTATAACTATAAAATATAATTAAATTTCCAGGGATTATAAAGGGTTAATGGAAATGAAAAATTAGTTCAAGATCATAAATTATATGGTCTATTGTATCCTTCATGTCACATTCTCTGTTGTTCTGAGAATATATGGAAAGAGGGAGGGTGAATAAAAATTAAAGAACATTTTAAAAATTAAAAATAAATGAGGTAAATTTAAATAAATTAAAATAATAAAATGAAATTAAAATATTTAATTATTGTGGAAATATTAATTTACATGAAAAAAGCATAACATTTTGATAAAGGTGTTCGGAAATAATCCACAAATGGGTCCCTATGTCTCCTGTGTTCAAATCCTTGAGAGTTCCCATAACTCCATGGCTTCAATAGTTTCCAAGATACCAATTTATAAGAAGTAAAACAATTTATTTTTAGTGGTTATAATAAGAAACTCAATACCATTTTTTTGTTTTAGATATAAAACCAATCCCCACACTTTTAATTGTAGCATGGACCAAACCCTTCACACTTAATTGTTATGAGCATTCAAAGATTGACACTCAATAGAAATGAGAAACCAGTAAAATAAATCAGGATTATTTATACAAAAACATTGAATCCCACTAAAATCCTCGAAAAAGTAACCTAGAAAAATAAATATTCAGAAAATGTGAGACAATTTTAATTGAGTAAGAGAATGAGAGAAAAAATGGAAGAATAAAGATCAAAAATTATCTTTGAGGTAACTTATACCATACAAGGACCATTGGGATATATTTATATATTATAAATACTTTGGGGAAATTTTATGTCCTCTAAGTGTCATAAAAAATGTTGGGAGGCTAATCACGGTTTTATGGTCCACCATAAATGACTATTTTTTCACTATCTACATGAAAATTAAGGTTTTAGGTATATAGTTAACTATTTTTATCCAAATTAGCCTACAACAATACTAAAGCCCATGAAACTATTACATCAGCATTAAATAGATCACCACATCCCAACATTATGGAAATTTTTTATAAATGTTAATAAATAGTGTGCACTCCATTTAAATAATTAATTAATTATATTAAATAAATTCCCTAAAACCCAAACTTGTTGTATAATACCAAAATTTCTCCCAAGAGTAAACACTGCATCTAGACATCAGTGAAAAAATAAAAATATTTATTTGGGTTTGTTTACCAGTACACATTATCTTTTTTTTCATTGGGTTTATAATAACCAAAAATCACATAGAATTTTTTAAACCCAAAGACTAGAAATTTCTCATACCTTTTCAATATATACACCTTCAAATATTTTTTATATTAAAAAAAACTTATCCTTATAAACTCAAAACCCCCCAACACATGAAGCCCATGAATTTTACTATATAAACATTCAAAAAATATAATCCTTTAAAGGACCAAGTTTTAGTTTCAATAAGTCCACACAAAGATAATAAAATGAAAGGAATGACCCGAATTTTATTCAAATATCCATAGACACCACACCATACCTGAACATCATTAAAATGGAAAAAATAGATTAAAAATCTAGTATAATGTGTTATAAACTGATATTCCCTCTCCCATATTCCCACCTCTACACCTCTTTGTTTCAATCACACTCAAAATAAAGAGTCCATCCCCTATAAGACTCATGGTTTATAAACCCACTAAATTTTAGCTATAAATTACTTCCAATGATTATAAATCCCATTAGGTGTCTCTATGAATGTTTCATCCTCCTTTAGATCCACTCAATTAATGTCAACCCATGATAATGTTTAGAAAAATTCTTCTAATATTAACATGTAAAATTTTTTATGCATCTATTTTAGATAAAGTGGATGTGTGATTCTATAAAAAATATCTTAACTAAACTAAATATCTCAAAGGGTCCTATAAACCCTAATGAAAAATAAAACACCTTTTAAAAATTTTGTTTCTACCTAGGAATAAAATAGATATGACAAACAAATATGATTATCAATATGAATCTTTTCGCCTCATTATTTCAGTAATAAAAATAATTTTAGAAAAAATATATTATTACATAATAAAATTTACTAAATTTAATTTCTATATGGGTAAAATAAAAACTAATTGAAATTATATAAGTCCATGATAATATATTATTATCATATTCATTTATCTTTAAATGAAAACTTGAGACCGACATCCAATCTTAGGGGTACTTCCTCAAACTCTAGCTTATTTTATGTAATGTAAGAGATTCCATATACTATTATAGTAAATCCAAATAATAGAGTTTAATAAAGGATTAGGTAAGATTATTTTTATTACCAAAATTTACAAGAGACAATATTATAGAATTCCTCAATTATATATGGTGATTGTTAATAAAATGATCATTTGCAGAAACATTGATTGGTATATCATAACCACTTCATCCTATTATAACAAACTACTTGTCCTATGTTATATTTTTTCATTTGGTAATAAGTTTACATTTACCCTTTTCCCAATAAATAATTTCTTTATCAAAACTCATGGTGTGACCTTGTGATATTAGGGAATACCACCAATTTTTATTGAAAAACTGATCTGAATCTTCTTTTTTAATTTAAACAATGTAATTATTCAGTTCCGATGGAACAAATTTTGATAACAAATTTTATAAAAAAATACCATATAAACTATTAACTTGATATTTATAATCATATCTGACACCACATTATTTACATTTCATGACTATATACCCATCACCTAATGATAGATGATGGCAATCAATAATCTTCGTATAAGAATGCTACTCTCCTGGTATCTAATATGAAAAGACACATCATCATTATCTCATTTTATCTACACTTGATTTTTTTATATTTTAACCATAAAACACACCAATTTTGTGAATCATTTATATTAAATGACATGCAAATTTCACCACATAAACCTAATGAATTCATGATTAATTCAAAAACAAAACATTTTTAAATCTCAAATACACTATCAATTCTCATTATATCACTTTTTGTCTCCCAATTCTTAAATATATAAAATATATCACCATAAAAATTAATCATCTATTTGTATATCATAATTCATTAAAACCCCCATTATCTAATCATCATCATAGATCTTAAAGAAATTATCATTTATGAAACCCCTTAAAATCAAAAAGGTTAAATCTATAACATTACACTTCACACATGTCCAATATTCATAATCATAAAGACTACTTCATACCCTCAAAAACAAAATCTAAAGAAGATAAATTCTCATTAACCCTAATAACATCAAACTATCTACATTAGTCACCAATAAAGAATCTAACCATGATAAAAACTCAGAATAGACAATTCAAAATTGCATTCAATGTTATTTCCTTGACATGAAAATAAATCCAAGTGTTTAATCATGAAGAAAATTCACCCTATATGTTGGTGATAATAGTTTATACATTCCTCACTATTGTGATCACTCATAATGACACCATTTTTTTCTGAAACCATGACATAAAAACCTCAAAGAAACATCCCTTCTTAGTGGGTAAGTCCAAATTTCCAGCGTAACTACCCCTAGGGTTGGTTTCTATTTATAGATTTTATGACCATAACTATTGATATAAGAATAAACCAGAATTTTGTTACTCATGTACTTAAATTTTCATCTTGTTTATACAAGTAAAGTGAAAATATAGATCCATTCCCTATTCAAATTATTTATATCTAAATAAATATAATTTTATTAAAAGTGGGGATCCAATACCATAAACCCAAAACAAGGAATGAAAATATAAGTGTTATGGGGGTCTAAAATAGTGGTTCCTAAGAGAATACTCTCTAACAATATTCACACCTTATTGGGGAAGGGATCCTAATTTATAAAATCAATAAATCATACCATCATGGGGGCCTTAGGTGTAAGTAAATCACCCTCTTTGTTCCCCTTGCGCCATGTGTGAATGATGTTCATGTTATAATTTATGAATATCATGTACATATGGATTTGGTAAGAGAAGTTCCAAGGGATGGGGATGTTCCCATTCCTGGAATTATGGAATATTTTGGAGTCTATTTATAACATAGAAAACTTGATTTTTTTTCTTACTACCCAAATCAAAGCCTATTAACATACCTTTGGCTTCTGCCTAGATTGAGTCACCATTCCCAAATAAATCCATAAAATTTATGATTAATGTTCCTCTATAGTGAATAAAAATACCACTACCTGCAATTCCTCCCACACTACACAAACTATTAGTTTTGATCTTGAGCTCAGTGTTGTAAGGATGTAAATGAATCCATCATCCAAGGAAATGGTTGAATGTCATAAGAATGGGAATCCTAGTGGCTTTGAGGTATTTGAGAGGTGGGAAGAATGCGAGTTCATGAACAAATAAATAATATATATCATTATGATTCTAGTTCTAAAAACAATGGTCATACTCAAGTAAGTGAGTTCCTCTTTCCGAGCTATATTCCTCACCTAGAAGATTCACCAACATCCTTTTGTAAGAATGATAAATCTCACCTTTTTTATAGTTTTTCTTTTTTGCACCTTGAAACCAACGATCAAGGTTGTTGATACCCATTATCTCTCAAGAAGACACACCAGTGAACTTTCTGGATGAGTTCCATAAACTACTCTCCCATTGTCCCTTAAAAAATATGTTTATCGATAATTCTTCATGAGGTTCTCTAAAGTAGTTTCAAATACACATAAGATTTATATCAGTGCACATGACATTTTCATCAGTGGATAATTAATTGCTCATGATGCTATAAATAAACATATTTATCTTGGTGGGTACATCCTTTCACCTGATCTACTCACCTCATTTTTCCAACTTGATAGGTGTTTTTAAAACCATATGATAGTCTTTAAATGAGAAATATTTCAACAAAGAACTAGTAAAAAAACATTTATCAGGTTCATAGGATAGAAATATAAGACCAAATATACTATGTTAATCCTTATCTATGATGGATTAGATGAGGTTTGGGTATCTATAATATTTCTAGAATAACATATATGGGGTTGAAAAGCCTAGGAAACCAAGCCTGTTACCAGCCAAATTATGATTCCAGAAGATGATATCACCCCGTTTGACGATCCATCAAGCATCGATCATGAAAAATTAAAAGTAAGTTTTCATTTTTCTGTATTAATTTACATTTTCCTCCATTATGTGACCCTAGATCATTCCCAAACTTTTTTCCAATGAACCTTCCCCATAGGGGTTTTTCCCTTGCTGACTTCCCATGAAAATTCTCAATGTAGTGCATGCATATTTATATAGATGCACTTTACACTGATTCCACTATACCTATCTACCCAAAACAGCTCTTCTCAAGAATACCAGTTATGTCTACCCCTGGATTGATCATCCCAAATGAACACATACATTCTATAATCAGTTCCAAAAATGATAGACTTGGACACATTGAAATAGAATAAAATGTGCATGGGAATGGAGGTGAGGATGCTATTAAATAGGGTAATTCATCCTTAAAGAGATAAAAATTAATGCATGAAATTAGTGATGTGGATAATAATCTTATCGACCAACTTATTGACATGATGGATAGGAATTCTGTTCAAGGAGGTTGGTGAACATAGGTATTCTATGGGAGAGCTCCTCCTATGGATACCTGGATTGCATTTAAATCACTATTCCTCCTTTTCAAACACTAATTTTCAATAAATACACTAATATTATTTTTTTATTCATGAGTTATACACTCCATTTTTAGTAATATTTGATTAATTTGTTGATTCTGTAGATATAAATTATTCTTCCATTAATAATAATGATCATTTCATCCAAAAACATGAGGTGGGATATGCCATAAAAATGAGGCACACACTGAATAAGAATGATTCCTCCATCATAGAGGATCATGTTGATATATTTATTGAGACTATATTGTGTCAATATAAACTATCTTGGAAAAAGTGTGTCTCCTTACCTTAACCACCATACATATTGGAAGAAACCACATTTCTTCCCCATGAATGAAATGGGCATTCATGCAGAGCTAAAGTACCTACACAAAATATTAGTGATCCAATTTGAGAAAACCATGTAATAGATAAACATTAGGATAAATGACCATTCTATCCAATCAATTCCTTTTTCTATGAAGGCCACTACGTCTTTGTTTTTTATGAATAATACTACAAGGTGGTGGAGGTCACTATGTTAGTATTTAGTGCCAAGTAATGCATATGTTATGTAATAGAATGTAAATCAAACTATTTCATTAATAAAATATCTCATAATTAGTTAAAAAAATTAGATAATGATATAATAGAGTTTTAAGCATATATATTCATTTTTTAATGATAAAAAATAATTTTACAATTGATCTGAATGTTGTAGAGAAGTATAATGTTATGTATGTTTTTCAATTGTTTTATTTATGACCAAATGTTTATAATTCATTTCATAATCCAAAAATAATTCTAAGAGGATATATAAATTGTGTCAATAATTATAAAATATTAAATTAATAGTGATTTAGTTAAATAAATTCTTTAAATTGATAGCTTTGATTTCACTTAAATTTTAAACCTAAAACTTATAGAAGGTCATGAGTGTGAAAAAAATAATTCCTAAGAATTAGAATATTTATAGAAAAGATATTGATAAAGTTTGAATATGTATTACTTTATAAATCATTGATATACCTTCCTCAATCCCATGTATAAGAGTTTAGAAAATACAACTTTAAATAAAAAAAATAGATATGCATGTTTTACATTTTATATTCGATTTCAATGAACTATGGTTGAATATTAGACCAAAGAGTTTTAGTTTTTATTTTCACTTTTTTAGAAAGTTTTTATACCCCATAAAACCTATTATTGGTATCATTATATTTTTTTATTACAAACATTAAATATTTATATTCATAATAAAAATAAAATAATTTTCAAATATAAAACATTCATGGTTTATTAAAACATATAAAATAAAATTATAGTTTAAAAAAATTGGTAATGTATAATGTCTCTTAAAAATAATGTCTCATAAATATTATTTTTCATGTCATGGTTTTTATAACGCCCAATGAATTTTAGGTTGTTATGTTTTGAGATGGAATATGAATTTCAATTTGGTAGATGGTATTTTTTGAGAACCAGGACCTAAAACAGGTTTTTAAGTATTTAAATATCCTTGAATAGTGTTTTTATATTTTTTTTTGATAACTCATAGGTGTTATGGGTGTGTAAAAGAGAACTATAGGATGGAAAGGGTGGTCAGGGTGCATCTGGGGGTTGTTGTAAGACCATCACACTATAAAGAGGGGATTTATATCAAGAATATTCAATTACATGTTGGGGAGGATAGATTACAAAGAATTTTAATGGTATAAAACATCATTTCATTCCATGATGGGCTATTTTTTTATTTTATAAATGAATCGATGGGATCACCTCCCTATGTTTTTTATCAGATGACCAAACATATGGAAGGATGAAAGATACACCTCCCCCTCTCTCATTTAAAATTTATTTGATCCAATTATTGGTGACATTTTATGGTATTAGAGGTTTTTTTCTTCCCCCCTATTATTTTTTCTCCTTTTCTATTGATTGTTATTATTTTTGGTTCAAGGTTTCGAAGATTCGTCCACTATATCATGATTGAATCAGCCAAAATAGGTGTGATTATCTAATCTTCCTAGACGAAAAACCATGATGATATCTCTATTCCTTCTAAATCAATTATGGAAAATGTATATTACTCGGTGAATTATCCTATGGTTTTTGGAAATTTGGGGCAAATCGTCCAGTGAAACAGATATATCTTTTGAGTTTTTTTGTATCTAATATCTGGGGAAGTATTTGGGAGTAGACTGCATATGGTTTCTTATAGTTCTATTGAATAATTAATTCCAAATGAGTATTTATGTGATATTTCTATTTTGAAATTAATTAATTACAAATATTTATAATAAATTATTTATATTGTATGGCAGGATATATGTTTCTGAGTGTATGGACAATGCTCAAATGGCTTGGATAGGGCTCAACAGTGCTTGGTAAGGGGATAACTCTATGTTTGGAACATGTTCCCCTAATAAAAAATAGCCATATATTTTTTATGCATGATTGTGCATGCATGTATACTTCATGCTTTTCTATAAAGGGGTGTGAGGACCAGTAGAGTCCTTATGTGAGATGACAAGGTGGATTTGAGCCTTCTATGATGAGAACAAATTCTATTTTTCAGCTTCATTAGATTATAATTTCCATACAACTATGTAGGAAATGGTATTGGGGTTTGGTTTAGCTTACAAGATACCTTTGGGGTGTATTGGGTTTTTAAAGGATGTGTGTTTTTCCTAAGAAGGTTTCCTAGAGCTGTTGGGTAGGAATGAAGGGCTAAGAGCTTGATGAAGATGGGCATGGTAGGTGTATGTCATGTGAGCAATGAGGAGCTCCCTCAATAGATTGAAGGTGAGTTTTAGTGTATGTAGAGATCATGATGAATCCGTTTGTACATATTGTACGAATATGGAGATAGGTTTTTTTGGGTGACTACCCAAGAGATCATCTATAAGATATGTGATATGGGACCTTGGTGAGGGTTATGGGAATCATTCAAAACATGGAATCTGGATTCCATGTAGTATATAGCATGGTTTCATGGAAATGTCCCTGGGTAGTGGGACCTATAGTGATTATGAACATTCATAGAGGTTGTAATTAACATAGAGTCTGGATTATGGGATCCTTGGGGTATTAATGTCACCAGTGAGTGATAGATTCATGATGGTACCAGAGAGTAGAGATGTTGGTGCATTTGGAGGACAAATTATAACCCTTAAAGGGTGAGATGTGATGTATCTAGGTGTGTAAAATTAGTCAGGGGCTAGTAGTGGGTGTATTTGGTTGGTGATATCTGTGACCAAAAATGGATCTATGTGATTATTTGTGGTGATGGATTCCCAATAGTCTACATTGTTGGTCCAATGTGCTTGGACATCCCCAGTTTCTATGAAGATGGGTCACTAAGATGATCATTCCTTAATATGGTTATTGGATTAGGACCCTAATATATGTGTCTTGGGTTAGTGGAATGTTAGATCTCTATTCCTTAAGAAGGTAGTAGAAGAACTTTCCATGCATGTATTGGGTCTATGGAAATTATATTTCCTATTTCTTTTGGTATTAGAAGAGGACCTTTTTATGCATAGCATGCATCAATGGAATGTTTATGTCGGGTTCTTTTAAGAATCGGAAGAGGGCTTTATCATGTGATTCCTAATTTGATGTGAATTGATAATAAATTTTTTAGAGTAGTATTTGGTTTAGGATCACCCTGGGGGTGGGGTTATATGATGACAAGAGACTGATCAACCACTCTTTAGTGAGAATAGATGTATCGAGGCTTATATATGTTTGATTGTTCCCATTTTCTATGAGTATTCGGTTCAGGTTTTGGATTCCATCCCACCCAGGGACTTCAAGTATGATTTGGGAATTGCTTATGAGTGTGATAGATGAAGGAAATAATTTGATTTAATTTTGGAACTAAAGTATGTATGTTCATTCTTAGGGCGTCCAAGATAGAACTCAATGACTTGATGGGAATGTATATCATGTTAGGTGTTTTGGTGCATGGTCATTGCACAATTACTAAGTAAGACTGTCTAATTTATTTCTTTTCCGTGTGCATATAAATTCATATGATTATTTATATTAGGGGTGTTTGGTTAGACCCTACTTAGTTATTGGATCACACCTTGTATTGGTATTATTGGGAACATGTAGACCTTAAGTTTGCATTTTAGTTTAGAAAATGGTTTGTGAAAAGGATCCGGATTGAGTAACTTGAGGGTATTATGAAAATGGAATGAGTCTCAGGGATGTAATTTGGTCCATTTTGTATGTGATTTATTTTAGTTACATTGGTAATGGGGATCATCCTGATGGGAGACCATTATATAGGTGTTTTGTATAATAGAATCATTTATTGTTATATGGGATTGGATTGTTAGTTTTTCCTAATCTGATGTGTATGATGATCCATTATTTTCTAAAATTTTATGTACATTGATTCGAAGACATGGTTTACCAACTATAAGGATTTTTCCCTCGCTACTAGTCAGCATCCAATAACACATGGGGATACATTCTTGAGGCAATGTAATTCCCCATTAAGTGTATATTTAAGTGGCTCTATGATGGGGAATTAAAAATTAGTATCATATATGTTTTTATGATCTAGGGATATGGTATATATGTGCTATAGGAATGTGTCATAGTCTATGATTAACATGAGACTAGTTTTTTGGGAACACCTACTCCATGTATGAATTCTAGTTTACCAGGGCCATGTGATTATTTTGGTTGGTTTTTTTCTCTTATGGTTAAGTGGTTTCACCTTGGGTAATGTACATAGAGTTATTAAATTTATGATTTATTATGGTTTTATCTCTTGGATCATTATAAAGATGAAAGTTTCTAGCTATTAGAATATTGTAAATAAGTGTTGTACATGCATCAGAGTATTCATATAGGATTCACAAGATATACATTTGATTTATGTTGTTAACTTGATAGAGGTTCATTTTTTAAAGTGTCAACAAAAAATTATATGTTATTTTTCCATATAACATGTTGGTGGAATTCTACATAGTGGTAACATGGTATATTTTCATATGATGGAAGGTTATGTGGATCCTGGTATGGATGGTTCTCTAGTGATAGAAATATATCCCTTTATCAAGGGATATATAGAGACCCATCATGGGTCAGAAAAGGAATATGATACCAGTATAATTACTTAATGAGGTCATGGAATGACTGAGATATGATCTAATGATTGAAACAAGCTTCCTTTAAAATTAAAGACTCTTTTGATTTTTTGATATGGGTTTGGTTATTTAATGTGTGAAAAAAAACCATAAATTGTTCCATCATATATCTTCTTGGTGGAATTCAACTTAACCAAACTTGGTTTTTTTGAAAAAAAATTTAGGGTTGTGGGAGAAGACATTGGAAACTCCTTGGGATCTCATAAGTGAATCTCTTGGAGTGTTTCTTGTATTGAGTATGGTTTCATAGGGTGGGCCTAGTAAGGTACATGTCCTAGTGGTTCCTAGGATGTTCCTTTGGGTGGAACTATGGGAGAATGGGATAACACTCATAGTTCTTGAGATGATGTTTTATATTGGGTGATCTTGTGGTTATCCTTAGCATAAGAGATGAATTGGGTTGTTTGGTGAGTATGACATGTCTTTCGATCATGGTAAGGGGGTTAGCCACATGATCCTTGGTTAATTAAGATGAGACTCATTTGTGCATGAGTTTTCTTATTTTGATTAGGTTTTACAAGAGTTTGAAATTATTGGGTCAAGTTTGAATTTGTGTAAATAGTGGGTGATAAACATTGAGAGGCTTCTTGGGGGATAACTCTTCCCTATAGGAGGATAGTAGGTTTTGACAAGAATTTTTAAGGAAAAGTCTTAGTGTATAAGTTATGGTATGCACTAGGTACTTGTGGTGGCCATTGGAGTTAGGAATTAGTGAATGAGTCATGTTTAGGTCTATTAGGAACTGTTCAGGTTGTGTACTAAACCAAGTGGTGATGTGGTGGTTTTTGTTTAGTGTTGCACTCAAAGTGAGGTGAACAGTGTGTTTTTTGAGATACTCAATGGTATGGAAGCCCAGAGTATGGTGCAAAGGATATATCCCTCTATGGAAATGGATTACATAGACATTAAATTGGGATACCATGGTATGACAAGGGGAGTTGGTAGTTGACAATGATTTGCAGGATAGGTGAGAATAGTGGTGCTTGAACCCATGTGGTCCAATGCTCAAGGAGTAGTCTAAAGAAATCCATATAGTCAGGAGTTCACCATTTTTTATTAGAATAAGACATGAGTGCACCATTTGTTATTAGAATAATACATTCTTGGTGATATAGTAATGATTAAAAATTGGTGTTTAGTATTGGTACTTGAGTATGAGTAGGTGTAGGGTCCTAAAAATTCCACCAAGGGACAAAAATACTCCCACACATTTTCCTACAAGTCTAACAAAGTGAATGGACACAAATTGAGTGCCAAAATTAAAATAAATATGATGGAATTAAAGTATTAAAAGGATTTTATGTGGCCTGTGTACCATCACCGAGAAGGGTTTGTAGACCGCCTCGATCGTGAACCACCTGTATGCGAAATGACCCGCAAAGTGCCGGCATGCAGAGTGATGGCCTACGAACCCAGTGAAATGTGAACCGGGTCACTGGGGGAATCATGCATGAAATGTCCATCAGCGTACCATCTCTCACAGTCAGTAGTTTGAGGATGAATCAAATAGGAGGGGTTCCTTAAACCATGATTCATGAATCTTAGCCTCAACAAACACCAGTTGACAGAGTCTTCCGGAAGAAAGGATATCTCTTCGTGGGCCTCCGCAAATGGTGCCACATGACCATTGTTATCATTCCTCAACACACTATAAAAGGAGACCAGAAGGAATGGAGAGGGTATGGATGAAGAAAGCTTAAATGGGACCCTAGCGGTTGGAAGAAAGAACTCGGGTAAGATTCATGCTTCAGTATTGAATCATCGACGAAGCCCGAATTTCAAACCACACTATCCGTAAGAACAACTGGCTGCAAAACATAATAGTGGGGAACTTAATGATAATAAGGGAATCATGAACATAATTTTTGAAACCACAAACAACATATTTCTCATGGATGAACTCCCCAGAAATGATAGTTTCCTATACCTTCCTTCAATATGGTGTTCTTCATAGTGTATCACTAAGAGGATTTTACTTAGCACTGTGTACAACATCAGTACGTGGATGGAACCTGAAGCGGTGTGTCAGACCATATTCATGGCCGCATACCACTATAGTTTGTGGGGGTCCATACCCATGATCGCGTACCACATCGGTATGCAGAAGACCCCTCTACCCGCATACCACTACGGTATTCGAATATTACCTCATCCCCCATAAGAAAACAATACATGTAATGGGGTGTTTTGTGTATTCTTTCTTCTAGTTCCAATCTCACCCCTCTATTACCGTATAGTCCTCCATAACCCCTCCGCGAACTAGTCCCCTGAAATCAAGCCATGTCCTCCAAAAAAGCCACAAGACCGGTATGATCAGACCATCGGGTACATCAGCGCACCCCTTGTATCTACATACCCATGGTAAGTGGAGTTATAAAGGCTCTCCCTACAACAGTTCATACTCTTGGGACGTCTGTAAGTATATATTCCCATGGTAACCTAGAGTGCAACCATGGGATGTTGACATGAACCTCCCCATTCTTGGGATTAAGGATGATCACATGCTTTTCCATTCAATGGGGAATGATGGTTAGTCAAATGGGTTATGTTCGCTTCCCCTTGGGATGAGGATGATGCTTCTTCCCTTCCTAGAATGCATTCTCAGACACTCCCACTGAGGTCAGTACCCATTATTCTGAAGGTCAAGATGCATGACATTTAATGTAATCTCACATTAAAAGGTTCATCTCTCTACACCCTCTCCCACTGTCACCCCGGCCTCTTCTGTTGTAGGTTCAACCTCTCCCATCAGTAGGAGAGGAGGTGTTTGGATTGTTGGGTCTCTCATATCCTCTCGTTTCTCACACTGATAATGACTCACATGGGCTTAGTGGTTATTAGCGATTAAAACCACCCCATCCATTTTGACCAAGGAAAACTCAGATTCCTAATCAAAGAAAGATATGCAGGACACATATTCAAAGGCCTGAGCTCAAAAGGGTTCCCTTTCAAAATGGTCAACCCAACTATGTCCCCTCAAATGGGATGCTTCTATGCATAATCCCTAGCCAATTAGAACTATGTGGGCTCTGATTCCTCTCAAAACGATATGTAGGTAGCTAATTTTATGGGATCGACCCCAACATCAAGTCACCTTTCGTCCCCCCTTGATGACCATAAACTTTAGATCACCTTAGTGTATGGCTTAAGTCATCATTACCTTTATATCCTCAAATGTATATATGCCTACGAATATCCTACAAATTTGGGGTAGCATGTGCACACACTTTCCAAGATTGAACCAAGGATTCCTGAACATATGAATGGGACTTAAATCTATAAGGGAGTCCATAAATAGGTAATAATACCCCCCAAGGGGTGCGATGATTATGAAGTCCCATCCTATCAAACAATAGAGACCTTAAGTGTCGTTGGACAAATCATTTTCCAACGAGCTCCTACCTTTGAAAACCGGGTCAATGAATCATGGATACCAGGGTCGTTGGGTGTTTCTCGATCCACAAATAAACCTGCTAGAGACCATCCGAGGAAGTTATGTCCTAGGAGGACTTATTTCACAAGAACGTGACCCCATGTAATCACTCGCTGGGACCATTTGATTGTGGTGTCTCCCTCAAAATACAGAAGGGGTGAATTTCCCAGTCCCTGTAGGGTTAATCCAACCCTTCTTTAAAGGATAATGATGCATAATGGGTCAAAGAAAATGAAATTATGAATTTGACGAGAACTTGTCTCTGTGAAAAAGAGACTGGTGATGATTCACATCAGACCATTTCCTCATCCCTTCGAATGCTCAACCTCAGAGGTAGAATAAAAATGGAGAACCCGATGTTAATCCTTAACTAAGGTGGAAGTCTTACCCCATTCAATCCCCTTTTCCCCACAATGAAGAAATTGAGAAGTGGTCCAAGATGAATCTTCAAATATGCATATGTTTAAAATAATGCTTCATTGATGAGGTGTTGTGGTTTCTAGGTCATCTATGTATGTTGTAGGTTACCACAGAGAAACCTTCAATACAAATGAAATTTTGACGACCAATAAAGACACATGCATCAGCGATCCCACAGGTGGTTGAGGCACCAACAAGGAGCAGGACCCCCTCACCTACACATCATCATAAACACTGTGTATCCAACACATTCATCAATGAGTAACACTAAAATGGTACTTTTCACATAGTGGAGGCTGCAAGACAATCCCTCCAGTATGTGAAGGATCTCTAGTCACCTCCTCAACAGTGGATAGTTTCCTAGAACAAGGAGACCTCAGTGGTTGTCTCAAACCGTTTCGAGAGCATGTCATCATAATGTAACAATGACTACCTATCTTATCTTATGGAGGAAGATGAATAGAATGCTGAAAACATCATCACAAATACACATGGGTCTTATTCACGGGCCCTTATTAGGGAGTGTCTTCACCAACACCGAACAACCAAACCTCTTTACATTGAAGATTACCTTATGCTGAGGGAACCTCCTAATGTTTAAGAGACACAGGCCCCTCGGGATGCCCAAAAATGGAGGAAAATATATAATAATGAACATGCTATAACTTTGGTTCCTAAGGAGAAAATACTTTGTATTTAGATGGTGGAATTCATCGAATAGACATACGAATCTACCCCCTCCCCTCAAGCCCACCCCAGACATAGAGTGGCACAATACGAGCATGTGTATGTTCCTACTAGTGTTCACCATTCCCGCTGTACAGACAGAGCATCAAACTACAAGTATATGAATATATCATCCAATGAATAAGAAGCCCGTCATCCAAATAGGATGGTAACCAGCTATACGCAGGCACAAATACCTGTTGATGCATATCAATCCCACCACCCAAATAGGGTGGAAAGAAAATATGAGCAGAGTCAAATTCTTGCAGATGCACACAATGCCTTTGAGACAAATACAACAACTTGTGATCAGATAAAAATACTCACTTTTGAATATGAATACCATTAGTAAAATATGGTGAAAACTATAAAAGACACCCGGCACCACACTCATTCCTCTGTCCTGACGTGGTATAACTTCCAGTATATGCTGGAAACCCATGGAGGACTGGTGTAGGCATAAACGCAGGCTCCGATATTGGAATGGGACTTCATAAACATTCCATAAAATATGTATCTTATCAAATTCTATAAATGATGGAAGATCAAACATCGATCCCAGAAAATATCATCCAAGCAAGCCAAGACATTATTGCATCGAAGACAAGGGCGAGAAACCAGGCCCACGACATGGTTTCCTCAAATGGAATGACTTTCTCGAAAAATGGTTCAGTCACTCTGGAGCAGTCATGAATCCCTGATCTAGTCTAGGAGGGTTGATGGTAACATCCCACAATACATGGACAACCGGATCTGGAATAAATACCCATTCCAACTGGGGGATGTCGGTCTAACATGGTGGCCACTCTAGGCCAGGCATATATCCCTTCCAATAAACAAGATGACTGTCAGCATAGCCCGATGACATCATATGACCCAAAAATATAGGGACTCGTATTTTAAGTATGTCACCAATAGTAGGTGTCCTAAAATACCCCCTAGAGAGTGATAAAAAAATGTGCTAAAGGAAACCATAAAATGAAGAGTGCATACATAATCATGATCTACTAGGTGCTGGGGTTCTTGACACCCCCAAACATATATCAATAAAGTCCCAAGACCCTATAAGTCCATTACCAACCTATGGAAGTGGCAGTAGCAATTTTGAAGGCCCTCCCTGAAAAGTCACTACCAGCAGCTCAAAAGTTCCTCCCTAGGGAAACCATCGAGGCTCACTCCGTGGGCCGGGGAATAATCGATCATGATAGAATATCTCTTGATACACATTGGGGTAGCCCTCCCCTTAAACTAAATATCATATAGAAAGAATGTCCTCTCCTTACTATCATCCTCCCTTATGGTCCTACCTAGGGTATACACTGCAGATATGCTTCTCCTTGTAGTCGGACAGCAAGTCATGATGGTAGCCCTCATCATAATGACTTTCATTGTCAAGTCCCTTCCTACAATGAAAGTTACTGTGAAGGGCCTACCAATAGTAACGTCAAGCAATGAGAAGATCCTCCCCTCATTGGAGTACATCCTGGAGATCCTCCCCAAGATGTACACAACAGGAATTCTCCTTGCATCTATGTGTCAAGCTGTAATGGTAGTCCTCTCTATTATAGATGTCATCAAGAAGGTCCTCCCCTCAGTGACATCAAGCAACAAGAAGGTCCTCCCCTCACCGTATCTCACCCTAAATTCCCTCCTTAGGGTATACGTCCTAGGGACACTCCCCTTGATTAGGAATCTAGTTTCAATAGTATCCCTCACCATTGTAGCACTGATTGTGGAAGTCCTCCCCCAAATCAAAATCCATACTAGCAAGAAGGTCTTCCCCATGATGAAAGAAATGTGAGAAATCACTCCTATGCTGAGGCACTTGGAAAGATGGAACCAGAAATATCAGGCACTCCATCTATGACGAGTGATATACTTTCTCAACCAGAGGAAGGTCTGGTGCTATGCTCATATTATGTACCACCCTCACGATGTTCGCACATCAATGGGCCTCCTACTAGCCCAGTTTCTTGGAACCAAATTATTAAGATGTATTCAAGTTGGGCATATCATGTGGAAAATCCTCTAGAAGAAAAATAGCCGGATATGTTTCTTTTGAGAAGACAACTTGTTAAGGATAATATACCAGTGACGTATTTTCCTATGACCACTTCTCACTTCAGCATATCATGAGAGTTTTCTGGGGAATGTATGCATCACATTAACCTCAATATATGGATGACCCTTCACAGGCTGAAAGAAAAAATTCCTACCCTACGAAGGGTATGAGGACTATGTCAACTTGTTAGGGGATATTCGTCATCTTACTGACCTGGATGCCCTCCCATCTGCATAACAACCACAATAGAAAAGGCAAAATAAAAACCTTGAACTTGATTTACTTTAAGCACTACCCATGTTACCTCACCTCATTGGTGGTGCCCACACTAGAATTCATATTCGGGGATGGGGAGAACATGGAGATCTACACTTCACCTTGTGTCTCTTCTAGCAAACTTTATTGGAAATGACATCTTGGAACATCATCACCCAAAGGTAGCAATCAAATGAAACCCCTACTCAAGAAATATGGGATACTCAACAAAAATCGGCCCGGAGTAAGTCTCAAAAGTGTCAGGACCAAAGAGATAAAGCCATTGAAAATATTCTAGGTCAAGAAACCAAGAACATCCAACAGCCTTCTTGCCTAAGGGAAGACATCTAGAAAGTAGTGCTCATGTCTTCAAAAGACCATAGACTCTGTGAAGGCCCAATGACGTACTTGGCTTACACCCATGTGGGAGTGCATGAAATTGAAATGGTGTAAATAGCAGCATCTACTGTTGCGATGTGGTAACAACCTCAGCTCACAGGGCTGGGGGAATTATTAAATCAAAATTCCCACATAAGACCAACAAATCTAGGTCATAGCATATCAACAGATGAGAGGGAACAACCCCATCCCACAGTCCTGGGGGCATTTTAACCTCAAGTCCCCATAAAACAGACGTCTGTCTTCTCCTATCTAGGAAGAACAATGAGCAGAGGAGTCACTCATTCCACCACTTCTCTTGGTTTGCACCCTCCAATACAAAGGCGCATTACATGTTCAGATCAGGGATCCCTTTGTGTCAATATTCTCCGCGAAAACTAAATAATACTGTATAATTGAAGGAGAAAATCCAATAGAAGATTTAAAAAGCCTTCATACCATTCGGTACAAGGTACACCACCCCAATGTTGTATTCCTTAGTGAACATGGTAAACGTCAACCCCACATATCTCACAAGAAATGATGCATAGGGAGAAGATGAAAAGGAATATGGTTCCCTCCCAGGTGCATCCCACACTGAGCCTAATAGTATGCATACCTAGAACTAGAGAGCAGTCCAAAATTCAGGTTCCCCCTCAGTTAATCTATCAACACCTCCCTCACAAAACCCCAACAATAAGAAGAATAAATCCAAGGTCAACTATGGCCCACCTCTTCCTCTCCCTGAGAATGTGTCCCTCACTCTCTAGGAAAGGTTCTCCAAGTAGGAGGAATAAATGAAATAGATCATGGGAATTAATGTCGAGCTGCGTTGATGGAGCTACTTTACTGAATGTTTTCCCCCTACAGAATTTCATAAGGTATTCCTAGAAGTGGTTCCCTTACCACAGGCCCTCATCCAAGTGAATGAAACCATGCTCAGAGGCCCATCAAATCCGGAACTGGGACCGTCATCCTACTTAAACATCGCCCCAGAAGGACATCAATACTTCCCCCCACTGGTAAGGAAGATAGAATATATTCAGGTAAACCCACAGAGGATACCCCCAACTAGATATCCACCCCAAATTCCTAGAGCTCTGGCATGCCCACCTTTGTCTACTGCTGCAACAGCCCATGATCATGCCAGAAGGGATATGCATCAAGGGCTCTTGAAAACTGTAAGGAAACTAATGGCTCAACTAGAATAAATGGAGGGTCGAAATGCTCTAATAAAACTAGAGCACCAACCCAACCCTGATTGGGTGAGCAATGTTCCACCACCACCAAATTTCAGAAACCTCGTATTCCCATTATTCAATGGAACGGGGGACCCAGAACAGCATCTAATGCACTACACCTCTTATTGTGACCCCATTATGGGAACTCCAGAGTATCAAAAAGAGTAATACTCAGGTTCTTCATGAGAAACTTGCACGGCTCAGCCTTCTTAGGGTATACTAGCTTTCCAGCTAACTCAATCATAGTATACAGGACCTCTAGTGATTGTTTCTCATCAAGTTCATTTCAACTCTACCTAAGATGATGGTTAGTGATATCATGAACAAAAATCCACAAGATAATTAAAGAGTCACTGAATTTATTACGAGATGGAAAGGCTTGACCTATTCCATGAACCGGCTACTCCCCCAGGATGAAATGATCGATATGTGCATTGAAAATCTTCAAGATTCATTGTAAACATTGCTCATCTCGGTGAAGTACATGGGTGGGTTCATATATTTCTTTGCCATTTCTTAAAGAATAGTAGACTCCTTGAAACAGACGAATCTTAAGACTTGATTGGACCCATTTGCCCCAGAAAAATGAGTGGGAAAATATTAAGTTACTTCTATCATGCTTAAGCCACCCTATCAATATTTCTAGTTGTGAGGCATCCACCGAACCATGTAGGGCACTCAAGATGACAAAACCCACCCCCACCTCAGCAAGAGGAGTGACGAGGTTCTAAAAGAAATATATTCAAATAATGAAGGAATAAAGTCTAATCTTTCCAATATGACCTGGTCAGAGGCTATTTCATTTCTGCCATGAATTTCAATTTTCTCTGGCTGCCATATCCAGAGAGGCGATATAGTTTCTCTCGAAGACCGTCCAAATTATTATCTCAATCATAGGATACTAGGACACACCATCCAAGAATGCTTCTTTTTCAAGGATCATCTATAGAAGATAGTGGATTCTGGGAAATTCAATTTTGGAACACTACTAACACAACTGGCATATGTTTCCACCTCAGACTCAAGAGTGGAAGAGGAATGGAAAATAGTTTCCAGTAAGAAGAATAAAAAAAATTAAGAATTAGATAACCCAAAAGATAGTTAACTGAATCCATGGAATCCTAATGGAATAGTTTAAACAACCAACTGTTCCCCAAAAGTTTCTGATACAACACAGTCATCCTCCTCAGCCCCGTAGTCCTCTAAAGGCCAGAACGGTAGAAAGAAGGAGAAAGAAGATGGGCTGACACCAAAGAAGAAGTTAGTGTAGAAACTTGCAGATTGCATACCAACAAACATGGTACAGCATGTGTCACCCTTCCAAATGGTACAACAAGCACTGCCCTACCAAATGGCACCATCACAAGGAGGATATCATACATAAACATTTTCATTTCAATAACTGATCTTCAGATCCATTAATTTCATTCATTTGATGGACCCCTGTTCTAATAGAGACTATGACCATGAACATAAATTCCCTATTCCCAACCAAATACCAAGAGAAATAGGATGGAGTTGTCTTGGAAGGCATGATCATGTTAAGAGTGAAATTCCTGAACACACCATGACTTAAACCATTAAAATCATAGAATCTTGTGGAAGGACCATACAAATATCAAATCTCCCAAGGCATATGGGCAGACCAGTTCGGCCAAACTCATAAAGGAGCACAACACCATAGGCCCTTGTCACCGAGGCTTAACCATCTACGTCCAAAGTCGAAGCCCCTAAAGTTTCTATGAAAGAGAAACCCTGCACTGGGAATCACTGAACTTTAGAGCAAAAATATGATATTATAAAGTAGCTGGCATTAGTACCAGCAAATCTGTCAATCCTATATGCATTAAATCTATCTGCATATCATATGGAGGCACTCATCGAAGCCTTAAAAAGTTCCCAGGAGTTTGAGGCTGAAGTAGCATCAGCAGAAGTCTATCAGACATAGACCAATCAAAAATAATGTCACGTCGTCAACTCCTTCATAGATAGGGGTGAGAGAACCATCATGAAAGGGAACGTCAAACTTTTATATGTTTCTGAAAAGTTTAATGGAATTTATTTCTGGAGGTATTTTATCGACAACAGCTCTATGGTCAACCTCCTCCCACTGTGAACATTCATTGGCTGAGCTATTATGAACACAACCTGAAACCCTCCACCACAACTCAGCTAGGATATGAAAATAGAAAGAAAAATCCATTGGGAAGAATAATTCTTAAAACTAGGATTTGATACCTAATGTTGGATTCTATGATCTTGGTAGTGCGGAAAAGTATGGCCTTCCACATCCTATTAGGGAGGCCCTGGCAGCACCAGCATGCTGTAATTACATCATTAAACCATCAGTGCATAAAATATTGTACTAATGGGTAAATGGGACATTTCACATCGATAAATCCCCATTTGACTCGTGTGAGTCGCATTACATCGACGTAGGGTTATAGGAACCTGAGAGGAAGAAACTGTTGGCTGGCGATGTTGATTGAATTACTGCCCTGAATGGATTGGAAATGGCACCCACCAATCCACTCCGGCATCTTGGGGAAGATTATGTATTACCTATAAACCAAGTTGAATGCATAAGTGCAAGTAAGGATGTAGACTTAGTTTTATTCATGATCTCTATTATAACCGCCAATTCTAAAGACATGGAAGTGTTGGCTGACTACCATGATTTCAAGAAAATCCCTAACATAGATACTCCTGACTTTTCCTCAGGACCCGAAACTACCATTGCCTTACTCACTATGGGAGAAGACCATTCTTCTCCTAGCATTGGAGGCTTCGCCTGGATAATCTATTCCACATCAGAAGAGTAAGATGATAAAGATAATTATGATGATGAAGAAGAAGAAGAATTAAAAGACTCCCCTCCTACATTCAAATAAGGTGTCTCCACCACTATTGATAAACTTAAGAAGATAAACATGGGAACTGAAGATGACCCATGACCCTCTATGATCAGTTTGGATATGTCTGTTGAAGAGAAAAAGGCATATCCCTCCTCCCAAAAGAAGAATCAAGATGTTTTTGCTAGTAACTACATAGAAATTATAGTCCTTGATCCTGAAGTTTCAACTCATCATCTCTTTTTACCAAAAGATCATCGTGGCTATAAGTAGGAAGCCAGAAAAAAAACCCCACACAATGCATGCTACCAGAATAATGGTTAAAGATAACAAGTTGATGAATGAAAACTTCAAATAGGAAGTCCAATACCCCATCTAGCTAGCAAACATAGTCCCTGTCGAAAAGAAGAACAGAAATATTAGAGTCTTCATTGACTTTCAGGACCTTACTCATCATTTCCCAAAAGATGATTTACCGGTTCCAATCATAGAATTTTTTATTGATACAACCATCGAATATGGGGCCCTCTCATTCATGGATGACTATTCTAGATACAACCAGATCCATATGGCCTAGGGAGATATATAGTCTACTTCTTTTAGGGCTCCTCATATAGTTCTTTTTATAAGGTAATTCCCTCTGGTCTAAAAAATGTTGGTGCCACATATCAGTGCACCATGCATCGCATATTAAAGCGATTATTAGGAAAATTCATCAAGTGATATGTTGTTGATCTGGTGGTTAAATCCTGAAAATTCTCAAATCACCTGGTTGATCTTTAAATGGTCTTTAGTAAACTACGAAAACAGATTTTAAAGATGGATCCCCTAATGTGCACCTTCGGTGTTACCTCTAGGAAATTCATCTACTTCATCATACACCATCGCGGTATTGAATTCAACCCTATGAAGAAAAAATCCATCCTTAAAATGTCCCCATCGCACAGCCTCATTGAGTTGAGAGGTCTCCAGGGGCACCTGGCCTACATCCAACACTTTGCAACCAACCTAGCAGGTAAATGTTTACCTTGCATTAGGTTAACGAATAAAGGGGTTATGTATGAGTGGGATAATGATTTATAAGTGTTCGATGATCTCAAAATATATCTCATGATACTACCATTATTGATGCCTCCAGTTGAGGGAAGACCACTCATTTTTTATGTAACCTCCTTGGAATGGTCATTATGTGCTTTCCTAGTGCAGAAAAATGATGTTTGCAACAAGAATGACCTCTATTACCTCATCCGAACAATGATTGATGCCAAGACGTGATATTAAAAATCAAAAAGAACTTCATAGCCCTAATATTTGTAGTTCAAAAACTCAAGCATTACCGGTAGCACCATGAGGTCCACCTTGTCTCCCACTGTAACCTGCTAAAACATATCCTCAACAGTCCCATACTAACTGGATGCCTATCATAATGGGTGGCCATCTTAAAATAGTTTGAAATATTGTATGTACCCCAAAATACCATCAAAGGCCATGTGTTAGAAAACATCTTAGCAGAGCACCCCTCAGAAGAAACAACACTTTTGGATGATAAACTTCTCGATGAAGAAGTGTTCTCTATCTAAGATAATCCCCGGGCATGGGAGATGTACTTCGATGGTTCTTCAACAATACCAACATAGAAATGGATGGACGACCCCAATCTCAACAATGTATTTCTGAGATTTATACTCATATCCCTCGAAAAGGCGATCTTGTCTTACTCTTTCATGGTTTCGAAAGGGTGTATGCATGATGAAGTAGACTATCTGGCCCTCATTGCGGGCCTGGAGCTTTCACTTCATGCACAATCCAAAAACCTAAAGATAAAAGGTGATTTAGAGCTAGTTTTCAAATAGATCAATGGTGAATATTCCATCAAGAAAGAATTATTATCCCCCTTGATGAACCATGTTTGAGAAATGATGGCAAAATTGTCATCAGATCGAACATAGACCTATGTCCCCTAGTCACAAAATGATTTAGCTGATACATTGGAAAATGCAGCCACAGCCTTGGATGATCTAGGCTAGAATGAAATGGTTATTAGAATTTCCCACAACCTGATGTTATTTCCATTTATCCGGAAAAATAAAGAGGATATTGACGAAATCAGTCCCATTTCATAGCCTTGTGGTCACACCACTGGGTGGATGACACCCATAAAAATTTACCTTCGGAAAGGGGAACTCCAACCAGATAGGGACGGAAAGGAATATGTCTGAAGATGGGCAATCAACTTTTCCTTGTACAATGGGGTAAACCAATAAGAGGTTCTCTATAAACGAGGCCTTGACAGAGTCCTCCTGTGCATCGATGGAGAAGAGGCTGCTGCCATCATGAAAGAAGTGCACGCTGGAGCTTGTCGAGTACACCATTCAGAAACAAAGATCTCTCATCAAATCTGAAGGCTCAGGTACTACTATCCCTCTATGATACAGTATTTTTAATATTCACCAATAAGTTATATTCCTACCAAGTCCATGCCAATTTTATTCACCAACCCCCAAAGTTAATTCATATAGCTAAGTACTCTTGGCCATTTGTTGCCTGGGTGATTGATGTTGTGGGACCATATCCTCCCGCCACAGCCATAAAAATTCAAGTTCATACTCATTGCAACCGACTTATTTTCTAAATGGGTCTATGTAATACCCCTCAAAGAATTTGGGGCAAAAAGAATCCTTAGCTTTGTGAAGTCCAGCATCATTACCAAATTTGGTGTCCCTCATACAATATTGATGGACAACGACATCGACTTTTTCTCTGATGAGTTGGATAAATTATATGATGAGTATGGAATCAATTCTAATAGTTCATCCTACTACCACGTGGTGGCTAATGGAAAGAAAGAGGATTTCAACAAGACTATGTAAAAAATACTCCAAAATATGGTAGATAATGATATGAAGTCATGGCCAAACATGCACCTTCATGCTTTGTGGGATTACTAGACCACGACCCGCACTACCACCTAGGCTACCCTGTACTCACTAGTATATGGGGTAGAGGTGGTTTTTTCAATCAAAACTCAAGTTCAATCACTTTTTGTGGACATTTGCGATCCACTATCCATGGTAGAGCAATCCTAGAGATGGTTTGATGAGTTCTAGTAGCTAGATGAGAAAAGGATGAACACTTTACACCATTTGGAAATCTATCAAAATTAGATCACACGTGACTTTAACAAAAGGTTTTCCTTTGATATTTCCTCAAATGGGAAATGGTGTTAGTCCTCAGAACCCTGATGATACTCAAGAAGAAGCCCCCAATTCTTGAACCAAAGTGAGAAGGAACATATGTCATACATAGGGTATATTCTAATGGAGAATACACCTTAATATCAATGGATGGACAACTCATTACAGCTCCCACAACTGCAATGTTTCTGAAAAAGTATTTCTCATAATAGTAACGCAATGCCCTGGTCCAAACAATCTGACCTTAAACTATGAGTTGTGGTACTGTATTCCATGTTCCAAACTCTATGATCCAAAACTATGAGTTGTGGTATGGTAATTATATGTTCCAAACTCTTGGACCCTAAACAATGAGTTGTGGTACTGTAATGCCATAGTCCAAACTCTATGACAAAAAATAATGAAGGGTGGTACTGTAATTTTAAGAACACGGAACTTGTTTTTAGGTATGACTGTTTATTTTCTGGTGTGTTTGAGAAAAAGAGGAGAATCTGGAAATTTATGGAGTAGACGTCGTGTGCCTGGTTTTCACAAGTGACCATATATTGGCCATGTAACGGCTGAGTACATGGTCGTGTGGGTGAACTAGAGACTGCCTAAAGTAGGTCCTGGAAAGGGCATATACATTCCATCTACTTTTAAAAGACATGTTTGTACTTTTCTTTTTAATTGTTATATTAGACCGGGGTCGCATTTCGTTCATAGAAAACACTTATTCTCAGCTCGTCTCATATAGGATCAACCAAAGCCGATGATTCTTCTCTGAGCCCCCGACCCACAGTCCGTTCTCCGAATCAACCATCGTGGATTGTGTTGGAATCTCCACGGTGAGTTCTTCCTTCTTCTAGATCCTCATCTTTTGTATTTTTACTCTTTCGTGAGATATTCTCGGTTGATCATTTTAGTCTTTTTTGAAGATCTATTGCGTTCTTGGTCAAATCAAAGGATGAGATTCAACTATATTGATCGTACAATGTCAAGGTAGGTGGTTTGAGCCTTTATGTATTTATTCTTTGAATTTTATATGAAAAGGTGCACAATACCCTAGAACGGGGTATTTTATGTTTGGGGAAGTAGCCTTGTTATTGTCTGGTATGCCTTGTGTGCTAGTGTAAAGGTTTTTTTATTATGAATAGGTCTATTTTCATTATTATGGATGTGTTTCCCATGTTTGTTTTGATATTGACCATTTGGTCTAGCTTTTCCAATTAGGATTCTTGTTTTTCAGTCCTAGTGTTTCTAGGATGTAGTGATATTATCTAATGATGTTATATGATTGTGGTTGTTTAGCCATGTAATTCTTGAAATCTATTATCCATGTAGTTTTTAAGGGTTAAATTGGATGTTGAACTTTGTTGTGCACGATTGACTTACACAGGGTTGTGGGAACCTCATGTAGTTAGACCATAGGGGGAATGGACGCTGAGGGATTCCCCTGAGTGTCCATTTACTTTCCACATTTTGAGACTATAGGGGGGGTGGATATGAGTGATCCCTTAGATTGTATGTAGTTGAAAATTGTGAGACCGCAAGGGGAATTAGACATTTAGTGCTTCCACATAGTGTTTGTAGTTTAACGATAAAAGACCACCGGGTGAATAGACGGTGAGTGCTTCCTCAGAGAGTCTTTTCTAAAGCTGAACCAGAGGGATCATACTATGATTACATACCAAATGGGGCTTTTGTTTAATTAGTTGAACCATAGGGGTTAGGCTGTGAGTACTTCTTAGAGGGTTAATTTTTTTTATTAACTTCTTACTTGATATAATAAAATGAATGCAATTGAAACTGTAGGATTGTTTACTTTTGGGTACTTCCTTTTTTACTGCTTCATTTTGTTTATTGCTTGGTATATATATTTACTTACTGTTAGGCACAGATCTTTGGGTGGTTACCTACTAGGATTCATCTCACACCCTATTTGGGCCATGCTTTTTAGCCCGAACAGATTATATTACTGCAGGTATAGATAAGGGAAAGCACCCTTCTACTTCAAGTACTTAATTTTTGTGGTGATGGAGATAAGGGGCCCAAGATGTGGATTGTGATGTTGCAGGGGTTTATTTATTTTCTTGGTACTTTTTTTAGTACTATATTCCAGCATTGTGACTTTTTTGGATTCTTTTCTAGACATATGTATCGTGCATCATTTATATATATGTACTCTTGTTGTTTATTACTTCTAGTATTCCATTGTTTACTTATTACATGTTATTACTACTTCCGCTATTATTATCTATTTATTTCCACTGTTTTACTCTGCCAATAAGGAAATATTTTCCCCACTATCACACCCAAGGCCCTCACTTTTATTTGGCAGCCTATGGTATTTGGGGAAATGTGCTTGAGGCCATGTGACCAACCAGGTATGGGGCACCACTAGGTGGCACCCGGAACCGGGACGTTACACAGTTGTATCAGAGAAATTATTTTCTTCTTGAATTATTTTTTAGAGCCTATAGCCCGGGATAGGAAGGAATAAGTTTCTGGTAATAAGATGTTCCTAGGAGTAGCTAACCCATGTATAGGGAAAAGCCAATTTACCTCGATTATTGCAATTTCTTTGGTTTTTCAATAATTACAGTTGATTTGATTTCACCATTGGGTGATTCACATGTTTGTTACTATTATTGTTGATATTATTGAAGTTCTATTTCTATTGCAACCCGATGAGATGAGGATATTCCATCTCATGCATCATATAGGCACTTTCTAGAGATAACATGTCATGCATTATTGTCATGCCATTTAGGGTGCATTACTGATTGAATGTTGTTTTGATAGATATTGTGCTAGATATGTATGATGTTGTGATAGATGCTTTGATAGAATACCTTTTATTTGATAGGGTATTGATAATATGTATGGTTTCTTTGGAATGGGTTCCAAAATTTGGTTCTTGAGGTGTTATGAGCCCTCAAGGATTAGAATTTGGTGGATTATTGATTTTTCATTCCTTGTATATGACATGATTATGAATACAATCTTTGATTCGTAGGTATTATGGGCTCCCACGGATCGGAATTTGGAACTTTGATGTTGTTTCAATATTTTGAGGGCTTCCAAAGTAGTTTCTGAGGTTTACTATCTGGAAAAAACAATAATATGCAGTGTGTATTGTAGAATACATTCCTTGTGTCCTTATTTTTGGGAGGGAACTGTTTTTCTTAAGTACAATTCATGTACTTTAGGTACATGTTGTGTAGTCTCTAATAGTGTTACTGCCTGTGTGGGCAGAGAAATGGGTTTTGAAAATATCTGGTGGCACATGCCATATATCAGACATGCACAACATGTTGTATAGACCATGTGTCTACCAGTGTGACTAACAACACGAATGGATGAAACATAGATTATGCATGTCATGTCAATTGTGAAGATTTCGTATAGTTTAACCCATGTATCTGGCCGTGTGAATAACAATATGGGTCAGTGAAATCTCTCAAGTACATGTCGTGTCTGGCATGAACACACCGTGTAGTCTCGTTCTAGGAGAACCGTGTCAGATAGTCATGTAGAAGAACTCTGGTAGGGGAAAATGATTCAAGTACACGCTGTGTCTTAGGAGAACATGTCATGTGAATGGGGTGTTACACAACCAAGGTTGGTAAAAGTACACGCCCCTGTGAATACTTAAAGGAACACGTTGTGTAGGGGTCATACACGCCATGTATTTCTATTTTAAAAAACATGAGTTTTTTCCTTCTCATATCCCCTTATTTCACTTATAAGTTTCATTCCATGATAATATTGTGTTAAGGTGTTTGTTTGACATTGTAGAGTCATGCCACCAAGATGTCCTCCGGTTGTACACCAAATATAGGGCAGTGATCAGACACCATACATGTCTGATTAGGGACTACCAACAGATCCTCCAGTCGTTCCTATCTTGGCACCATCCGTTATCCCAGATACAGGTTCTAATGCACAGTTCTGAGAAGGATTCAGGAGTTTCATGCATACCTTCTGGGAGCACCACATCCCGCCCCATCTATGGCAGTGTTGATGTCAGTCTTTCAGTAGAAGCATCCTCTGTCCTTCTCCAGGGATGAAGGACCTCAGGCTGTAGAGTCATGGTTAGAAGTCATGTTATCGATCTCTGATCATATTGAGATGCCTCCAGAGAGAAGGGTGATGCTATCTACGTATATTCTTTGAGATTCCTCCAAGATATGGTGGGATGTGATATAATAGGTGGGGTTCCAACAAGTTATGGTGTGGGATGAGTTCCATCGTACCTTCTATGATTATTTCTACCCTGAGACTTTGAGTTCTGATTGATCCTGAGAGTTCATTAGTTTGGAGCAGGGTACTTTCTAAGTCATGGGGTATTCTTCTCGCTTCACATAATTGTAGTGATTCACACCCATCCCAAGAGGTGATGATTTATTCTTGATGAGGAAGATTAAGGATGGTTTCATGCACGACATTCATTCTCAGGTGAACATCTTTAGGTTGACTTCCATACCCTTTATATTCAACTAGGTTTTGATCACAGAGCACAACCTGAGGGATTCTAGGGCTGTGATCCAGGGATGCTTGTAGAGACCCGTATCTTGACGTACATTGACATTACATTACATTTGCGGAATACTTAGTACATAACAAAAACACACACACAAGGACCGTAATAGTTTAGTGTCTTTGGAAACTCGGAATATAATCTTCTAATCGTGGTGAAAGATCTTCAATATCTCCCATAAAGATCTTCCCTTTTTTTTACCTAAAACCTTTCTTTATATCCTGGGGAAAAGAAAACATAAAAGGGTGAGCTCAAATTCTCAGTAAGGGTAAACAAAAGAAATATCAATCACATCATATTCATAAGAACATAACATTTTGGAAATCATAACCTGCAAAAGAGAGCATAATTTCATAACATGGGATAAATCATGGAAGTGAAATGTAATCACAATAATCATAACTTAAAACATGAAACTTTTTGGCATTCACACATAATCATAGAGAATCGTTTCTTGTTAGTCAAGACTCATTTCCAAGACTATCTTAGTGGACAAAGTCCCTTTCTGAATCGAGTAACCCTCGTTTCAGTCCTGTTTCACTGAACCAGTATAACCTACCATTCCAGCCATGTCTATCTCATGAGATATAAAATCTTTACCCAATTCATTGGAGGGAGATATAGGTCCCACCCATCTCATAATGATACCATTCTTATGTGTGCCACAAAATCATAAACCATACATCATAGCATAACCCATGAAATAAAATGGGATTCTTAAACATCATGTCATCATAATCCATAAACAATTGATATCATAAGAAAATTGATACCATTTAAATCATAGATAAATTTTACTTGAAACATACATATCAAATAATGTCATCTTAGATGGAAAATAGTTTTGAGAAAAACACTTGAAATGAATTCTTGAGGAAAATATCCTTTCTTCTTTAAAATCATTTTCTTTTCACAAAATTCCATGAAATTTTAAAAGATAAGGGATTTGTTGAAAATAATCATGCAATATTGTAGAGGAACTTCTTGAAAATGATGTGTTATGAAACCGTAAAAATCCTTTCATGCCGTATAAGTTAAAAATAACATTCTCCTCGTACTTTTGTCGGAAAAGTCAAAAAGTACCTTATATGGTAACCAAAGGAAAGATTCCATTCATACAATGTGGTAAAAAGTCAATAAAGGGTAAAAATGACTTTAAACATTCATGGAATAATTGTAAACATTTTATAAAATTTTTTTTAGAAAACATGGTCATGGATGATAAACGTAACCCCAGTAAATACTTACGTATAAGCAATCTCGGATAGAAAATGAGATTGAAAATTTATCCCTTACCTTAGGTCCGATTTGCTTTCTATGTGTCCGAAGCTCCTGTATAATGGTTTAAATAATGTTATTTAATTATTCCAGAATCATACATATTGATATGATATCATATATGGTCATATTCTTAGCTTCTTGTTAGTAATATTTCATTGTTACTTATTACATGGGTCTTTATTTCCTTTTGTTCTTATGCGTGTTTTGCCGAATAAATTCTTATTCTTCTTTTAAGGTTATAGATACCCTATATCCAGAATGGTATTAGTGTAACATATATCATATTTATTCATTCAATTCATTTATATAATTACTATGTAATGATGATCATGTAGAACGAGTCGCATCACATCGTGGAGACGGTATTCCGTACGTACGCACGAGTGATGATATCGTTCCTATGATCGTGGAATTGTATTGGAGTACAAATATATTATTTCAGTATCAATATTACTTTATAATAATCACAAATAGTTACTCATCACACCATTATACCCATCCTTGTAAGGTGGTGGTGGAAAATAGATTACACCACGGCGTGGAGACGGTATTCCGTACGTACGCACGCGCAGTGATTTCATTTTTCCGTAGGATGGATAGAAGGTGAATTAGGGTTGTTTCATATTTATAATAACATATCAGTATGTATGTAATACTGATGTTATTACTTTATCATGAAAAAACTAAAGAAGAAGAAGTTGAAGAAGAAAGAAATTGAAAAGATCGGTAACGGATATTACCTCTTCTTTGGAACGCTTCTTTGAATCCTCCACTTAGGGAACTAATATTGGTCTTTGAATAAGACCAGGATCTCTAGGATTATTCTAGAGAAGTGGAGAGGAGAAAATTTCAGGGGTTGGCCGAGCTTGAGTGCTCAATTTGGTGTGAGGAGGAGGGGGAGGAGGTTCCCTTTTATAAGGGAGGAGAGGGGCACCATTGGAATTCTTAAAAATATTAATTTATAATAAATCTAACCCCACATAAAAACCTCCAAAAATGACTCATATTCGAATATTAGATAATCTAAGGTTGTAATATCATCAACCAAAAGAATTTAGACATGTTAGGAATTTATTTTAAACATTATCAACATGATTTATCCTTATTTAATCAATTTATTTTTATTTGTGGTAATAACATTCTAATTTTTAAATTATAACAAATAATTACTTATTTGTTGTGAATTGTCCATAATTAGATTCTTAATAACATTTTAGATCATATAAATTTAAATTTATAATTTTGAAATATTTTTTGATTTTTAATCAATTTTATAATATGTTTTTTTATAAAATAACAATAGTGTCAATTTTGAAACTATTCATTTATTTGAATTTAAATAAAATAAATACAGAAGATATGTTCAAACTAAAAGTTTTAATAGATTCATAAAATGTCATATGTATCTTAAAAATTATTAGAGCACATTAAATAGTTCATATAATATTTATTTTATTATTTTTGAAACCATTTATTTGGTTTATCTCTTAATAAAATAAATACTACAACATTTTTTTATAACTATTTAATATACTTATTTGTTGCAGAAAAATTAAAAATAAAATCCTATGATGAAAATAAATCTATTACCTTTCACAATAATACTTTTACTCGAATTTATCATCTTAAAATAACAATATTTAAATTGTTATATTTATTAAATTATGAGGGTGACAACTTTGGCATCATTTAAAATAAAATAATATAAGTGTCATAATCGCTTTTATAAGGCTCCAAATGGTCAAATATTCGACAATTGGATTCTTATGGTTTAAATTAACATGGCCACTTAGTTTTGGTTAGGTATTTGTGCATTTTATGGTCACTATTAGTTTAATAAAAACAATATTCTTGATTTTTCACTAGATAAACAATTTCTGCATCACTATTGTGTCATAATTAATGATAATTATTTAATCCCTAAAAATTATAAATAAATTTATATGATGTAGATAATTTCATTAGCTTTCTGGAGACTACTCATGTTCGAAGTTTCATGAAGTTTATCACTAAATTAAAATTAATATACTTATAAGATTTAAGAGAGTGACATGTTGTCACTTTCTTTGGTTTTAATAATAATTAAGTTATTTTCATGGACAAATGTCCATTAAATGATTCTAATCCAACCCTTAGGTGATATGGGTCGACTTTTAGTCATCCAATAGGATTTTTACATTTGTTAGGGTAATTTTAAAATATTATATTTACCCTTAATTACCCGATTTACCTTTAACTATGGTAAATAAAATTTACCGTAGTTACTATTCATAATTCCCAAAACTAAAAAGTATCTTATTAACATAATTTGGACACACTGATTCCAAATATGGAATCCATTTTTCCAAATTCAGTACACAAAAGATGCAGAAATTAAATTAAAATTAATCCCGTTGTCGAAAGAAAATGGGTTTTTTTTTAAAACATTGCAAAAGATTGAATTGATTTAACCTACGAATTCAAGGTAAAATCAATGATAATGACATAAATTATATTAAATGGTAAAAATATATTCTATTTATACTTTAAAACCATTCAATATTATAATTTAACCAGATAAGATATTACGATGAAAAAATTTGTTTTTAATTAAAATATAGCGTGTTTTTACTATTCATTAAAATATGAAAGTTATCGGAAAAATATCAAAAATTTATCTAATGTAAATTTTTATATCCTCATTCAAAAGAAGAATATTATTTTGTCAAATTGAACATATAAACATGTCAAAAACTATATTTAAAGTGGGTGCGCCATCAAAAGACGGTAAAACTGCATTTTTTGAAAAATAATTATTTTACCCGAAAAATTTATTTTGTTCTTATACCATGTTCTAGAAATGTGTAAGATGAATAATAATGTTATAAAATTCAAAATTTAGTTAATACTATTCATAACGGCTAGTTCATGACAATATTATAATAATATAACATTGTTTATTAGAACCCGGTATTGCGTACAACACACGCTATCGAGGAAGGTCGTGATTGCGTGTAATGCAATCCAAGTCAGGGTTGCGTGTTGTGAAAGAATCCTTCGTTGTTTCGTATAACAGAATCCAACCATATTTCATTTATACATTTAATATATATATATATATACTCAATGTTGCGTAGAATAACTATTATCAAAATTGTGTGTAACACGGTCCAAGAATAGTGTTGCGTACACTGCAAGCTAATACGGTGCTGCGTATAGCGCAGGGTAATCTTGGTGTAGAATACAACATAAGACATTAATGAAATTAAAATAATATTTTTCATAAAATCTTGGGGTGTTACATTCTACCCCCCTTAAAATGAATTTCTCCCTCGAAATTCGTCGGGGGTTATAAATGGTTTACTATTTGAAAGTTTCTTTGATAGAAACCCACATCGTAAAAAGGAATACCAAAACTTATCTTTAAAAACAAAAGTATGAAACTTGACGGTTACCCAAATAAACTAATCACTGGGTTTCCACATAGGTGAAAATATGGATATGGAAGAGAAATCTAACCATCATGTTCTGATGGAGAGTGGTAGAGAACATGGCTATGGAAAAGCTAGCAATCACAAAGCCATAAATTTGTGATGATCTAGGGTACCATCTGATTCATCGGGTATAAGGGCACTAGGACAACATTTTTGGTTTTCAAGATCATTTCCCTAAAGTTGAAAATTTGAATTAGAATAAATACTTACTTTATTTTGGTACAATCTCACTGTTGTTCGTGCCTTGAACAATTTCCACTTCATCTCTTAAATAAATGAAGATGAATTTGTTATTCGTGAAGTGTTAGCAGATCATGTGATAGAATGACGGGTCATTCCATCTGTCTCAAACAAAAGGTTAGCAAAAATTATATACATAAGTCGATCTATAGTGAGATTAATCATATATTGTTCCTAAAATGGACTTATACTTCATATATCATACTTCTTAATATAATAAAACTAGTTTCTACTAAACAGGGACTTCCTGTAGGCCAGTGGTAGGCAATAAAGGCCAGTCGCACTTCGGTTGTGGGTTCGATTCCCACAGCCTTGTCCAACGCGATGGGCTGTCTCCCGTCCTGCAGGTGGTCCTTTTTCTAAAACTATATTACTATAACATCCCATCAATAATATCGAAAAAAGAACTTCTATCCTTAAAAAATACTAACTTATGTCCAACATAATCCATTGTAATCTTTAGGCTTATCCATAATACCGCAGTCCACTCTCATAATATAGTGAAAACGATTACCAGAGATTTAATACTGTCGTTGATCCCCATATATCATAAGATATGTCTTGTTGGTCACATTCCAAACATTCAAAGGCCTTAATCATGTATTCTCTTGAAGAATGAATACCCATTGAACCTTAGTGAAATCATGAATACTGTTAAAAGTTAACACTTTCCACATACCAAAATCCAAAAACTCTATATACTCAAACCATAATATAACCTTCTCCTTATATCAGTCATGAGCTCATTAATACTATCAAACATTTAATTTTCTCCTTATCCCTACATTATACGCATATCATCTACATTCCAAAAATATCTGAATAACCTTCCATGGATACTGGTAACATTAATCATACACTTTCAAAACTCAAGGAAAGACAATAGTGTAACAATCCTTAGATGTCTCGTTATTCCAACATGACATATGATAAACATGTAATCATTCCACTACATTCTTAAACCATTGTCCAAGATTCAACAATTCTTTCATCTCACATATCATTTGTAGTCTCTTCATCATCATCAACATAAATACTTCCCATACGACCATACTGATTCTCTTCATGAGACTTTCCCTTAGGGCATTGGTTTGCATAATGCCCGTACATTCCACATTTAAAACATTTAACCAGTGTTGATGTCATAGAAATACCATTATCCTCATCCCTGGTGTTAACTGAACCTTTTCCTTTGCACTTACTGGCTTTGTGTCCTTCTTTTCCACACCCAAAGAATCTTCCAGTTCCTTTGAAACATTCTCCTTGATGCCTCTTCCCACATGAATTAAATAGGGGAAATTGAACTTTCTTTCCTCTATGATCATCATGAAACTCCATCTTTCTCTTATTAGCCGAGTCAGGAAACTTACCAAATTTTACTTTATTGATCATATTATGAGATTGCTGATTCGGCATAATAATTATGTTTGGACTTCCAAATCCCATTTCATTATGAATAATATCATTCCATTGTCCATTATATCCTCCATTATCGTGAATCATCTTGTTTCCAGCCATTTTATAAAACCCAAAAAGAATAGTGTGAGAGGCAAAAATCATGCTAGGGAAAACAACATAATAAAGGGGAAGTACCTTCAATATCTAACATCTTAGGTTTAATTCTATGATCGTTAGTGTAATTCTAGTACTATAACCTATACGTATACTTAACCTTAGAGACATCCCTAGACATAGCTTAGAAATATCTCTAGGGATCTCACTAAAGTTCTCGCATCCTAGTTTCCAAAGGTTGACTAAACCTTTCCTTTAATACCAACTGTAGAGACCTGTATCTTGACGTACATTGACATTACATTACATTTGCGGAATACTTAGTACATAACAAAAACACAGACACAATGACCGTAATAGTTTAGTGTCTTTGGAAACTCGGAATATAATCTTCTAATCGTGGTGAAAGATCTTCAATATCTCCCATAAAGATCTTCCTTTTTTTTACCTAAAACCTTTCTTTATATCCTGGGGAAAAGAAAACATAAAAGGGTGAGATCAAATGCTCAGTAAGGGTAAACAAAAGAAATATCAATCACATCATATTCATAAGAACATAACATTTTGGAAATCATAACCTGCAAAAGAGAGCATAATTTCATAACATGGGATAAATCATGGCAGTGAAATGTAATCACAATAATCATAACTTAAAACATGAAACTTTGTGGCATTCACACATAATCATAGAGAATCATTTCTTGTTAGTCAAGACTCATTGCCAAGACTATCTTAGTGGACAAAGTCCCTTTCTGAATCGAGTAACCCTCGTTTCAGTCCTGTTTCACTGAACCGGTATAACCTACCATTCCAGCCATGTCTATCTCATGAGATATAAAATCTTTACCCAATGCATTGGAGGGAGATATAGGTCCCACCCATCTCATAATGATACCATTCTTATGTGTGCCACAAAATCATAAACCATACATCATAGCATAACCCATGAAATAAAATGGGATTCTTAAAAATCATGTCATCATAATCCATAAACAATTGATATCATAAGAAAATTGATACCATTTAAATCATAGATAAATTTTACTTGAAACATACATATCAAATAATTTCATCTTAGATTGAAAATAGTTTTGAGAAAAACACTTGAAATGAATTCTTGAGGAAAATATCCTTTCTTCTTTAAAATCATTTTCTTTTCACAAAATTCCATAAAATTTTAAAAGATAAGGGTTTTGGTGAAAATAATCATGCAATATTGTAGAGGAACTTCTTGAAAATGAGGTGTTATGAAACCGTAAAAATCCTTTCAAGCCGTATAAGTTAAAAATAACATTCTCCTCGTACTTTTTTCGGAAAAGTCAAAAAGTACCTTATATGGTAACCAAAGGAAAGATTCCATTCATACAATGTGGTAAAAAGTCAATAAAGGGTACAAATGACTTTAAACATTTATGGAAGAATTGTAAACATTTTATAAAAACATTTTTAGAAAACATGGTCATGGATGATAAACGTAACCCCAGTAAATACTTACGTATAAGCAATCTCGGATAAAAAAAGAGATTGAAAATTTATCCCTTACCTTAGGTCATATTTGCTTTGTATGTGTCCGAAGCTCCTGTATAATGGTTTAAATAATGTTATTGACTTATTCCAGAATCATACATATTGATATGATATCATATATGGTCATATTCTTAGCTTCTTGTTAGTAATATTTCATTGTTACTTGTTACTTGGGTCTTTATTGCCTTTTGTTCTTATGCGTGTTTTGCCGAATAAATTCTTATTATTCTTTTAAGGTTATAGATACCTTATATCCAGAATGGTATTAGTGTAACATATATCATATTTATTCATTCAATTCATTTATATAATTACTATGTAATGATGATCATGTAGAACGAGTCGCATCACATCGTGGAGACGGTATTCCGTACGTACGCGCGAGTGATGATATCGTTCCTATGATCGTGGAATTGTATTGGAGTACAAATATATTATTTCAGTATCAATATTACTTTATAATAATCATAAATAGTTACTCATCACACCATTATACCCATCCTTGTAAGGTGGTGGTGGAAAATATATTACACCACGGCGTGGAGATGGTATTCCGTACGTACGCACGCGCGGTGATTTCATTTTTCCGTAGGATGGATAGAAGGTGAATTAGGGTTGTTTCATATTTATAATAACATATCAGTATTTATGTAATACTGATGTTATTACTTTATCATGAAACAACTAAAGAAGAAGAAGTTGAAGAAGAAAGAAATTTAAAAGATCGGTAACAGATATTACCTCTTCTTTGGAACGCTTCTTTGAATCCTCCACTTAGGGAACTAATATTGGTCTTTGAAGAAGACCAGGAACTCTAGGATTATTCTAGGGAAGTGGAGAGGAGAAAATTTCAGGGGTTGGCCGAGCTTGAGTGCTCAATTTGGTGTGAGGAGGAGGGGGAGGAGGTGCCCTTTTATAAGGGAGGAGAGGGGCACCTTTGGAATTCTTAAAAATATTAATTTATAATAAATCTAACCCCAAATAAAAACCTCCAAAAATGACTCATATTCAAATATTAGATAAGATAAGGTTGTAATATCATCAACCAATAGAATTTAGACATGTTAGGAATTTATTTTAAACATTATCAACATTATTTATCCTTATTTAATCAATTTAATTTTATTTGTGGTAATAACATTCTAATTTTTAAATTATAACAAATAATTACTTATTTGTTGTGAATTGTCCATAATTGGATTCTTAATAACATTTTATATCATATAAATTTAAATTTATAATTTTGAAATATTTTGTGATTTTTAATCAATTTTATAATATGTTTTTTTATAAAATAACAATAGTGTCAATTTTGACACTATTCATTTATTTGAATTTAAATAAAATAAATACAGAAGATATGTTCAAAATAAAAGTTTTAATAGATTCATAAAATGTCATATGTATCTTAAAAATTATTGGAGAACATTAAATAGTTCATATAATATTTATTTTATTATTTTTGAAACCACTTATTTGGTTTATCTCTTAATAAAATAAATACTACAACATTTTTTTATAACTATTTAATATACATATTTGTTGCATAAAAATTAAAAATAAAATCCTATGATGACAATAAATCTATTACCTTTCACAATAATACTTGTACTCGAATTTATCATCTTAAAATCACAATAGTTAAATTGTTATATTTATTAAATTATGAAGGTGACAACTTTGGCATCATTTAAAATAAAATAATATAAGTGTCATAATCACTTTTATAATGCTCCAAATGGTCAAATATTAGACCATTGGATGCTTATGGTTTCAATTAACATGGACACTAAGTTTTGGTTAGGTATTTGTGCATTTTATGGTCACTATTAGTTTAATAAAAACAATATTCTTGATTTTTCACTAGATAAACAATTTCTGCATCACTATTGTGTCATAATTAATGATAATTATTTAATCCCTAAAAATTATAAATAAATTTATATGATGTAGATAATTTCATTAGCTTTCTGGATACTATTCATGTTCGAAGTTTCATGAAGTTTATCACTAAATTAAAATTAATATACTTATAAGATTTAAGAGAGTGACATGTTGTCAATTTCTTTGGTTTTAATAATAATTAAGTTATTTTCATGGACAAATGTCCATTAAATGATTCTAATCCGACCCTTAGGTGATATGGGTCGACTTTTTGTCATCAAATAGGATTTTTACATTTGTTAGGGTAATTTTAAAATATTATATTTACCCTTAATTACCCGATTTACCTTTAACTATGGTAAATAAAATTTACCGTAGTTACTATTCATAATTCCCAAAAATAAAAAGTAGCTTATTAACATAATTTGGACCCACTGATTCCAAATATGGAATCCATTTTTCCAAATTCAATACACAAAAGATGCAGAAATTAAATTAAAATTAATCCCGTTGTCGAAAGAAGACGGGTTTTTCTTTAAAACATTGCAAAAGATTGAATTGATTTAACCTACGAATTAAAGGTAAAATCAATGCTAATGACATAAATTATATTAAATGGTAAAAATATATTCTATTTATACTTTAAAACCATTCAATATTATAATTTAACCACATAAGATATTACGATGAAAAAAGTTGTTTTTAATTAAAATATAGCGTGTTTTTACTATTCATTAAAATATGAAAGTTATCGGAAAAATATCAAAACTTTATCTAATGTAAATTTTTATATCCTGATTCAAAATAAGAATATTATTTTGTCAAATTGAACATATAAACATGTCAAAAACTATATTTAAAGTGGGTGCTCCATCAAAAGGTGGTAAAACTACATTTTTTGAAAAATACTTATTTTACCCGAAAAATTTATTTTGTTCTTATACCATGTTCTAGAAATGTGTAAGATGAATAATAATGTTATAAAATTCAAAATTTAGTTAATACTATTCATAACGGCTAGTTCATGACAATATTATAATAATATAACATTGTTTATTAGAACCCGGTATTGCGTACAACACACGCTATCGAGGAAGGTCATGATTGCGTGTAATGCAAGCCAAGTCAGGGTTGCGTGTTGTGAAAGAATCCTTCGGTGTTTCGTATAACAGAATCCAACCATATTTCATTTATACATTTAATATATATATATATATATACTCAATGTTGCGTAGAATAACTATTATCAAAATTGTGTGTAACACGGTCCAAGAATAGTGTTGCGTACACTGCAAGCTAATACGGTGTTGCGTATAGCGCATGGTAATCTTGGTGTAGAATACAACATAAGACATTAATGAAATTAAAATAATATTTTTCATAAAATCTCGGGGTGTTACAATGCTTGGCATCCGGAGTTGGTACCCCAACTACAGATAGTAGGAAGCATCGTTGGGATTAGACACATAGAGATTTAGGGAAGTGGTACACATATTCTGTTAGCCAGGTGGTGTGTTACCAAGGTGGGAAGAGTGGGTATACAAGGCCACATTTCCCAAGAGACTCAGTTGAGTGCTGATCTTGTGGCAAGATGCGCCATCTTTAGCAGTTCTGTTTGTTTTTCTCATCGGAAGCTAGTGACAGAGTTTCTTCTATGTCACCTCATTCTGGAGAAGCACCATCAGTTCCTCATCAGTCTGGGAACTGGAGTTTGTCCATCCATTCATGTTGAGGTGGAGGTTGTGGTTGTGGTATCCAGCCACCAGGCTTTCAACAACAACAAGGTGGATTAGCTCACAGTGGAAAAGCAAGGTCACAGGGCTGTGGAACAGGTCAGACTTTTTCTCTGGAGTAGACCCAACAAGAGTAGGATCTCAGACCCTCTACAGTTACAGGTACTATTCTAGTTTCCTTAGTTCTAGATTCTGCACTTTTCGATATAGGGGATTCCTATATTTTCATATTTGTTTCTGTTGTGGAGATCCTTGGGCTCTATATCTTTACCTCAACTGATATCTTGACACAAGACACTCCGTTGGAGACTAGAAAAGTTAGTGTATGTCGGTGCAAGGAGTTCCATCTTCAGGTTGATTTATTTCACTTATTATGAGACCTCTACATCATAGAGATGACGTGTTATGATGTCATTCTTATAATGGGCCAGTTAGTTCCCTTTCAAGAAATTTTGGATTTCTATCGTCGTAGGGTGAGTTTCACATCACCAGAGGGAAAATTGTTCCAACATAAGGGTGAATGGGATGTCCAAGCAAGAAGAGAGGGACCCGAGCATCACAGGTTGGGAGGAGTTACATACATTATTTCTAGTCTATATCGGGATGACCAGCAGACATCAAATATGGACTTTATTCTAGGGGTGGATCGTTTTAGGGATGTCTTTTAAGAGGACATTTCATGTTTCCCTCTGGAACGAGAGGTAGAATTTTCTATTGATCTTATTCTAGGAGTGGAACTGTAATGCCACGACCCCAGTTACCCAAAGTCGGTGCATTATTTTAATACATTTTCATGATTACAAGGATTCAATTCTCGAAGGACCGATTAGTTTAGCAATCTTGGAAAATAGATTACATACATGAATGTTACAGTGCACTTTAAGACATACGAAAAAAAATAAATAATATTCATGAATACCATTATTCCCTTGGCCTAACCCTACATATCAATCACAATACCCTTCTTGGAATCCTGGGAAAAATAAAACATTGAATTGGGTGAGCTCAAACGCTCAGTAAATGTAAGTAATACAGTGGAAAATGACATAAATATTAAGAATGGTAAATAATTGAAACCACATGCCCTTACCAATAATAAGCATGAATAATTTTATAGAAAGAATATGATATGAGTAAATAATGCTATAATAAAACATAATCATCAGTATTCTACTAGTTGAATGACCACATGAACCATCAATATTACTTCCATAATGAGGGAATGTATAATGTTGGACATTCTGAAACATTTTGTCAAGGCCTCAGCCAAGACGTCTAAAATGATTAAGGCCTCGGCCAAAACCATAAGTCAAATTGGGAAAGGTCCTCGGCCAATTCCATATCTAGTTGTCTCATGAGACCTACTGATGCATCGAGGAGCTATAACGGGATCCACCCATCACATACTAAGTCCAATACATTCCTCATATAAAAAGGTTTAATCATATCACTAACATTCATATTAAAACTAGCATACGAAATGAAAATACTTTAACCATAAGAAATGAATGGTATAAAAATAACACATCCATAGTCAAACATATAACAAAAACATCAATACAATATGGAAGTTTTGTATCATAATAAATCAACTTCAAATAAACATAAAATCCATCAAAGGATGTTGACATAGATGAAATCCAAGCATTTTTTTAGAGAAATATCTATTTATATTTTGAAATAATTTAAGAGTCACATAAGGAAAATATTTATTTTGAAAATATTCTTATAAGCTTGTAAGGGAAGCTTCGATGATTTTATAACGGCGGAAAATATCTGCACCTGCTGTAAAAGTTAAAAACATTCTTACCTTAAATTTGTCAAAAAGGTCAAAAAGTACCTTGTTTGGAAAATGACGGAAAGATTAATTTCAAAAAAAATAATGTTATAAATGACATTAACCCATTTTCTAGTAAATAATAAAAATGTTTTGAAATTTATTTTTAAGAAACATGGATGTGGATAATAAAGAAGTCCCAGTAGATTATTACGTATAAACAAGCTCGAATAATGAAGAGATTGTGAAATAAACCCTTACCTGGTACTTTTCCTTGGTTAATCGTAGGTTAACCTCCTATATAATGGTGAAATAATTGTTATTGAATTATACAATAATCATATATAATAATATGATATCATATATGATCTTTTAACATCTCTTTGTTAGAAAAATCTTAGTATTATCGTCATTTTGGGTGTTAACTTACTCGTTTTATTTTATATAAGCAGTGTTTGTTATAGATAGGTTGTATCATACTCATATCCAGAATGATATTATGTCCTTAAATATTATTTTTAATCATCCAATAAATCTTAGTCTTGAATGGATACGATGGGGAATGAAGCTCATCGAGTTCGTGGAGACAGTAATCTGTACGTACGCACGAGAGACAATATCAGTCTTTTGATATTAAAATAATATATAATTGGATGGTATATCATATAGAAAGAATCATTATAATGTTATATTTATTATTTACCTGAATTATAAATCATTATTATACCCATGTAAATAATAGTATATTGAATAACAATTACGCCACAATGTGGAGATGGTAGGTCGTACGTACGCACGTATGGTGACATGTCATTCAAGGGATGGATATAATAATTAATTTGTTTGTTCCATAATTATAATAACGTCAAATTATATATAATATACTATAGTTATTATTTTATAATGGAAATAACAAGGAACGAAGAAGTTGAAGAAGAAAGGAACTTTATAGAGGGTGGTGAAGATGTTACCTCTTCTTCGGGTTCTTCTTTTTGATTTGATCAAAATTTCTCATTATAATGGCTTTAGGATCAAACTAAGGCCTCTAGGATGAAGTGAGGGAAGTTGGGGGGATATTTGGGTTGGTTTTGGCCGAGCCAAATGGCTTTGAAGGTGTGAATTAATGAGAAGGGGGAGTTACCTTTTATAAGAGGGGTGAGGGGCTCTTTAGAAAAAACATAGAGTATTATTTTATAATATAATCATATTCAGTTTCTAATAGATCCAAAGCAGATTATTCAAAGTATAAGGTGGGTATGGGTCGAAATATTTTTAACCAGTATATTTTAGAAAGGTTTGGGTCATTATATTAACCATATATTTTAGTTTTAACTCTTGGTTAATTAGTTTAACACTTACCATGTCACAATGTATTTTTATAATATATAGTTAATAAACATACTATATACATCCAAGAGACCCCCAAGTCATCCATTAATGATACACCAATAATTATATATGTCCTTTGGCTGAACCTTATGTTTTTATGAATAAAATATAAATTAATAATATAGTATTTTTTTTAAACATTCATTTATGTCAATTTTGACACTACTCAATAATTGATTTTTGTTAAAGTCTTAACAACTTTATTAATTCAAAAAAAATTCATTTAAGAAATCATAACATGTCATATTAACCAATAAAATTCGTGTATGTCATCAAAACTTTCAAATTATATTTATTTTAACATTTATATTACCAATTTTTTGATTAAGAGAACATTGGTGGAAATTAGAGACATATAATTGGAAGAAAAACATAAATATTTATATGTTGTGATTGAGGTCATCAATCACAAAAAAGTTTACAATTGAGGTCCTTAAATTCAACAATCTATGGTGATTTAAAATTCCATCAGTTCAACAGAACATAAGGTATTAGTATAACACATTTTGGGTTTTAATATTCCTTCAATAAAGTATAAGAATTAATTTCTTCATAGAATAAGAGGAGAAAAAAAATATACTTGACAAGTAGAGTTCCATCCTTTATCTAGTTTCTACCAAAAACTAATCTTTCACTCTAAAAGATAGTAGAACTTAAAAAAATATTCTATTTATCCTATTCGTTTGGGGTTAAAAAAATGACTTTATAATCCATCTACTAGACCTTCTTAAAATAAACTACATTATTTAATCTAGGACATCTCGTGGGCCAGTGGTAGGTGATACACCCCTGCCGTCCTTCAGTTGTGGGTTTAAGTCTCACAATCTTGTTAGACGCGACAGGTTTCCACCCGACCTCCGAGTTGTCCTTTTTATAACAATCGAAAAATAATCTTCAGAAATTATTTAACCCTAACAATTCTATCAAATGTCAAATATAATCCATTCCAACCTTTATACTTATCCAAATTACCTCTGTCAAAACTCACAGTCCAAAATTTATAAGGAAGGTAAATATAATGAAGGGCTTTTTTTGGCCACGTAATAACATGTGAATACCTTCATCATGTATTCTTTTAAAATATGGTAACACCCTGAATTACCATAAACATTATTGATTACATTCCTGCTCCATTATTCCTTATAGAATACTAGATATATTCCTTATATCCAAAAACTTTGAATATTCCAACAATGATGAAATATAAAAACTATTAATCAGTTCCAAGGTAGTCAAGAATATCTAATATAATTTATCCAAATCAATAATCTCTTATTCCAAAATTACTACCTCAGTATCAAGACCATATTAAGGATTACCTTTCCTTCAACCATGTATTTTCAAAAAAAGATTAAATTGTTGTTGAGTCACTTTTCATAGTACTATATAACCTCAAATAATTAGTGAAATAGTACTGCAGTATAATCCTTATTTATATCCATAATTCAACTCACCAGTACATCATTGATACAACACACAAATGAAATAATTCTTTAATAACAGCATATGAACACTAGTCATTCCACTTCATATGTGGTTGTATCATAACTTTATTATTATCTAATAGCATCATTTACAGCATAGTCCGATAACTGGGACATTGGTTCGCATAGTGTCCAAACTCCTTACAGATGAAGCATTGTACATTTGAAGCCTTTTTCTTAACCTTACAGTCACGTTCTTGGTGTCCTTTTTTCTCCACACTTATAACATACTCCCATTCCCTTCAAGAATTTTCCAACGTGAATCTTTCTACAGTTATCACATATGGGAAAATCCTTCTTTACCTTCTTCCTTTTATCTATCCTTGTCTCTACCATCCTTTCCTTCTCTGGATTCCCTTCAAATCCATAGGACTCCGAGAATTCTTTACTTATCTTATCAACAGATGATACTATTTATTCATATGATGATAATATGTGGGAGACTATTTCCCTTCTAAATTCTTGATTAAGACCCTGAATTATATGATCCTTCTTACTCTTTGGATCATGTGTATTATTGGAGTTCTCATTCCTTCTATTGGGTGCCATTTCTAAACAATGTCATATACTAGATCAGTTTATGAATCAAGATACATAATTCCATACTTGTAAAACAATTAACATAAATTTAACTTTTTATGGATATAATACATAATCATGAAATTGTTTTCTTTGTGTAAGTATATACTCATAAACCCTTCATAATGGTTTGTAATGAAATTGAGAATTATCCTAAGCATATCCCCCAGGAGTGTCATAACCAAGAGTGCAACAAGGCCCGTTTTCATGCACCAGTTCCCGTTCGAGTCTATCTCAAAGCGGTATTTTTGGCTTTTACCCCTAGGTACATCTATGTCAGATCCGCCTCTACCTGCTCATATCTAGACAGGGATGTATTGATTGGAAAACACACAAAATCTCTACAATACCAAAATTCTAGGATGTTCTTCTATAATAATCCTCAATGTCAATCTTAGGGTAATGCGCTCTAATCAGAGTTTATCTAAATCTAGTTTCCAAGGTTATTGATAAACTTCCTATGATACAAACTGTAATGCCCCGACCCCAGTTACCCATAGTCGGTGCATTATGTTAATACATTGGCATGATTACAGGGATTCAATTCACAAAGGAAGGATCATTTTATCAGTCTTGGAAAATACATTACATACATGAATGTAACATTGTACTTTAAGACATACAAGAAAAAGATAAATAATCTTCATGAACGCTATTATTACCTTGGCTTAACCCTACATATCAATCACAAAACACTTCTTGGATTCCTGGGAAAAATAAAACATTGAAAGGGGTGAGCTCAAACGCTCAGTAAGGGTAAGTAATAAAGCGGAAAATGACATAAATATTAAGCATGGTAAATAATTGAAACCACATGCCCTAACCAATAATAAACATGAATACTTTTATGGAAAGAATATGATATGAGTAAATAATGTTATCATAAAACATAATCATGGGTATTCTACTAGTCGAATGACCACATGAACCATCAATATTATTTCCATAATGAGGGAATGTATAATGTCGGACATTCTGAAATATTTTGTCAAGGCCTCAGCCAAGACGTCTAAAATGATTAAGGCCTCAGCCAAAACCATAAGTCAAATTGGGAAAGAACCTATGCCAATTCCACGTCTTGTTTTCTCATGAGACCGACCGATGCATCGTGGAGCTACATCGGACTCCACCCGTCACTTACTAAGTCCAATACATTCCTCATATGAAAAGGTTTAAACATATCATAAACATTCGTATTAAAACAAGCATATGAAATTTCAATACATTAACCATAAGCAAAGAATGGTATAAAAATATCACATCCATAGTCAAACATAACACAAAAACTTCTATACAATATGGAAGTTTTGAATCATAATAAATCAACTTCAAATAAACATAAAATCCATCAAAGGATGTTGACATAGATGAAATCAAAGCCTTTTTTAGAGACATATCTCTTTATATTTTGAAATCATTTATGAGCCACATAATAAAAATATTTTTTTTTAATATATTCTTATAAGCTTTTAAGGGAAGCTTCGATGATTTTATAATGGCGGAAAATAGCCTCACCCGCCGTATAAGTTAAAAAAATTCTTACCTTAAATTTGTCGAAAAGGTCAAAAAGTACCTTGTTTGGAAAACAACAGAACGATTCCTTTAAAAAAACATAAGGGAATAAGTGAAATTAACCCATTTTATAGTAAATAGTAAAAATGTTTTGAAATATATTTTTAAGAAAAATGGATGTGGATGATAAAGAAGTCCCAATAGATTATTATGTATAAACTACCTCGGATAATGAAGAGATTGTGAAATAAACTCTTACCTTGTACTTTTCCTTGGTAGATGGTAAGTTACCCTCCTGTATAATGGTGAAATAATTTTTATTGAATTATACAATAATCATATATATTAATATGATATCATATATGATCTTTTAACATCGCTTTGTTAATAAAATCTTAGTATTATCATCATTTGGGTGTTAACTTACTCATTTTCTATTATATAAGCCGTGTTTGTTATGGATATGTTGTATCATACTCATATCCAGAATAATATTAAGTCCTTAAATATTATTTTTAATCATACAATAAAATTTAGTCTTGAATGGATACGATGGGCAATGAATCTCATCGCGTTTGTGGAGACGGTAATCCGTACGTATGCACGAGTGACAATATCATTCTTTTGATATTAAAATAATATATAATTTGATTGTATATCATATAGAAACAATCATTATAATGTTATATTTATTATTTACATCAATTATACATCATTATTATACCCATCTTAATAATAGTATACTGAATAAGAATTACACCACAACGTGGAGACTGTAGGCCGTACGTACGCACGTATGGTGACATGTCATTCAAGGGATGGATAGAATAATGAATTTGTTTGTTCCATAATTATAATAACATAAAAGTATATATATGGTACTGGAGATATTATTTTATAATGGAAATAACAAGGAATGAAGATGTTGAAGTAGAAAGGAACTTTAAAAAGGGTGGTGGAGACATTACCACTTCTTCGGGTTTTTCCTTTTGATTTGATCAAAAGGGCTCCTTAGGCTGGCTTTATGATCAAAATAATGCCTCTAGGATGAATTGAGGGACGTTTGGAGGATATTTGGGCAGGGTTTGGCAGAGAAAAATGGCTTTGATGGTGTGAATTAATGAGAAGGGTGAGTTCCCTTTTATAAGAGGGGTGAGGTGCTCTTTAGAAAAAACATAGAGTATTATTTTATAATAAAATAATATTCGGTTTATAATGGATAAAAAGTGTATTATTCAAATTATAAGGTGGGTATGGGTCGAAATGGTTTCAACCAATAGATTTTAGACAGTTTTGGGTCATTATATTAACCTTATCTTTTAGTTTTAACTCTTGGTTAATTAGTTTAACACTTACCATGTCACATTGTATTTTTATAATATATAGTTAATAAAAATACTATATACATCCAAGCGACCTACAAGTGGTCCATTAATGATACACCAATAATGATATAAGTCCTTTGGCTGAATCTTAGTTTTTTAGGAATATAATATAAATTAATAATATAATATTTGTTTTAAAAACTCATTTATGTCAATTTTGACACTACTAAATAATAGATTTTTGACAAATACTTAAAAACTTTATTAATTAGAAACAAATTCAATTAAGAAATCCTAACATGTCATATTAACCAATAAAATTTGTGTATGTCATCAAAATTTTCAAATTATATTTATTTTAACATTTGTAATACCAATTATTTGATTCTTTCATTAATAAGGAAAATACTGCATCATTATTGGGTCATATATATTTTTACTTTTTCAATGTCTAAAAATTATAAATAAAAGATCATTATTTAGGAAATATTTTTAGATTTCTAATGAATATTTATAATTGAAAATATAACATATATAACCCTTTGTAAAAATTGTTTTTCTAAAAGATATAATCTTATGTCATTTTTGTATATACTTTATCTTAATTAAAATAAAGTGTCCCTATCACCTACAAGTGGATCCATGGGGTCCCAAAAATCGACCCTAAGATGCCCATGTTCAGAAACGTATCTACCAATAAGGTTAGGACACGTTTTAGGATAATTTATTATTATTATAATATTATTATTTAACCCTTATTTACCGGATTTACCCTTTAACCATGGTAAATAAAATATTTACCGAAGTAATTATTCAAAATGTCTAAAAATAAAAGTTACATATTTACAAAATTTGGACATCCTGATTCCAAATATGGAATTCATTTTTCAAAATTCAAAACACAAAAGTGGAATAAATTAATTTAAAATTAATTCCCGCTGTCAAAACAAAAAGCGTGTTTTTAAGATATAATAACTATCAAAAGACTAACACTTGTTTATGTCCGGTTTAATTTTGAAATTATGTCCAATGACCAAAATTTTATTAAATGGTAAAAATATTTTCTAAATATACTTTAAAACCACTCAAATTAATAATTTATCACTATTAATTATTTTGATTAAAAAAATTGTTTTAAATTAAAATTTAATGATTTTAACTATTCATCAAAATATTAAAGTTATCCAAAAAGTACAAAAATTTCACCCTAGGCTAAATTCGATATTCCAAATCCAAAAATGAAGTCCATTTTGAGAGATAAAATTTATAAAATTTCATAAATTAGATATTACTATTCATAACGGCTAGTTTGATTGGTTGTGGTGTGTGATAGAACTCGAAGTTTCATACAACACACGCAACTATTTTATTCAAAGAGAAGCGTATTGTGGATGCTTGGGGTGTTTCATTGTAAATTTTTGATGTACCCATTCTAAAAAAATAAATTTATTTAGTTAAATTGAATATATAAAAGTTTAAAATATTGGCTTTAAAAAGGGTTCATTGTTAAAAGTTGGTAAAAGTTCATTTTTGAAAAATACTTCTTTTTTCTGAAAAAATGAATTTGTTCTTACATTATGTCTAAAAAACTCATAATATTGATTCTAAAATTATAAGGATTATATAATGTTCAAAATTTAGTTAATACTATTCATAACCTCTTTTGAACAGCTTGTTTGAAAAGTCATGATGCGCTTGAACTCGGTGTTGCTTGTAGTGCAAGTTATTGAATTATTTTGAAGAAGTAACACACTGTGAAATTTTTGGGTGTTACAGGAACCGGTGACCATTCCACTTTATAAGATGGATATGGTAGAGTTATAGTATCTTAAGAAGTAGTTAGAGGAGTTAAAGGCCATGGGTTTAATCTGACCCAGTACTTCTCATTGGGGTTCTCCAATCCTATTTGTGAAGAAGGAAGATCGTACCCTCAAACTTTGTGTGGATTACAAAAAGATGAACCAGGTGATGGTCAAGAATAGATATCCCTTGATGATGATTAATGATATGTAATGCCCCAACCCCAGTTACCCAGAGTCGGTGCATTATTACATAACATTCGAAAGATTACAAGGAAATCATGTCTCGAAAAACCGATCAGTTTAGTATTATTGGAAACAAGATTCATACATATGATCCACTTTACCGCTTGAAGAGAAATACAACAATAATATATTTCATTAGAAGAATCCAAGCCACCTAGATTATTCCTGTAGGTCACTCATAACTAACTTCTTTATATCCTGGGAAAATGAGACATAGGAAAGGGGTGATCTCAAACCCTCAGTAATGGTAAGTAATTATGCGGAAAATGACATAAATATTAAGAATGGTAAATGATTGAAAACCACATGACTTTACCAATAATAAACATAAATACTTTTATGAAAATATTTTGAGCTGTGTAAATAATTTCATAATAAAACATAATCATGGGTATTCTACTAGTCAAATGGCCACATGAACCATCAATATTATTTGCACAATGGGGGAATGTATAATGACGGACATTCTAATACATTTTTTCAAGGCCTCGGCCAAGACGTCTAAAATGATTAAGGCCTCGGCCAAAACCAAAAATCAAATTGGGAAAGGGCCTCGGCCAATTACACATCTAGTTGTCTCATGAGACCTACCGATGCATCGAGGAGCTATAGCGGGCTCCACCCATCACTTACTAAGTCCAATACATTCCTCACATGAAAAGGTTTAAACATATCATAAACATTTGTATTAAAAATAGCATACAAAATTTCAATACATTAACCATAAGTAATAAATGGTAAAAAATAGCACATCCATAGTCAAACATATCACAAAAACTTTAATAGAATATGGAAGTTTGTATCATAATAAATCAACTTCAAATAAACTTAAAATCCATCAAAGAATGTTGACATAGATGAAATCAAAGCCCTCTTCTTAGAGACATATCTCTTTATATTTTGAAATCATTTAAGAGTCACATAAAGAAAATATTTATTTTGAAAATATTCTTATAAGATTGTAAGGGAATATTTGACGATGTTATAACGGCAGAAAATAGCCGCACCCACCATATAAGTTAAAAAAACATTCTTACCATAATTTTTTCGAAAAGGTTAAAAAGGACCTCATTTGAAAAACGATGGAAAGATACCTTTATAAACTTATTATAAAATTTCAAAAAAGGGTATAAATGAATTTAACCCATATTCTGTAAAATATTAAGAATGTTTTTGAAATACATTTCTAAGAAACATGGATGTGGATGATAAAGAGGTCCCAATAGATAATTACATATAAACAACCTCGGATAATGAAGAGATTGTGAAATAAACCCTTGTCTTCTAATTTTTCTTGGTTTATGGTACGTTAACCTCATTTATAATGGTTAAATGATTGTTATTGAATTATACAATAATCATATATATTAATATGATATCATATATGATCTTTTAACATCGTTTTGTTAATAAAAACTTAGTATTATTGTCGTTTTGGGTGTTAACTTACTCATTTTCTTTTATATAAGCTGTGTTTTTTATGGATAGGTTGTATCATACTCATATCCAAAATTATATTAAGTCATTAAATATTATTTTTAGTCATCCAATAAAATTTAGTCCGAATGGATACGATGGGGAATGAATCTCATCACATTTGTGGAGACGGTAATCCGTACGTACGCCCTAGCGACAATATCATTATTTCGATATTAAAATAATATATAATTGGATGGTATATCATATATATAGAATCATTTTCATGATATATTTATTATTTACATGAATTATACATCATTATTATACTCATCTAAATAATAGTATAATGAAAACAATTACACCACAACGTGGAGATGGTAGGTCGTACGTACGCACGTATGGTAATATTTCATTCAAGGGATGGATAGAATAATGAATTTGATTGTTCCATAATTATAATAACTTAACAGTATATATAAGGTACTAGATTTATTATTTTAAAATTGAAATAACAAGGAAATAAGAAGTTGAAGAAAAAAAAACTTTAAAGAGGGTGGTGAAGACATTACCTCTTCTTCAGGTTCTTCCTTTTGATTTGATCAAAATTGCTCCTTAGGATGGTTTTATGATCAATCTAAGGCATATAGGATGAATTGAGGGAAGTTTGGTGGATATTTGGGCATGGGTTATCCAAGACAAATGGCATTGAATGTGTAAATTAATGAGAAGGGGGAGTGCCCTTTTATAAGAGGGGTGAGGGGCGCTTTATGAAAAACTTAAAGTAATATTTTATAATAAAATAATATTTGGTTTATAGTGGATCATAAGTGAATTATTCAAATTATACGGTGGGGATGGGTATAAATTCTTTCAAACAATAGATTTTATATAGGTTTGGGTCATTATATTAACCTTATCTTTTAGTTTTAACTCTTGGTTAATTAGTTTAACACATACCATGTCACAATGTATTTTTATAATATATAGTTAATAAACGTACAATATACATCAAAGCGACCCCCAAGTGGTACATTAATGATACACCAATAATGATATATGTCCTTTGGCTGAACCTTATATTTTTAGGAATAGAATATAAATTAATAATATAATATTTGTTTTCAAAAACTCATTTATGTCAATTTTGACCCTACTAAATAATTGATTTTTGTTAAAGTCCTAAAAACTTTATTAATTCTAAAAAAAATTCATTTAAGAAATAAAAACACGTCATATTAGCCAATAAAATTCTTTTATGTCATCAAACATTTCAAATTATATTTATTTTAACATTTATAATACCAACTATTTGATTCATTCATTAATAAGGAAAATATTGCATCATTATCATGTCATATATATTATTAATTTTGAAATGTCTAAAAATTATAAATAAAATATAATTATGTAGTAAATCTTTTTATCTTTCTAATTAATATTTATAATTGAAAATATAAAATATATAACCCAATGTGAAAATTGTTTTTCTAAAATATATAAGCTTATGTCATTTTTGTATTTACTTTATCTTAATTAAAATAAAGAGTCCCTATCACCTAAAATTGCCTCCATGAAGTCCAAATAATCGACCCAAAGATGCCCATGGTCGGACATGTATCCACCAATAAGTTTAGGACATGTTTTAGGGTAATTTATTATTATTATAATATTATTTTTTAACCCTTATTTACCGGATTTACCCTTTAACCATGGTAAATAGAATATTTAACGAAATAATTATTCAAAATGTTTAAAAATAAAAGTTACCTATTTAAAAAATTTGTACATCATGATTATAAATATGTAATCTATTTTTCCAAATTCAAAACACAGAAGTGGAAGAAATTAATTTAAAATTAGTTTCCGCTATCAAAACAAAAAGCGTGTTTTTAAGATATAATAACTATCAAAAGATTGACACTTGTTTATGTCTGATTTAATTGTGAAATTATGTCCAATGACCAAAATTGTAATAAATGGTAAAAATATATTCTTAATATACTTTAAAACCACTCAAATTAATAATTTATCACTATTAATTATTTTGATTAAAAAAAGTGGTTTTTAATTAAAATTTAGTAATTTTCACTATTCATCAAAAGATAAAAGTTATCCAAAAAGAACCAAAATTTCACCCTAGGATAATTTTGATATTCCAAATCCAAAAATGAAGTCCATTTTGAATGTTAAAATGTATAAAATTTCAAAAAGTGGGTATTACTATTCATAACAGCTACTTTGATTGATCGTGGGGTGTTAGAATCTCGAAGTTGCATAAAATGCAAGCTATTGCATTACTCAAAGGGAAACGTACCATGGAAGCATGGGGTGTTACATTATCCCCTCCTTCAAATAATTTATTCCTCGAAATTATATAAAAGTACTATCTAAAAAGTATCGGGTGGTTCATCATCATAAGTTCCTCGGGGTCCCACGTTGCCTCTTCCATCTTGTGGTTTCTCCATAAAACTTTTACTAGATGAGTCTTCGGGCTTCTCAGCACTTGTTCTATCATATCGAGAATCCTGGCGGGCTCTTCTCAATAAGATAGATCGGGTTCTACTTCTAATTCCTCATAGGTGAGTACATGCGTTGGGTCGGGCATGTATATTCTCAACAGTGATACGTGGAACAGATCGTGTACTTTGGAGAGACTTGGCGGCATTGCCAATCGGTAAGCTACAACCCCAATTCATTCTAGAATTTCAAATGGTCTGATGTACCTGGGACTCAATTTAACTTTCTTACCGAAACGTATAACTCCCTTCCTTGGAGATACCTTCATAAAAACATGATCTCCTGTATGAAATTCCAAATGCTTCCTTCGATTATTTGTATAGATCTTATACCTACTTTGAGCTGCTTTAATGTGGTTTTGGATTACCTTTACCTTTTCCATCATTTCCTCCACTAGTTTTGGGCCAACAAATTTTCTTTCACCAACATCATCCCAACAAGTTGGTGTACGACATCTCTTTCCGTACAATGCTTCATATGGTGCCATCTGAATACTCCAATGGAAGCTATTGTTATAGGAAAACTCTACCAGAGGTAAATATTGATCCCACATACCCTAAAAGGAAAGTGAGAAAGATCTCAACATGTATTCTAAGGTTTGAATAGTCTGTTCTGATTGTCCATTTGTATGAGGGTGGAAGGCAGTGCTCAAAAGAAGTTCAGTATCCAAGGCCTTCTGAATACTCTTCTAGAATCCTAAAGTAAAAAAGGGATCACGATCAGAAACAATCGACAGGGGTACTCCATGAAGTCTCACAAATTCTTTAATATATAGTCTTTCTAGACGTTCGAGTGGTAAATATTCTCTTATAGTAAGAAAATGTGCTGACTTGGTAAGATGATCAACAATGACCCATATTGCATCGTTCCTTATAGGAGTCTTTGGTAGCCCCATGACGAAGTCCATCGTAATATTACCTCATTTCCACTCCGGTATGGGAAGAGGTTGCAATACTCCACTAGACTGTTGCCTTCCAACTTTCACTTGTTTACAAACCATAGATCATGACACAAAATCAGAAATCTCCCTCTTCATGTAGTCCCACCAAAAATGTTCCTTCAAATCTCTATACATTTTGGTGCTCACAGGGTGTATAGAGAAATTGGAGCTATGAAAATCATCTAATAATTCCGTTTTTAGATCAGGTATATTGGGAACACAATGTCTCTTCCCATACTTCAAAATTCTATCTTCATACACAAGGTCAGTCAATCTCCCATCATTCATAGCTTTAATCTTCTTTTGAAACACTTCATCACCAGTCTGAGAACTCTTTATCCTTTCTATTAAAGATGGTTTTGAAACCATTTGAAAAATTATTTATGTTTAACCTTCCATGGTGAGTCCCATATCCATATTTACTAGATCCATCTATATATGATCCTTTTCTACTCTCATCTTGTTCAAAATTACATGATCCTTTCTACTCAAATCATCTGCCACCTTATTTGCCTTCCCCGAGTGGTAGTGTATCATGAAATCATAATCCTTAGGTAGTTCAAGCCATATCCTTTGCCTCATGTTGATCTCTTTCTGTGAGAAAATATATTTCAAACTCTTGTGATCAGTATAAATCACACATTTTCACCATAGAGATAGAGTCTCCAAATATTCAAAGAAAATATTATAGCAACTAACTCAAGATCATGAGTAGGATAGTTTTACTCAATAATTTTCAGCTATCGTGATGCATAGGCAATAACTCTATCATTCTGTATAAGGAAACAACCAAGACCTTTCTTCGATGCATCACTATAAATAACGAACCCATCATTCCATGATGGTAGAGTCAATATTGGAGCATTGACTAATCTTTTCTTCAGTTATTCAAAACATTTTTCACACTCTTTTGTCCAGACAAATTTAACCCCTTTACGTGTGAGATTTGTTAATGGGTTAGCCAACTAGGAAAAGTTCTGGATGAAACATCGATAATAACCTGCAAAACCAATAAAATTGTGTACCTCGATTATACTCATTGGTGCTGGCCATTCTTGGATTGCCTTGGTCTTAGAAGGATCAACAGAGATTCCATCCATAGAGACAATATGGCCAAGAAAATAAATCTCCTGAAGTTAGAATTCACACTTTCTAAACATCCCATATAATTCATGCCTTCTCAGAGTCTTCAATATAATGTGCAAGTGATTTTCATGATCTTTATAGCTTTTGGAGTACACTAAGATATCATCAATAAATACCACTACAAATTCATCAAGATATTCCTTGAAAACTCTGTTATATAGATCCATGAAAAAAGAGGGTGCATTAGTCATCCCAAAAGGCATTACTGTAAACTCGTAATGCCCGTACCTGGTTCGAAATGCTGTCTTTGGAATGTCATCCTTCTTCACACACAACTGATGATATCTAGATCGAAGGTCAATCTTTGAAAAGTAATGAGCTCCATGCAGTTGGTCAAATAAATAATCAATATGAGGTTGGGGATATTTGTTATTTATTGTTATAGCATTGATCTCCCTATAGTCAATGACAACCTCATAGATCCATCATTCTTCTTAACAAAAAGGACAGGGGCTCCCCATGGAGAAACACTAGGGTGAATAAATCCTTTATTACTCAATCCCTCCAGTTTTTTCTTTAGTTCAAATAATTCCACAGTGGCCATTCTATAAGGGGTTTTCGATATGGGCCTTGAACCAGGAATTAAATCAATGGAAAACTCAACTTCTCTTTCCGGAGGATGTCTAGGTAAATCTTCCAGAAACACATCTACATATTCTTTCACAATAGGTACATCGTCTATTTGAACATTCCTTTCCTCACCCACTGTCATTTCATTCTCTTCCTCCCCAATAATTGAATTTAGTTGAGCTACTAGGGGTGGATCTAGATAAGAATTAGGTGGCGACGATTATGCTCTAAAGATAAGGTGTTCCTTATCATAATCATCAAGAATCATTACCTCCTTCTTCTTACAATAAATCATCACATCATGGTCTGAAATCCAATCCATACCAAGGATTATATCAAATTCAATCATAGGTATGATGATTAGATCAGTGGATAAAGAAAATTTATGTGCTCTAATGGGGACTGATTCACAAAAAATCGATGCAATGATACTTTCCTTATGAGTTTTAACTGATAACTACCTTATTAAATCAAATTGTAAATATCTAATATTCATAGAAAACTGGGAAGATATGAAACAATTTGATGATCCAGAATCAAATAATGCATTTTCTAAACTTGAGGAAACCATTAAATTACATGACACCACATCTTTTGGGGCTACAACCTCAACATTAGTGATTGCATAAGCTTGGACTTAATCCCATTTCCTTTTCTGAGGTAAGTTTCCTTGACACTTAGGACATTCATTTTCATAATGTCCCATCTCCCTGCAATTGTAGCATTGAACATTGGTAGCATCTTTCTTTCCTTTACAATCACTAGCTAGATGGCCTTTCTGTCCACATTTGTAGCATACTCCTTTTCCTTTTAGACAGGCACTAGGGTGGTTCCTTCCACAATTATCACAGGGTGGAAATTCAATTCTACCATTCTTCTCTGTTTCCTTATTTCCTTTCCCAGACTGTTCAGTAGATCTCTTCTTCTCTTGCTTTGTTTTTAAGTCAAAAGAATTAGAGAATTCCTTTTCTGTCTTGATAGCACATGAAACAATATCTTCATATGATGAGAAGGATTGCGAGACTAATGCTCTACGGAGGAATGATTTTAACCCATCAAAGAAATGATAAATCTTACTCCTTGGGTTATGTATTTAATCAGTAGTATGCCTCGCTAACCTTGTAATGTTAGCCTCATACTTTGCGACATTCTCATCGTCTTTCTGCCTCAGGCTCCGAAATCGCCTTTCCATATCTGCTTGATGGTCTCAAGGAAAGTATTTTTCTAAGAACAACTCTTTGAACTCCCTCCATTCCATATCTGATACTTCATCATCTTCATTCTTGTTTTGTATCAATGACCACCATTGATCAGCATCTCCATTGAGGCGATAAACTACCATGACAACTTTTTCCCTTTCACTACTCCCCAAGGCATGGAATATTTTCTCTAAGAAATTTTTCCATTGCTTAGCTACTATGGTATTTTTACTCCCATTTAATTTCAGTGGTTGTTGCCTCATGAAGCGATCTAACATTGATCCTCCATGCTGTGGATCAGGGTGCTCCATACGGGTAAGGTTATTATTCATAACCTGGGTGAGTTGTCACAGTATGGTGATCACCTGACCAGCACCAGGTTCATCACTAGGTCCACTATAATTATCTTGAGTAGGAGGTAAATACCTACATGGAGTGTGTGCGTTGATACGGTTTCCATTTCTTCCACAAGGATCCATTTCTAAACAATGGCATAAACTAGATTAGTTTATGAATTGAAATATATAATTCCAAACATCTAAAATACATAACATAAATTCAACAGTTTATGGATATAATCTATAATCATAAAAAAGTTTTCTTTGGGAAGTATATACTCATAAACCTTCATAATGGTTGGTAAAGAAAATGAGAATTATCCTATTCATATCCCCCAGGAGTGTCATAACCAAGAGTGCAGCAAGGCCCGTTGTTGTGCACCAGTTCCCGTTCGAGTCAAGATCAAAGTGGTGTTTTTGGGTTTTACCCCTAGGTATATCTGTGACAGAGCCGCCTATACTTGCTTGTATCTAGATAGAGATGTATTGCTCGAAAAACTCACAAAATCTCTACAATACCAAAATTCTAGGAAGTTCTTCTATACTAATCCTCAAAGTCTATCTTAGGGCTATGTTCTCTAATCAGAGTTTATCTAAATCTAGTTTCCAAGGTTTGTACTAAACTTCCTCTGATACCAACTATAACGCCCCGACCCCAGTTACCTAGAGTCGGTGCATTATTACATAACATTGGCATGATTACAAGGAAATGATGTCTTGAAAGACCGATCAGTTCAGTATTATTGGAAACATGATTCATACATATGATCCACTTTACAGCTTGAAGAGAAATACAAAAATAATATATTTCATTAGAAGCATCTGAGCCTCCTAGATTATGCCTGCAGGTCACTCATAACTAACTTCTTCATATCCTAGGACAATGAAACATAAGAAATGGGTGAGCTCAAATGCTCAGTAAGGGTAAGTAATTCAGCAGAAAATGACATAAATATTAATCATGGTAAATAATTGAATACTACATTCCTTTACCAATAATAAACATGAATACTTTTATGGAAAGATTTTGATCTGAGTAAATAATGCCATAATAAAACATAATCGTAGGTATTCTACTAGTATAATGACCACATGAACCATCAATTTTATTTCCATAATGAGGGAATGTATAATGTCGGCCATTATGAAACATTTTGTCAAGGCCTTAGCCAAGACATCTAAAATGATTAAGGCCTCGGCCAAAAACATAAATCAAATTATGAAAGGGCCTCATCCAATTCCACATCTAGTAGTCTCAAGAGACCTACCTATGCATCGAGGAGCTATAGAGGGATCCACCCGTCACTTACTAACTCCAATACATTCATCATATGAAAAGGTTTAAACATATCATAAGCATTTGTATTAAAACTAGCATACGAAATGTCAATATGTTAACCATAAGCAATGAATGGTATAAAAATAGCACATCCACTGTAAAAAATATCACAAAAACTTCAATAAAATATTGAAGTTTGTATCATAATAAATCAACTTCAAATAATCTTAAAATCCATAAAAGGATGTTGACATAGATGGAATCAAAGACCTTTTTTTAGAGACATATCTCTTTATATTTTAAAATCATTTAAGAGTCACATAAATAAAATATTTATTTTGAAAATATTCTTATAAGCTTGTAAGGGAAGCTTCGATGATGTTATAGCAGCAGAAAACAGCTGCAGCCGCCGTATAAGTTAAAAAACACATTCTTACCTTAATTTTTTCAAAAAGGATAAAAAGGACCTTGTTTGGAAAACGACGGAAAGATTACTTTATAAACATTCTTATAAAAAGTCAAAAAAGGGTATAAATGACTTTAACCTATATTCTGTAATATAGAAAGAATGTTTTGAAATACATTTTTAAGAAACATGGATGTGGATGATAAAGAGGTCCAAGTAGATAATTATGTATAAACAACCTCGGATAATGAAGAGACTGTGAAATAAACCCCTACCTTGTAATTTTCCTTGGTTTATGGTAGGTTAACCTCCTATATAATGGTTAAATAATTCTTATAGAATTATAAAATAATCATATATGATCTTTTAACATCACATTGTTAATAAAATCATAGAATTATCGTCGTTTTGGGTGTTAACTTACACGTTTTCTTTTATATAAGATATGTTTGTTATGGATAGGTTGTATCATACTCATATTCAGAATGATATTACGTCCTTAAATATTATTTTTATTCATCTAATAAAATTTAGTCTTGAATGGATTTTATGTGGAATGAATCTCATCGCGTTTGTGGAGACGGTAATTTGTTCGTACGCACGAGCGACAATATCATTATTTTGATATTAAAATAATATATAATTGGATGGTATATAATATATACAAAATATTTAAAATTTTATATTTATTATTTACATTAATTATACATCATTATTATACCCATCTAAATAATAGTATATTGAATAACAATTACACCACAACATGGAGACGGTAGGCCATACGTACGCACGCATTGTGATATGTGATTCAAGGGATGGATATAATAATGAATTTGTTTGTTCCATAATTATAATAACATCACAATATATATATAAGGTACTGGATTTTTTATTTTAGAATGGAAATAACAAGGAATGAAGAAGCTGAAGAAGAAATGAACATTAAAGAGGGTGGTGAAGACGTTATCTCTTCTTCGGGTTCTTCCTTTTGATTTGATCAAAAGGGATCCATAGGTTGGATTTATAATCAAACTAAGGCCTCTAAGATGAATTGAGGGAAGTTGGGATGATATTTGGGTAGGGGTTTTCTGAGCCAAATGGCTTTGAAGGTGTAAATTAATGGGAAGGGGGAGTGACCTTTTATAAGAGGGGCGAGGGGCTCTTTAGGAAAAACTTAAAGTATTATTTTATAATAAAATATTATTCAGTTTCTAATGCATCCAAAGTGTATTATTAAAATTATATGTCGGGGATGGGTCTAAATCCTTTCAACCAATAGATTTTTGATAGGTTTGGGTCATTATATTAACCTTATCTTTTAGTTTTAACTCTTGGTTAATTAGTTTAACACTTACCATGTCACATTTTATTTTTATAATATATAGTCAATAAACATACTGTATACATACAAGAGACCCCCAAGTGGTCCATTAATGATACACCAATAATGATATAAGTCCTTTTTATAGTCCTTAGATTTTTAGGAATAGAATATAAATTAATAATATAAGATTTGTTTTAAAAACTCATTTATGTCAATTTTGACACTACTCAATAATTGATTTTTGTTAAAGTCTTAAAAAATTATTAATTCGAACCAAATTCATTTAAGCAATACTAAAATGTCATATTAACCAATAAAATTCGTTTATGTCATCAAAAATTTCAAATTATATTTATTCTATCATTTATAATACCAATTATTTGATTCTTTCATTAATAAGGAAAATACTGCATCATTATTGTGTGATATATATTATTACTTTTCAAATGTCTAAAAATTATAAATAAAATATAATTATGTAGTAAATCATTTTATCTTTCTAATGAATATTTATAATTGAAAATATGACATATATATCCCTATGTAAATGTTTTTTTATTCTAAATGATATAAGCTTATGTCATTTTTGTATTTACTTTATCTTAATTAAAATAAAGTGTCCCTATCACCTAAAAGTGGATACATGGGGTCCCAAAAATAGACCCAAAGATTCCCATGGTCGGACATGTATCTCTCAATAAGGTTAGGACACGTTTTAGTGCAATTTATTATTATTATAAGATTATTTTTTAACCCTTATTTACCGGATTTACACTTTAACCATGGTAATTAAAATATTTACCAAAGAAATTATTCAAAATGTCTAAAAATAAAAGTTACCGATTTACACAATCTGGAAATCCTGATTCCAAATATGGAATCCATTTTTCCAAATTCAAAACACAGAAGTGGGATAAATTAATTTAAAATTATTCCCCGCTGTCAAAACAAAACGAGTGTTTTTAAGATATAATAACTATCAAAAGATTGACACTTGTTTATGTATGATTTAATTTTGAAATTATGTCCAATGACCAACATTGTATTAAACGGTAAAAATATATTCTAAATATACTTTAAAACGACTCAAATTAATAATTTATCACTTTTAATTATTTTGATTAAAAAACATTTTTTTAAATTAAAATTTAGTAATTTTCACTATTCATAAAAATATAAAAGAATCCAAAAAGTACCAAACTTTAACCCTAGGATAATTTTGATATTCCGATTCCAAAAAAGAAGTACATTTTGAATGATAAAATTTATAAAATTTCAAATAGTGGGTATTACTATTCATAATGTCTACTTTGATTGATTGTGGTGTGTTAGAATCTCGAAGTTTCATACAATGCAAGCTATTGCATTACTCAAAGGGAAACGTACCATGGAAGCTTGGGGTGTTACATGATATATTTATTTATCTTTGAGGAGACTGGGTGTTCTCCAAGATTTACTTGAGATGCGGTTATCATCAGTTGCGCGTTAGGCCATCAGATATACCTTTTACAGCCTTTCGGAGAAAGTATGATCTATAAAAGTGTGTGGTAATGCTGTTTTGTCTCAAGAATGCGCCATTATTTTTCAATGAAATGATTAACTGAGTGTTCCATCCATATTTGTATTCATTCGTGGTAGTCTTTGTGGAAAATATCTTGGTGTACTCTCACACTTAACATGGCCATTCTACCAATTTTGAGATCTTTTTTAGTACACTGAGAGAGAACAATTATATGCTATGCTCTCAAAATGCAACTTTTGGATGGACAAGATTCACTTCATGGCTCATGTTCTCTCAGAGAAAGGAGTATCAGTAGACCTAGAGAAGTGAGAGCAGTAGTTTCCTGGGAGCATCCAAAGAACTTCATTGAGTTGTGGAGTTTTCTAGGGATGGATGGATACTACAGACATTTCATACACAACCTTTCACGCTTAACAGTGAAACTAACGGGCCTGAATAAGAAGGGTGAAAAGTACTTTTGGTCAAATTCATGTGAGTCATCCATTCAGGTGCTGAAAGGGAGGTTGAACTCAGCACCGATACTAGTATTGTCAGAGCTAGTCAAGAGTTATTCTATTTACTATGATTCACCAGGTATCAAGTTGGGAGTAGTGCTTATATAGGGGGAAGGAGTCGTTGAGTATGGGTCTTAGCATTTGAGGCCACATGAGAGGAATTACCCAACACACGATCTCGAGTTGGCTACAGTTGTCCATGATTTACGTTGTTGGAGACATTATCTTTTGTGAGATCTTTTTATGGTTTTCACCAATTAAAAAAGTCTCGGGTATATCGTTATTCAGCAGGATATGAATATGAGATAACAAAGGTGGGATGAGTACCTTCAGTATTTTGATTTTGAGCTTTCCTATACGCCTGGGAAAGGCAATGCAAAAATCTTATGCATTAAGAAGTAGGAATTAAATACAGGCAGTTCATGAGGCCAAGAGTGAGTAGAAACTTATGGCTCTATTCTTTAAGATGCATTTGGAGGTGTACAAAAGAGAGGGGTAGATGTTTCATTCTTCTGTAGCTATTACCTATACTCTACTTGATCGAGTGCGAATGAGGCAGCTATCAGATTCTGAAGGCCTAGTCCTATATGGAGTGTGTCATGAGGGGACCCTATTATAGGATGGAGCCTAGGAAACGATGAGATCTTGCACTTTTATGGGCATGCATGGGTGTCAGCAGACATGCGTAAGAAGCTAATGTGGGGCTTTCATTCCTCAATTTGGGCATTTCATCATGGTGTCACCAAGATGTATTGAGATATTCACTCTCAATATTGGATGCAAGGTATAAAGAGAGATGTTGTTGGGTTTTTCATGAGGTGTTCCACCTGTCAGTAGGTGAAGGCGGAGCATCAGTGACCAGCAGGGCTTTTACAGTAGCTACCCATTCCCCACTGGAAGTGTAATGATGTCGTGATGGACATTTTGATAGGCTTACCAAGGTCACCTTGAGGGAACGATGCAGTTTGGGCTATCATTGGCAGACTCACGAAGGTTGCACAGTTCTTGCTGATCAAGGATACCTTCAGTGTGGATGAGCTGGGAAGGTTGTACATTTGAGAGATTGTGCACTTACATGGGGTTCCACACTCCATCGTGTCATACAAGGATGACCATTTTACTTCTAGGGTTTGGTAGGGACTACAAAAGGATTCGGGTACCCAAGTACTTCTTAGTACATCTTACCATCCCCAGACAGATGGCATATCCGACCATACAATTCAAGTGCTGGAGGACATGATTTGAGCATGCTTTTTAGATTTTGGAGGTTCTTGGGAGAAGCAAATACCTCTTGTGGATTTTGACTAAAATAATAGTTTTCAAGAAACTATTCATATGGAACCTTATGATGCTTTGTACAGTAGGCCATGCCAATCAACCTTATGTTGGATGGAGGCAGGAGATGCACCTATGATGGGACCTCTCCTTGTCTAGGAGACCACAGAGCAGGTGGAGTTAATTCTAAAGAGGATGGATACTGCATAGTCACAACAGAAGTCTTATGATGATTGACGGAGAAGACCTCTATAGTTTGAGGTCAGACATCAAGTTTTTCTATGTGTCACACCGGGGTTGCGACATAGGTGTATTAGGAAATAGGGAAAGCTTTTATCGAGATATGATTGACCATTTGAGGTTTTTGAGAGAGTCGGTTTGATTGACTATCGGCTGTAGTTACCTCATTGGTATTGGGATATGCATGACATATTCCATGTCTCTTAGCTACGTTATTAGTTCTCGGCCCTGTAACATGTTTTTCAACCTGAGGAGGTTGAGGTAGATGTGGACGCCTCATTCAAGAGGAATCTTATCTAAATTATTGTTCATAGTGAAATGTTATTCTTTGGCTGGTATATTCCTCTGGTACGGGTTGTATGGCAGTATGGAAAAGTATAGGATGATACATGGGAGAGGGAGGTTGATGTATGTCTGCAGTGGCCAGAGCTATATGTGGGTTCTTCTTATACACTGCCTTTCTAGGGAAATTCCTGGAAGAATTCTTTTATGGGGGGATGCTTTTAAGAACCCAGAACATCTTTTTAGGTATGAGTTTTTCATTTCTGGTTTATTTGATAAAAATAGGAGAATCTTTAAATTTATGGAGTACATGCCGTGTACATTATAGTACACACCATGTACCCAGTTGCCGCGAGTGACCCAGTACAGGTCATGTAACGACCGAGTACATGGTTGTGTGGGGTGACCTGGAGACCTCCTAATATGGGGCCTAAAAAAGTCATATACATGCCTTGTACTTTTAAAATACATGCCTTTTACTATTATTTGTAATTGTTATATTGTACTGGGGTCACATCATGTTCACAGAAAAAACCCTTCTTCTCAACCCATCTCGTATAGGAGAGATTGAAGCTGATAATTCTTCTTTGATCCCCCGACATGCTATTCATTCTCCAAATCAACCATCTTCTATTGCGTTGGAATCACCATGGTGAGTTCTTCCATATTCTATATCCTCATCTTTTTATTTTTTATATTTTGTGACATATTCTTGTTTGAGTATTTTAGAGGTTTTTGTAGATCTATAATGTTCTAGGTTGAATCAAAGGCTAATATTCAACTATATTGATAGTACAACGTTGAGGTAGGTGGTTTTTTATTTTCCATAGTTAGTCTTTAATTTTTTATAAAAAAGTTCCCAATAACATAGAATGGGATATTTCATGTTTAGGGATTTAGCCCTACTATTTTTTGATATGCCTTGTGTGCCTGATTAGAGGTTATTTAATTGTGAATAGTGTAATGACACAAAAAATCATTAATGAAAATTCCACATGATCTATTTAAATGTATTATTATGGTTACATAAAACGTATGGACTTATTTGGTTTTATGTTTTGGATTTTAAAATACGATTAATAATTGTGACCATTGTTAATATAGTCGTTTAATAGTGACCACGTGATTAGTATAAATATAGGGCTTTATAAATCTAATTTACTCAGACAAAGGAAGCGATGGCCTCGTCCAGTATACTTACCCCGTACGAAGCCCATTTGTCAAAGATCAAAAAGGAGGTGGTGTCATTGGGAATCACTCTTTACCAATCCCAAGACGGTCTTGAATACATTAAGCTCGAGTGGAACCACCTACGAGAGAAGTGGAAGTTGATAGAGATTACCACTCAAGCAATGTTATCTGAGCCACCCCAAGAGTCTGTCTACATCACACACCTTACCCTAATTTACTATGCGAGTGTTTTAACGGGGTTATATAACAAGACCCTAGTACTATTATTATTTACATTATTCTTGTATTTATATTGTACATTTTTTTATTATTTTTACTTTTTAAATTGTTTTTAAATCAGAAATAGTATTTTTAGTTAATATTCAACAAAGAAATCTATTTTGATGAATTAATGGATTTTTGAATTAAATAATATTTTAATAAAATAATATTATTATTATTAAATGTATTTTTATTAAATATAAATTATCATATAATTTTATGAATGCAATTGTAATTTTTATTAAGGTTTGAAAGCAGTTTTTGTCAAAACCCATTAATTTTCAATAAGTGTGGGTTTTTATTATAAAAACTAAAAATTAAAATATTTAAAAAATTATTTAGATAAATGAATATAATTTTTGAAATCAGTATGTCGAAATTATTCAATGGTAAATTTTTTATAATTATCTGAGATAGTCGGATTTTTGGGTAAAATTTAAATTCCAATTAAATATATAATGTGTTTTATGACAACATAATGACCCAATAGTGATGTAATATAAGACTATAAACATTATTTTCTTCCAATATATGTTTTAAAATTAAAATAATTTGATTTTGGGATTGTTTTATTTATTTTAAAAAGCTTTAGTGGACCCTTCAAGGCTTATAAAACATTTTGTCTTTACAAATTTTTTTTCCATGAGAGTGTGACTCACCTCCACATAAGGAACCCTGTTATTTTAATATGTTAAGATATTTTCCTTATAAAATATTTTTTTCCACTCCCATTTTTCAAAAACCATTGGCAAAAACAATGGTATGGTTTTTGGTTTTGATTAGTTTAATGTGAGGTGTCCCAAACCTAAATAATAAATAATTCCCTCTCTTTTCCTATATAAACCCACCCAAGATCCCACTTCCACTTCACTCAAAGCCTTTGGAGTTAGACCAACCACTTCCCTCCTCTCTCTATAATCCTCCCAAGGTGGCCCAAGCTCCCAAGAAGCCTCATCAAGCCTCTCCCAATCTTTTGGGATCGCACTTCCAAGTAAGGGATTCCTACCTTTCTCTTTTTATACAAGTTTCATAATATTGTTATTCCCTTTTCAATTATAAATGTTAGGGTGTGATTTTTTACCTCCCACATACTACAATATTTATGTTTCAATAATGGGATACCCTTTTCTCTCTCATTAATTCCTATCATGTACACCTGTTACCATACCAAACTTTTGCGAGGGATTTCTCTCTCCTCTTTTACATCCAAGTAATTATTTTGTATAATGAATCTAAATTACATTAAGATTCTTGGTACATATATCCATATTACCCCATTACTGTCCATTCCATTTACATATGATGATACACTCATTTCTCTCTCATCAACCATTTTCATGAATCCCTATGTCATGCTGTTATGTTGCCAAAAATGCACTACCTTTTTTCCAAGCCAAGATCATTGTGTAGTGAATACCATACTCATGTCTCTATCAAGGGTATTCAACTTTATTCACATATACACATTGAATTGTACTTTCATGTATTTATTACACATTACTTAATCGTGTAAGAAATTATGATGTTGATTGATTCCATGATATATGATCTGTGTGGCACATTTATACAAGAAATGTAATGTTTAAGAAGTGTGCGCCCTGATAGTGCTCCAATGCATTGGATAAAGTATAGTATCATGATATGTCATGTGAAACAAGTGTTGAATCATGATAATTCAAGTGATAAGAGGTTTTACTTATGCTTTATGTGCAATTTGGGTTTACTCATGATCCATGTGCAATGAGACTTGGCTCATGATAATTCCATGTTAAGTGTTGTTTCCACATTTCTAAGTTATGATTATCATGAATTATCATGCCTTTTTGTTCATGTTTATCTTGTGATCCATTGATATGACTATTGTCTAAAATGTATTTTATTCTTCATGTCATTCCATGTTTATTCCCTTACTGGGCTTTATAGCTCACCCTTTTCTTACGAATGTCCTCAGGTTATCTCATGCAATACTAAATACGAGGGAATGTAATGGTCATGTAAAGGAAGTTTTCAATAAGATGTCGCGTTTCATGATTTAAGTAGTTATTTAATGTTCATATGCCCCAAATAAACTAGACCTCTTGATCTTCCATGTCGTATCAAGTGAATAGTTTATGTAATAAATCATGTTTAAGTGTGTAATAAAGAGCAAGGTTGTCATAGTTTATATCAGATGGTAGGTTTAGTTATTTTTTGGGATTATGATTAGAAAACCATAGTGAAATCCTTAGGGATAAGAATAAGTATAATAAAAAAATCCATACATTTTGGTGAGTATTGAGTGAGTGTTTTATCAAGAAAATACATCTCTGTCTGGATACAAGTTAGTAGAGGCAGCTCTGGCATAGATGTACCTAGGGGTGAAAACCCTGACAAGTAGTTCTGGGCTTGACCCAGGGTATCCTGGTACACGACAACGGGCCATGATGCACTCTTTGTTATGACACTCTTAGGGGATATGCATTGGTAAATTCAAAATCTTAGTATGAACCATTATTAAGGGAATAAAAAAATCCCCTAAGAATATATGATAGAAGGTATATATGAAGCCTATAGATTCATAAGTTTTGGAAATAAAAGATATTTATAAGTCATATGTTTTTTTATTACACTTTATGTGTTACCCCTAACTTTATTTTTATTCCAGCCAATGGCTGGTAATAGGATGACTCGGGCTAACAACCCCCATGAAGATCAATGTGATGACTTGCTAATGAGATGCCCAATCCAATGGGAGCAGGAATCATGAACTTTGGTATGCTTCTATCTCAGTTAACTCAAGATTTTAATAGAAACATGGGTCAAGAGGAACGTTCGACCCCCCTTAAAAAAGAACAATTCTTTATTGAGAGCTTTATGAGATAAAGGCATCCTACTTTTAATGGATCATTTGATCCCTTAATCTCTGAACAATGGATCAACTCCATTGAAAAGAACTTATTCATCCTTCAATGTTCTAAACAGGAGAAGGTTATCTTCGATGCTTATCATATCGAGGGTAAAGATAATAAATGGTGGACATTGATCAAAAATACAAACCCTGAGGAAGAGATTGAGGCATTGGAATGAAAGTATTTCTGGAAGAAGTTTTTTGATAAATATTTTATGTGCATCCTCTGACATATTATGGAAAGGGATTTCCTTTCCCTCAAGAAAAAAGATGACGGATTTTTCAGAGCATACAAGGAAAACTTCACAAGGCTTGCACAATATGCCTCTGGCTTTTTCATTTACCCCGAATTCAAGGTTGACCGCTTCTTCGGTGGGATGAAACCTAGCCTGTGGAAAGCACGGGTGATCCGTGACTTTGACTGCTATGAAGAAATTTCCAAATGGGTCCTCAAGGTCAAAATGTAGATCAGAGAATATCAGTGGTATCATGGGGATAAGAAGCATAAGGTTGAATTCAATACAGGTGGTCTGATGGATAAATACAATGGTGCTAAGAAGATCTAGCACCCAATTTTCCAAAGGTGTAGAAAGAATCGCCATATAGATTTCTTGAAGGTGACGAGGAAATGATTTAGGTTTAGAAGAGTAGGGCACCTGGTTACTAACATTCGGCAAGAAATACCACCAGTTGTGATAGAAGAGAGAAATCTCTACTCAACCCTTAACACATTGTTCATTTCTTTAACTAAAAAGAACTGGGGCACTTTTTAAATTAGTTCCCTAAGACAAGGGTTTTTAGAGGCAAACAACAACCTCCAAAGCAGCAAGGGTGAGCTTTTTCCATCACTACTGCTGAAGTGAACCCCAACAATGAAGTGGTCACAGGTATGCTCATTATTCATTCAAGAATAGAGAATGTAAATTTTGATTCAGGTTCTAAGAATTATTTTATATCTCAAAAGTTTAGTAGAACAATCTCAACACCCCCAAAAATTATAGAAGTAAAGATGGCTGTGAGTACTGAAAATGGGGAAATCATTGCATCCCATGAATATAACTCCTCTGTTGTCTTAATCGGTGGACTGGACTTCCCGAAAAACCACATATTACTCCCTTTGGTGTAATCTGATTCAATTATTAACATGGATTGGCTTTCCTTATATAGAGGAAACATAAATTTCTGTGAGAAGGAAATCACTCTCCATGTGGATAATCGATCCCCGATTCTGTACAAGTGCAAGGAGGAAGATGAATCTTCTTTAGCTCCATAATCTTAATCATGGATATTACTTCCCTATGAGAACATGTATCTGTCTTAGATGATTTATTCCATGTAAGAATCCATCCTTGAAGACATACCTATTGTGAGGGAATTCCCTGAAGTGTTTCTCGAGGAATTGCCTGGTCTTCCTCCTAGAATAGATGTTGAATTCTCAATTGACCTTATACATGGAGAGTTGCCAATATCAAAGACTCTCTATAGAATGGTTATTGTAGAGTTTTAGGAGATAAAGAAACAACTACAGAAGAATCTAGATAAAGGTTTTATACACCCATGTGTTTCACCATGGGGTGCACCATTCCTCTTCATCAAGAAGAAGGATGAGTCAATGCACCTTTGCATCGATTATTATGAGTTTAAAAAAATAAAGATAAAGAACAAGTATCCTCTACCATGAATTGATGATTTTTTTGATTAGCTTCCTGGAGCACAATACTTCTCCATGGTAGATTTGTGGTCAGGATATAATCAAGTAAGGGTGAAGAAAGAAGATATTCCCAATACTACTTTTCGTAAAAGATACGGGCATTATGAATTTATAGTAATTCCATTCAGAGTCACTAATGCTCCAGAAATCTTTATGGACATGATGAATTGAGTCTTTAGAGATTACCTCGATAAATTTGTGGTAATATTTATAGATGATACTCTAATATACTCCAAAACCAAGTAGGATCATGAGGAGAATCTAAGAATTACACTAGAGACCCTGCGAAAGGATAAGCTCTAGGAAAAGTACAACAAGTGTGAGTTCTAGTTGAAGGATGTCTCATTATTGGGCCATATCATCACAATAAATGGAATATCTATGGATCACTCCAAGACAATTGAAATATAGGGATAACCCAGGCCAACATCGGTAATGTATATCCATATCTTCTTGGGGTTATCTGGATATTATCGATGATTTATGAGAAATTTATCATGATTGTCCAACCCTCTTACCAAGCTAACTCAGAAGGGAGTAAATTTTTCTTAGAGGGATGAATATTAAGAAATCTATAAGGAGTTGAAAAGGAGGCTTATCACTATTCCCGTGATCACTTTACCCATAAGTGGAGAACTTTTTGTGATATTCAGTGATGCTTCGAAGAAGGGTTTGGGCTGTGTGTTGATGCAAAATGAAAAATTCATTGCTTATGCTTCAAGGAAATTGAAATTTCCGGAGCAAAATTATACAAACACATGATCTTGAGTTGGAATTCATGATTGCGGTGTTAAAAATTTAGTGGAATTATTTTTTTGGGGAGAAGTGTGAAATATATACGGACCATAAAAGCCTCAAGTATATATTCACCCAGAAATAGATGAACATGCGCCAATAAAGTTGGTTAGCGCTAATCAAATACTATGACTGATAAATCCATTACCACACTGGGAAAGCGAAGAAGGTGGCGGATGCTCTATGTAGAAAGGGCCCGAAAATTCTATCATTGATGAGAATTGAAAAGGATCCAATCTTCTTAGATATGATGAATATGGACATGGGAATCATAAAGAAGGGAACATCATCAATCCTCTCAAAAATGATTTCTCAACCGTCTCTTTTATAAAGGTTAAAGGATGCTCAAAAGTATGATGTGGGAATTTATAATAAAGTTGAAGCTATCAGAAAATGTAAATTCTTGGAGTTCAATGTTAATGAAGAAGTAATTGTGAGATTTGGGAAAATGCTATGTGTTCCATCAAGTCCGGAGCTAAAGAAGGAACTTTTGGATGATGCCCATAGTTCAAATTTCTCTATTAACCTAGGTAACACAAGGATGTATCGAGATATATGAGAGAAATAATGGTGGGATAATATGAAGAAAGAGATAACTGATTATACATCAAGGTGCCTGGTGTGTTAGAAAGTGAAGGAAAAGAGGAAAAAGTCTAAGGAGATGATGAAACCATTTCCCATACCAGCACAGAAATGGGAGAACATCACCATGGACTTTGTCACCAGAATTTTGAAGACATCCAAAGGAAAAAAATCTAATCTCGGTTGTTATGGATCGACTTATAATGTCTACACACTTCATTTAAATTCAGGGGGATTTCTCATCAGATCAACTGGAACAGAAATATATTAGAGAAGTGGTAAGACTGCATGGAGTACCACTATCTATTATATCCGATCGAGATCCAAGATTCACCTCTAAATTTTGGAAGTGTCTTCAACATGATCTAGATACTGAATTGAACTTTAGTAAGGCCAATCATCCTCAAACTTATATCCAATCTAAGTAATCTATTCAGACACTGGAAGATATGTTAAGATCGTATTCAATGGAATTTAAAGGAGGTTGGGATCAAAATCTTCCTCTGATTGAATTCTCCTATAATAATAGTTTCCACTAGAGCATTCGAATTGCACATTATGAAGCCCTATATGGGAAGAGGTGTAGAAAAATGGATTGTTGGGATGAAGTTGGTGAGCATAAGCTGCTATGACCCGAAATGGTTGAAGAAATGGTGGAGAAGGTGAAAACCATTCAACAACATATCAAGGAAGCCCATAGTCGACAGAAGAGTTGTGAAAATTACCATTGATGAGACCTTGAGTTAAAATTTTGAGACAAGGTTTTTCTACACATATCTTTATAGAAGAAGGTCATGAGGTTTGGAAATAAATGTAAGTAAAGTCCTAGGTACATCGACCCCTTCAGGATTCTTGATCGTGTTGGGGTTGTGGCCTATCGACTAGCACTTCCACCTACCATGTCAAAATTAAATGATGTCTTTCATGTATCCCTCTTAAGAAAGTACATATTAGACCCTTCACATGTACTCTCTTTATAGGTAGTACATCCATAGGGTGATCTTTCTTATAAGGATAAACCAGTTAAGATCTTATATTGTAGAGAAAAGGTTCTACAAAATAAGACAATGCCCCTTGTCAAGGTGTTGTGAAAAACCACAAGTTTGAAGAAGCGGCATGGGAATTAGAGGAAGTGATAAAGCATAGTTACCCACATTTTTTTAGAGTGGTAAAAGGAAATTTCGAGGGTCAAATTTTTTAATGGGGGAAGATTGTAATGTCCCAAAAAATCATTAATGAAAATTCTTCTTGGTCTATTTAAATGTCTTCTTGAGGTTATGTAAAATGTATGGAATTATTTGGTTTAATGTTGTGGATTTTAGAATACTGTTATGAATTGTGACTGTTTTTAATATAGTTGTTGAACAATGACCACATGATTATTATAAATATAGGGATTTAACAAATCCAATTCACACAGACAAAGGAAGTGATGGCCTCATCCAGTAGACTTTCCCCGTAAGAAGCCCATTTGTTGGAGCTCAGAAAATATGTGGTGTCTTTGGGTTTCACTCTTGACCAATGTCAATCCTATCTTGAATAGGTTACGCTCAAGTGGAACCACCTATGAGAGAAGTAGAAGTTTATAGAGATTACCACTCAAACAATGTAATCCGAGCCACCCCAAGAGTCTATCACCATCACGAACCTTAGAAAAAGGTCTTATGCAGATGTTTTAAGAGTTTATGTAACAAGACCCTAGTACTATGATTATGTACATTATTCTTGTATAGAGAGTATACATTATTATTATTATTGTTAATTTTTAAACAGTTTTAAAAGCACAAAAATTATTTTTAGTTAATATTTAATTAATAAATCTATTTTGATGAATTAATGAATTTTTGAATTAAATAATATTTTAATAAAATATTATTATTTTTATTAAATTACATTTTATTAAATATAAATTATCGTATAATTTTATTAATGCAATTGTAAGTTTTATTAAGCTTTGAAAGCTGTTATTGTCAAAACCCATGAATTTTCAATAAATGTCATTTTTTATTTCAAAAAGAATAAATTCACATATTTAGAAAATTATTTAGATAAAATGAATATTTTCTTTGAATCAGGATGTTGAAATTATCTAATGGTAAATTTTTCATAATTTTCTAAGACAGTCTAATTTTTGGGTAAAAATTAAATACCATTTAAATATATAATGTGTTTTATGACATCATAATGACCCAATAGTGTTGTAACAAAATACTATAAACATTATTTTCAAAAATATATGTATTACCATAAAAATAATGTGATTTTGGGGTTTTTTTGATATATTTTACAAAGCTTTAGTGGACCCTTCAAGGTATATAAAACATTTTGTCTTTTTAAATTGTTTTCCTTGAGAGTGTGACCCACCTCCACATAAGCAACCCTATTATTCTAAGAAGTTCGTCCATTGGACTTATAAAATATTGTTTCCCCTCCCCTTTGGAAAAAACCACAGGCAAAAACCATGGGCTGGTTTGTGGTTTTGATTAGTTTAATGTGAGGTGTCCCAAACCTAAATAAAAAAGAACTCCCTCTCTTTTCCTATATAAACTCACCCAAGCTCCTACTTCCTCTTCACTCAAATCCATTGTAGTTAGACCAGAACATGCCCTACTCTCTCTATAATCCTCCCAAGGTACCCCAAGATCCCAAGTAGCCTCTCTCAAGCCTCTCCCAATATTTTTGGATCGCACTTCCAAGTAAGGGATTCCAACCTTTCTCTTTTTATCCAAGTTTATTAATATTGTTATGCCCTTTTCAATTAAAAATGTTGGGGTATGATTTGTCACCACTCCAATATTTCCCTCTTTATGTTTGGATAATACGAGACCCCTTTCTCTCTCATTAATGCCTCTCATGTACACCCGTTACCATGCCGAAATTCCGTGTTCGATTTCTCTCTCCTCTTTTACATCCAAGTAATTCTTTTGTATTATGCATCTAAATTCCATTAAGATTTTTGGGACATGTATCTATATTACCCTCTTACTTTATATTTAATGTACATATGATGATACACCCATTTATCTCTCATCAAGCATTTTCATGAATCCTTATGTCACGTCGTTATGCAGCGGAAAATGCACCTTGTTTTTCCAAGCCATGATCATTGTGTAGTGAATACCATACCCATGTCTCTATCAAGGGTATTCATATTTATTCACATATACATAATAAATGGTACTATCATGTATTTATTCCACATTAAATAATCATTGAATAACTTTTGATGTTGATTTATTCAATGTTATATGATTTATGTGGAACACTTATACATGAAATGAAATGCTTAAGAAGGGTGCACCATGCTAGCGTTCCAATCCATTGGATAAAGTATAGTATCAGTATATGTCATGTGAAATGAGTGTTGAATCATGATAATGAAAGTAAAATGAGATTTTACTCATGAATCATGTGTAATGAGGGTTTACTAATGCTCCATGTGCGTTGAGACTTGGCTCATGCTAATTCCATGTTAAGTGTTGTTACGACATTTCCATGTTATGATTATCATGATTTATCATGACTTTATGTTCATGTTTCCCTTGAACTCCATTGATATTCCTATTTTCTAACATGTATTGTATTCCTCATGTTATTCCATGTTTATTCCCTTACTTAACTTTATAGCTCACCCTTTTCTTACGCATGTCCTTAGGTTATCTCATGCCGTGCTAAATACAAGGGAATGTAGTGGTCATGTAATGGATGTTTTCCATAATATGTTGTGTTTTATGTTTTAAGTTGTTATGTAATGTTCCTAATCCCCAAATACACTAGACCTATCAATCTTCCTTATTGTATCATGTGAATATTTTATGTAATAAATCGTGTTTAAGTGTGTACTAAAGAAAAGGGTTGTCATAAATAGGGTTATTTTCTATGCTATGGATGTGTTTCACATGTTTGTTTTGATATTGACCATTTATTCCAGCTTTTCTGGTTAGGCTTCTTGTTTTCCATTCTTAGTGTTGTTAGGATGGAGTGATATTATCTGATGTTGTTATATGCTTATATTTTTTTAGCCAAGTAATTCTTGAAATCCGTTAGCCAAGTAGTTATTAAGATTTACTTTGGCTGTTGAACATCATTGTGCATGATTGAATTACACCGAGATGTGGGAAACTAGTGTAGTTAGACAATAGGGGGAATGGACACTGAGGTATTCCCAAGAATTACTGTTTACTTTTCATGTTATGAGACCATAGGGGGGATGGATGTGAGTGATCTATCAGCGTGTCTGTAGTTCCACATTGTTAGACCATAGGGGGAATTGGACGTTGAGTGCTTCCCTAGAGTGTCTGTAGTTTATAGATAAAAGAACACAAGGTGAATTGATGGTGAGTTCATCCTCAAAGAGTCTTTTCTAAAGTTGAACCAGAGGGGTTAGACTATGAGTACTTCCTAAAGGGTTTCTTGTGTTTTATTGGATGAACCATAGGGGTTAGGATGTGAGTATTTCCCATAGGGTTACTTGTTTTTGATTATATTCTTACTTGATATATGAAAATGAATGAAATTGAAACTGTTGGATTGTTTACTTTTGAGTAATTCCTTGTTTATTGCTTTATTTTTATTATTATCTACCATATATATTCACTAACTATTTGGAACAGATCTTTGGGTGGTTGCCTATTGGGATTCGTCTCACAACCTGTTTGGGCTATGATTTTGGGCCCAAAAAGATTACATTGTTGTAGGTATAGATAAGTTCAAGCACCCTTCTACTTCAGGTACTTGATTGTTGTGGAGCTGGAGGGCATGGGACCAAGCTGAGGCTTGCGATGCTACTAGGGTTTATTTTTTTTCTTTTTTACTTTGTTTTAGTACTGTATTCTAGTATCATGACTTGTTTGGATGCTTTCCTAGACATATGTATCATGACTCATTTATATATATGTGCTCTAGTTGTTTATTACTTCTAGTCTACCACTGTTTACTTATTAAATGTTATTACTTCTTTTTCTATTATTATCTGTTTATTTCTACTGTGTTACTCTACCAATGAGGGAAGATTTTTCCCACTATTACACCCATCTATCTCACTTCTAGTCGGCAACCTTTGTCATTTGGGGAAATGTGCTTGAGTCCATGTGACCAACCGGTTATGGGGTACCTCTGGGAAGCACCCAGAACTAGGACGTTACAGTAATTCCATGGTCCAAACTCTAAGGACTTAAACTATGAGTTGTGGTACTATAATGCCATGGTCCAAACTCTATGACCCTAAAATATGATTTGTGTTTCTATAATGCCATGGTCCAAACTCTATGACCCTAAACTATGAGTCATAGTCCTATCAACATGATGTTAAACTTTAAGGAACTCATCCCGAAAACATGACATTAAAATATGAATCGTTTCCTCATTGAAAGACGTTAAGATAAATAGTCCAAAGTGTCATAATTTCATGACAATAAAATGCACAATCCCTTAAAGAACTATGTATGACTTGATTCCTATCCTTGCAGGATACGTATTGATGCCCCAATCCTCCACCTTGGCCCTTCCACAATAAAAAAAATGCATTTATCATATCCTCTATCCACCCCCCCCCCCCCCCCACACACACACACACACTGGCGTGGGAAACCCTTATCATCCCATTTTTCTCACATCAATTAAAACTCCTGTGAGCTTAGGATTTGTGGAAAAGATTCCTTTAAGCAAAAAAACTATAGAGACATATGGTAGAACCATCCCCCATAGAGAATAAAATAAAAATGTTCATACCCCTATGTCTGAGCCAGATCGGTATAGGGAACATTTAGGACTATGTGTTGCTTGATTCCTTCTCTTTCAAGATACGTAGTAACACACAAATTTGGAATCTTATCCCATCTAGTGAAAAAATAATTCCCTCGCATGTCCCCATGCATGGGCCAAATATTTTTAGGGAACATTCAGAACAACGTATGTCATGATTCTTGCCCTTACAGGATATATAGTGACACTTGAATCTTGCAACTCGGTCCAGCCACCATTAAAAAAATGACCCTTCCCCCATGCATAGGATAAACTTTTATGGCGAGTCTATGAAAGTTCCTAACCGCATGACATGAAAATGTGAGATTCCTTAGGAGTTTGGTGTAGCCTGATTCTCAATGTTATAAACATTCCCCAAATTTCATGCACAACAAATTTCAATAGGTGATGGAAATTCCCAGTTTGAATTCTGAAAATGATAAGAAATAAAAATATTGTACTTCCAATACATATGAGTTAGATCTATGTGGAAGCTCCAATAGTTAGGGTTAATCACAGTCTGAGTATTTCTTACATTCCCATACACATCTTTCCCATTTTTCAAACTCCATAATCCAGGAAAACCTGGATCCCAATAATCATTCATAACCATCAGATATGGAAGGCTAGTGTCTGGAAAAGACCTTTATTTTACTATGAACATAATTCCTTGATGGATATGCATATTTCGCCTACAAAATGGCCATCAATCAACAGAAAATTTGTCTCCAGGAGAGTCCTCTCCTATCTCAGTACATTCGATGGCTTCCAAGACCCATGTCATCCCTATGGATTCTAGTTTCACCCCCAAAAATATGGTTTAGACATTCTATCATCACTCATGTATAAGGAATTTCAGGACACCTTGATCATGATAAACCCAAATCTATTAATCATCATTGTGAAAACATAATGTCCTCACCACACGACACTAACCTGCAAGGCCAAAATCATCATTTTTCTATTATGTTCAACTACATAGAATTGGAATAAGCCTATAGTTCTCTCTAATGTTGATTCTTCTATTCTTAGGTGGTGACCCGAAATCCCCGTAATACCTTGTATCTCACATCAAGCATAGTTCAATTGTGCTTAGGGATCATAACAAGAGACCCACCATGACATTATAGGCAATATTCTAGGAATTGTGTCCGAGTAGCACGAACCTAGAAGGCATGTCATAGTTCCTTTCCCCGTAAGGAACCCTATATCCTAGCCATATTAAATTAAATGAAAGGGTACCCCAAAGATGATATGAATGCCTCACCCTGTATATCAGTCTGATCTATGAAAGGGCTACCTGATTTAGTGAGTAAATCACAACTCTGATGTCTCTAATATATCTGGATACACTCCTACCATACCTCAAACTCCATGCTCTGAGAGATATTAAATCCCCATAATTTTCTATGGACTTCTTGGATGGAAGTCCAGTGTCTTGAAAACACCTTTGTTTGGCTATGCACATCATGACACAGTGGCTCTTCATATTTCACCTAAAAAACTGCTGTCAATCAGAGGAAAATTCTTCCCCAGGAGATTCCTCTCCTATATCAGCACACCCAATGGATTTGAAGCCCTGTAACAACCCTCTTGATTCAAGGGCCCTCAAATTCATGGTCTACATTCTCCTTCCTACCCACGTCATGGATATATCAGAACAACTGGGCCCGATTCATCTCTGGCCTCTTTTTGGTTTCTTTAAAATAAAGATACCCCATCCATATGCATGAAGTTGAACTGAATACAAATGAATATGTCTCCCCACTCATTTATGAGTTTCTCGGAGAAGTTCAGTTGAAAGAAATGTCCATTTTTTTGTTCAGGTGCACCCACTATCAAATATCACATACCATGTTCAGAAGGATCCCAATCTCTATAATCCTTCATTTTCATTAGAGATGGAAGGCCAATTTCCGAAAGACACCTTTGTCTAAAAATGCACATCATTCCTCAAAGGATCTACATATAACTCCTATAAAATGACTATCAGTCAAAAATAAATTTGTTATTGGTAGAGTCCTTTCTAGTTTACATACACTCTGATGAAATTCATGTCCTTTCACACCCCCGGATATGGAAAACCCCTGGATAACAGCTTACAAACGTTCCTCTTTCTAAATTCCCCTAACATAAAAGTGGGGATTTCTAATTGAACTAACCATTCACTAGCTATCCCTTACACAAGTAAGAATAGTATGGGAATAATTTCCCACTAAAAGTCGATATGAACGTCCCTAATATTTCTGGACACCATCACTCATATCGGCCACCCACTATGGATCCCAACAACCAAATGAAGTAAAAATGCTTCAATTCATACTCGGCCATCGGAGATGGATGGAAAATGTCCTGCAGATATATTTGTTTGGATATTCACATCATTCCCTAGTGGCTCTGCTTATATTTCCTACAAAATGGTCATCATTAAAATGTAAATCCATCCCAATGATAGCCATGTCCGACCTATATATGCCAAAAACGGCTCCCAAGTATCATGCATGTCCAAAATTCACAAATTTAGAGTCAAGAAAAATCCATAATCCTCTCTGAAGGATATTAGAACATTTTTTGATAAAGAATCCCAAATTGGGGACCCTTACACCTTGATTTTGGTCATAGTTTTTTGACCTAAAACATCAGTATTAATTTAGATTGGAAAGAATGTGAACTACTACCAAACAAAAGACTCCATACTTTCCAGAGTGAAAATCCGCAAAGGGAACCTCTGGATAAATATTGAGTATCAGTTCATTAATCCTAAACCATGTATGGTTTAGTAAAAAAATATGTTGATCCATAAAAAGAGATGTAAAACATTTCAGGTAGAAACCCCTCAAAGGGTGGCTTAGGAAGAAATCAAGTTATACCCACTTTTCCATATAGAGAAAGCTTAATAAATTTTTTTGGTAACAATGAAAAAGACACACAATTTTATGATTTGTTCTATATAACCTCATCAATAGTCAAACTATACTCCATGAGTCCCACATCTTAGGAAAAAATTAGAGCCTGATTCAATTATTTCAATTTCCTAGTTAATAATCATGGTTTAAAATTAAAACATGATAAAAATGAAATTTGTATGATTGGTTGTGATTAAATCATATTACAGGAAAAGATGAAGAAGAATAATTTGAGGTAAAATTGGTTCCATCATTTTTTTAAATATATGGTGGGCATACACACCCCAGAGCCTCTCCTCATAAGAAAGACATCATATTTAAAAAATATGTTCAGTAGAGTCATAGAGTTGCATAACAAATTGATGTGACTCTTCATTGGCTTGGAGAAGCATTAATAAATTCACATTCTCTGCCTTCGCGCTCTCCCATAGTGCCTCTTCATCCCTCATGGATTTGAGGCTAGTCTTTTCTCCTTCTTTCATTTTCCATCACCCCTCCACAATGGTGACCACGCCCCGAGTCCATTCTTATTTAATCCGCACCAGTTCCTGGCTATGTTGCTCCAATTCTTGGTCAAGTTGTTCTATCAAGTAATGGTGCTTTATGAGTTCATTTTCTAACCTTTCAACCGCTCCAGCAAGATTGGCATCTTCATCAATGAGAATTTTTCTTGTAGCAGTAGGATAAGTTGTCGACTCTACTGCAAGATGTTGAGATTCAAGCATACCAGTTACTTTTCGAGTAGCGACTGCCTGCCCTACTATATCATGAATACCCTGATAGTAAAATCCACAAGAACCCAAAACCATATACTAGTAGTGTAACTTTGTAAATTTCACTAGAATCTCAGTCAATGGGGTCTGAAAAATTAACCTCCAAATGTTCCTCAATGCCTTTTGCCGAATGGGATGAAGATCAACCAATATTTATTGATCGGTCTCGGAGTCACTTCTTGATGATGAAATATAGTAAGTAATGAATGTCACAACAGAGGGACTTGATTCAGCAGCTAAAGTGCGACTTGACCCTACAATTTCCTTGCCTCTAGTAATTTCAATAGAGGTCATGGTGGGGATGTCCACTAGTATTTCCAAGGCTTGTGGGTTGTTATTTTGAGAATAGGTATGAGACAGCTTCAATACCTCCCACCCCAATAGCAATATTGCTATACAAAACATATGGTCCTATATCTTCAATCATCAGTTGTGCTCTGTGGTTACTCGATAATACTGAAGACCTAGGGCCATGTTTGTCCAAAATACTAGCCCTCCAGGTGACCATCAAAAGGTTTCGGATTAATAAAAGGATTATAGGGATAATCAATCCATATAAGGGTACAATTCTTGAGATCATGGGGAAGAAAGCCCAAATTCTCTCAGAATGTGAAAAAATGGAACGATATCCCACTCTAAATTTTCATGGGTCAAAACATCAAACACCTCGATTGTGACTTCTCTAAAGCCTCCATGGGTAGGAGGAATATAAATCTATAAAGTGACTCCCTCTATAGGGGCAAAGGTTATTTGATGAAAATTGATTGACTCCTCAAGATTGGAAGCCCCTCCAAAACCTAGTAGGGCATTGGGATCGCCACTGGACTCAGTCTCTGCTATAAAGACTAACCTATCTCTCTCCAAGAGAGTTGGATCAGTATGGTCAATTGAGCCATAAACTTCTGGATGTCATTCTATTATTGGGGTAGATATTGTTTGAGTGGAAGCAGGTACACCTAAGGGGAAAACAGTACCCCCTGTCTCTTTATATGGCCATGTTTCCCTATTTCAGTCAACCGTAAAATATAGTGATCCTTCCTCTGCCCTAAAGGGGTCATGAGTTGTGGATACCTAAGTGGTTGTCATCTGGTTACCAATAGGCCCTGCGTCAAAAAACATACATGTACCTGTGAGTCGAAAATATAAGGGTAAATGGTTTAATCACCCGGTGAACAGACGATTACTTGTGATTCCCCTCTGAATGTGCTTTGACAATTGGGAGACTTGCATGTGTTTCTCTGATTATCGGGGGATGGCTCCTGAATAAGATCACTAAGAGGATCCAGAGGGGGCAATTCCCTAGAAGGGTCTTCAAAGACTGATTCCATGTGTTCTTAGGCTCTGGGGGACCCTTACACAGTACCCCATACAATTGATAGGGCACACTCCCCAACTACAGTACATCCATGAGAATAAATCAGGGAAAGGGACATATCCCGAGACCCTGTAGGCCCCTAAAAAATAAAAAGGGAAAGGGGGAACCATAAGCATATCTACATAAAAAGAATTTACGGTTAGAGGTTGCAGGTAAAACATCTCTAGTTGTCTGTGGGAGTACTTCCATCAATGACACGATGTCTAACTAGTAATTCTTATTTGTAAGAGTGTCGGTACACTTGTACATTTCATTCAAGTAGGCAGCCACCTTCTCAAGATCTTCGTTGGCTGAAATTTTAGATGGTCCAATGGACCAAAACCCAGAATGTCAAAACTTCGCCCCCTAAATAAGGATCTAAATGTCTTTATTTGAATCGTTCACACTCATTTCATCCCAGACTCTCTAGGAATCTGGAAATGCGACCGTAATTGGGATGGTGAGAGCTGGAGGGTTGGTTCAAGGGAGAGGAGGAATTTTCAACAACCGATAATGTTTTCTGGGTATCCCTTAAAACACATTAACTCATGATGATGGAAGTTTGCAAGATGTTTGGTGCAAGTAAAATTATTTTCCTGTGGAATCAGCAATAAGTGAGCCAACATCATTGTCATCCTAATCATCGGTCTCTAATCACATCATGGAAAGTACCTGATGTAATTATTTGTGGAAAACACATTGGGAATGGATGAATGTCCCAAGGTCCTAAAGGTAATGACCCACCATATCTTGATCCTCATCAAAGTAATGGTCAACAGGTGATGAAATATATCCGATACCAGTAAGAGAAACTTCCCTAATTTAGAGGATATGCAATAAATCATGAGGTGACCAAACGTGAGTAGATGGATGGCCTTTTAAAAGGTTTCATTTCCTTCAAGACACTAGAAAATTGGCCTCAGGGGGAATGTATGGTGGAATCCTGTTAGCAGCTTCAGAAGCTCGTTCAACCACCCGTGAGATCACAACCCCATATTTCACAATTTTGCTCAGGAGGGAACCAAGAGGCCTTCAGAGGAATTTTCCCAGTTGAGAGTTTTCAATAGCTCCCTTTTGTTTATCCTTTCCCTTTACCCAGGATACCATGGAAGTTGTCAAGATGGGAATCGGGTCCTCTAATTGGACATTGTGATATGATTTAACCTAGTCCTTAGTATAGTTTTTGGTGAGGAAGGGCACTGAATCCTCAGGATCTAAAAGTTTGGCCTAACACTAGGTGTCCTCCCTAGTGAACATTAACCATAGTTGATGGGAAATAATTTGATGATTCTATTGTAAATCACTATTGAGAGATTAAGGACACAACTTCTGGAAAGGATTAAATTGATGGCTAAATCTACAGGGTGAAAATCCCTCAAAAATAAGATACCCTCTGAAACGGGTGATGAGGACGCCGTCTATCAATGAAATGAAGTAACCTCAGTTGAAAAATCTTCAGAAGCATTATTTGTAATGGTTAAAGTAGGATAATATTAAGGGTGATAATATAAACATATGTAAACATTGAGATAAACCATTACGTCCTACTCTTTCCTTTCGGTTTTCTCTTCTTTCTTATCCTCTGAAGCCTAAGCTACTAGCATGACCCCACTGGTGCTCTAAAGATACAGTCGAAGGGTGGAATGTGTAATTGGTAAGGAATTGATAAATTAATAACCTCCTATGTGGGATCCCTTCTAACCCCAATGAATTTGGAAGGGCCTAAAAATCGGGTAAGGTGGCCCCCCTCACTGATTCGACCTAATTGGTGGTAAATCTCATCCAACACTGGGATAGATAAATTGATACATCTTCCGGTGGACAACTAAGAGGCCATGATAAAATTTGAGGCTCTTACACCACCATATTCCTGCATCGGTAAGAGAAACCCACTTAGAAACATGGCCAAAAAATCCGCTAGTAAAAATAATCGATCGTCGTCAGGGATGATCCCCCATACTCAATTATAAACCCTCTTCCAGGGTGGGACAGTAAGTACCTGCTCGCCTCCATGTGGTTTTGTTAGGACATGACCTGGGTCTTCATGGATCAGGCTCCATACTAGTATGCTTTACAAATGTTCCAAACCACTCATCAAACGAAACATCCTGATTTGGAAAAGAATCAATTTCCTTCAAAATTTTCTTCACTTGAACGGTGTGTTTCCTGGCTGATGGAGGGATTTTTTTCTCATCATCCCAAATAGAGGGGGGAGGAAGGAATTCATCATACATATCCCCAAAATGGGGAATTATGAGATTAACTGGATGTCCCAAATATTTATGCAGACCTCCACATGATTCAAATGGAAGGTGTTTATGTATGGACTCCACCTCCTCAAGTGTTGTGAAATAAGGGTAGTGGGACGACGGGTGTATGTTTGAGAAACCCAAGCAGCCTCGTATAGTACCACAGTCTACAACATAGTTAAAAATTCTTCATAGCTCGGGAGAACCCAAAAACTCCACCCTCAGTCTAAGACAAATGATCCTCTAGATCATAGATCCCACTAGGAGGACCAACCTTATTGGTCGTTCACTATAGATTTCCACAAAATGCATTGGTAGCAGTGGGCCATCTGGTCGGGCTTCCACTGCACTTCCTCAAATGTTTGAGGTGTGTAGTTCAGTAAGAACCCAGATGAAATATTCCTATGAAGGTACCTCCCCTTTATGTAAATAAATGACTTCAAGATAGATGTGTTAATTATCCACACAGTAGGATGATCAGTCAAATTTGGTACTGGGATCATTGTATCATACAATAGACAAAACCTGTAAGAATTAAGCCTATATAAAGATGGGTACTCCCATTTTCTCACCGTAAGCATATTCCACAGTGATTAGTGAAAGGGAATGACCAGAATTTTTTTGTCGAACAAAGCTGCCAAGTTCTTCAATATTTCATCAACCATAGTAATATGGGTAGTAATAGTAGCCTCAAAAGGAGTAGCGACATCAGCAGCATCCTATGAAAGATCCATTGTAGCCTGCACTAAAAAATCCAAAAGTTGAAAAAAGTTATTCCAATTAAATTTGTTCGATAAAGACCATGTAAAATGGACAAATGACATAAAAATATATCTTTATAGGACATTACATACTGTTACTAGGCACGTTATGTGGTTTCCCTATCCTGCATAATTTATGATACATCAGACTAAAACCCTACATACTACACAGTACACAGAGGCTTTGTAATGCGTACATCCATGGTATGCAAATCAACAGCAAGGTGTTGGCCCGTGGATCATTGGCCAGAAAAAAGAAGGGTTCATGGAAGGGGTATGCTAGGAACAAATTCATTTTCATGTTCATTCTCCAGAAATTATAGTTAAAGTGATTTAAGTTCAAATTGTTAAGTCTTAATGTTTGGTTCACTAGTTCATGCTCGGTATGCGGACACGCAAAGAGCGTAGCAGTTTCTTACATTGAATCCGGTTTTTAGTTTTAAAATTCCATAAAACTATTCCGAAAATAAAAAAATCAGTTCTCCAGAAGTAAATAGGTGGAAATATCGGTTTTTGGCTTGTATGAAGCGGTTCACGAGTATGGTTTTCGCAAAATAAGTTGTACTTGAATGAGGAGGAATCCGGGGGAGTCGATATCATTTTATTCTGCAAAAAATATGGTAAAGGAAAAATGATATGGGCCTCTATATATAGGTGTGGTCCCCTCATAACGGACCTATCTATTCTACCATGAACCACATTAGTTCCAGAACACTACAAATGAATAGTACCATTTTTGTTTCGAATAGACCCCATTTCAATGGGGGGAATTTCTAGTGTTCTAAAAATTCTGCCAAGGGAAGAAAATACTCCCACAAGTATTCCTACAAGTCCAAAAAAGTGAATGGACTGAAATTGAGTGAAAAAATTCTAAGAAACATGAAGGAATTAAAGTTGTCAAAATATTTTAAGTGGCCCACATACCATCACCAGGAAGGGTTCACAGACCACCTGGATCACAAACCACTGGTACGCAAAACGACCTGCAATGCGCTGGCCCACGGAGTGATGGCCAGAAAACCTAATGAACCATGTACTGAATTTCTGAAGGAATCATTCATATGAAGTCCATATGTGTACCATCTTGCAAACTCAGGAATTCACGGATGAAGAAAATTGGTGGGGTTCCGTGAACCATGATTCACAAACCGCAGCCTCCAGAAACCCCGGTTGACTTAGTCTTTTTTGGGTCAGGATATCTCTTCATTGGCCTCCATAAATGGTTCTTCATGATCATAGATATGATTTCACCAATGATTTATAAAATGATCACATAAGGAATGGATAGGGTTTGAATAAAAAATCTCAATGTGGATCCCAATAGTTGAAAGAAAGAACTCAGGGAAGATTCCGAATTCAGTCTTAAATCATCAGGAAAGCCCAAATTGAAATCCATGCTCTCCACATGTACAACCGGTCGCGAACCTTAAAACGGAGGAACTTAAAAATAATAAGAGAACTGAGAACGTAATTCGTGAAACTTCAAACCACATATTTCTCATGGATGAACTCCCCGAAAATGATAGTCCCTCGGTCCCTCATTCAATTTTTTGTTTTGTGTAGTGTATTGCTATGCAGATTTAATTTGGCACTATATGTTGCATCAGTATGTGAATTGAACCCAAAACAGCATTAAAGACCATATTTAGGGTTGTGTACCTGTATGGTGTGTGTTGGTCCATAACCATTCCCACGTACCACATTGGTATGTGGATGGCCCTCTGCCCACATACCACTATGGTATTCAGAGCTTCCTCCATCCCGCATAATAAAATAGTACGTAAAATGGGGTGTTTTTGGGTATTCTCTCCTTTAGATCCAATATCTCCCCTCTATTACCATCCAGTCTTCCATATTCCCTCTGTGAACCATTCCCCTAGCATCAAGCCAAATCCTCCTCCAAAACCACTGGACTCGTATAGGTGCATCAGTGTGCCCCCTTGAGTCTAAATACCCATGGTAAGCAGTCTCGCGAAGGCTCTCCCCCACAATAGTTCGGACTCCATGGATGTCTGTAAGTATACATTTACATGGTAACCTAGAGTCCATCCATGGGATACCTACGTGAACCTCCTTGTTCAACGGATTATGGGTGATCACCTGCTTTTCCATTCAATGAGGAATGGTGATCAGTCAAAGGGGTTATGTTTTCTTCCCCTTATGATGGGGACGACGCTCCTTCCATTCCAAGAATGCGTTCTGGGGAATGCCCATTGAGGTAAGTCCTCGATATTACAAAGTCCAAGCCACATTACCTTTAATTTCATCTCACATTAAAAGGTTCATCGCTTAACACCCTCACCCACCATAGCCTCGACCTCTTCTATCATAGGCTTTCCCTCTTTTATCAGCAAGAGAGGAGCCAAGTGGATGGTTGGATCTCTCACATCCTATTTTTTCTCCCAACAATCATGACTCACATGGGATTAGAGGTTTGTGATAATTACAACATCCTCAACCATACTGAACTATGAGAACTCAAATTTCTAATCTGACCAGGATATGTAGGATGCCTACTCAAAGACCCGATCTCAAAAGGGTGCCCTTTCTAAAAGGGGCCATCCTTCCATGTCCCCTCAAATGGGAAAATTATATATATAATCCCCAACCAATTTGAACTATGTTCTCTTTGATTCCTCTCCCAAGGATATGTAGGAATCCACTTTTATGGGTCTCACCCCAACATTAATTCACCTTCTGTCCCACCTGGATGACGATAAAATCCAAAGCACCTTATTGTATGGATTAAGTCTGTATTACCTTCATAGAATCAAATATATATACGCCTATGAAAATCCTCAAAATAAGGGGAATCCCATGAACATAATATTCAGGAATGAACCAAGGATTTACTAACATAAGAACACGACTTAAATTTATAAAAGAGTTCTGGAATAGTTAATAATCCCCCCCAAGGGGTGCGATGAGCCAGACTTCCCATCCTCTCAACCAATGGAGTCCTTAACTGTCTTTGGCCAAATCATTGTCCAATAAGTGACTTCATTTTGAAATTAGGTCCATGAATCATGGATACCAAGTCCGTTGGGTGTTTCTGGCTCCATGAATAAACCCTTTGGAGACCATCTGAAGAAATTATATCCTAGGAGGACCGATTACACTACTGCATGACCCCATGCAATGGTCGTTGGTACCATTTGACTATGGTGCCTCCCTCACAATACAAAAGGGATAAATTTAAAATTTCTCATAGGTTTAATAAAACCTTTATTTAAATGATAATTATATAGAACAGGTCAAAAAAATAAATGATGAATTTTACAATGACTCATCTCTATGAAAAAGAGGTGGGTGATGATTCTCGTCAGACCATTTCATCATCTCCCTGAATATGCCACCTCAGAGGCGGAATAGTGGGACAACAATTTCTAGTCATAATATTCAATAATGGATGAATGAAGGGCCATGTGTTATTTTATTTTTGGTTTTTTATGTAATATAATTCTCATTTTATGGGAGGGATCCTTATATTAGTCAAGGGAAAATGACCTTTTTATTGGTAGGATCATAGGTGTGGTGAGACCTTTTTGTGGCAGGTCGAGGTATAGGCTAGTTTCCAATATATGATAAGAACTTTTGATATCTAGTTTCTTGAGTAATACCATATTTATGGTTCAGATTAAGTGCATGTTGGAGTCCGTGGATTGGCATCAATATTGGGGTGGTCTTGGTGGTAGTTTAGGGTGATTGTTGGGGTTATTTAGGATTTATAATGTAATTTAGTGGGTTATGAATAGTTATTTATATAGTATAAGGCTTTTAATATAGATTCATGAAATGTTTCTGTGGGTGAAGTAGTTTTTTCTCAGGTTTTAAGGAGTTGAACATGAATTTCATAACATGGTTCAAGGAGTGAACCAGTTTCATAATGAAGTATAAGGGGTGAAACCCTATTTCATTAAATGATTCAGGGGATGAATTTTCTCATAACGTTGTTTAAGAGGTGAACCCTAATATTTTATCATGGTTCATGTGGTTAATCATGTGGTCAAAATTAGTTGATGTTCCATTTTTTGGTGAAATTCTTGGGAAGGAAGGGGTGGTATTGTGGTTTGGAGAACAAACATGATCCCATATGTGAGTGTAATAACCCGACCCTAGTTACTTAGAGTTGGTACATTATTATATAAAATCGGAATGATCACAAAAGATCAAGTCTTGAATGATAGATTAGTTTAGTAGACTTAGTGGTACTATATACATGGATACATTTTACATTACATTCTGAAATGGAAAAACTACAAAATTGTGTCTCCTTCGAAAACAATCATAACCTTTAGTCTATTCCAAAAAATCAATCATAATATAGTTATTCACATCCTAGGAAAAATAAAACATAAGAAATGGGTGATATAAAATTCTTAGTAATGATTACAATTTAGCGGAAACTATCATAAGAAAAAATAAATTTTTAAGGAAATGTATAAGACAAAAACACTAGCCTTTTAAACTTAATCTTCAGCATAATTTGGAAAAGATAAATCAAATAATTCCATTTAATTATTCACATGGATATTATACTATTCTAATAATCACATGTAATATCAATATATTATTTCATAATGATCTAATGCATAATCCCAGACATCATAACCACATATTCAAGGCCTCATGCCAAGACTACAAATAATAATTTTATCAAGGCCTTGTGCCAATACACTAGTTCGTCTCATGAGACCTAATAATGCATCTAGGGGCTATAGTGGGCCCCACCCGTCACATACTAAGTCCAATGCATTCCTCGTATGAAATGTCTAAAACATAATCTAAATATTCTTATTAAAACTAGCATACGAAATGTAAATACTATAACCACAAACCATGAATGATACAAAAATAGCACATCCAGAATCAAACATATCCCATTCAATACAGTATGGAAGAATGTATTATAATAAATCAACTTCAATAAAGAATAAAATACAATTAAGGATAATCACATAGGTGAAAATAATTAGTAAAACTATTGCTTTAAATATCCCCTTTCCTTGAAAACATTTAAAAGTTGCACTATGTATCAAAGAAATCATTTAACAGATATTTTTGAATCAAAGTGTCCCATACCACATTGAATCTTTTGAAATAAATTTTAATTTTAAAACATTAATATCTATATAAAAAATCATTAAAACTATTTTAAAAGCATGGACATTAATGAAAAAGATTTAGAATAATAAATCATTAAAACATTTAAAAAGATATTTTAGTTATAGAGTTCCTAACCAAATGAAAGACACATGAATACAAATAATTGAGGAGTAAAATTAATCAAAACATTATAATATCATGACAATAAAGGGATTCATGATATAATATTCCAATGGATATTATATACACCATATAAAAGTGAATTGGCGCATAACAACAAAGAAGTTTCAATGGAATGTAAATTGAGACGAAATCCCTTTATAAAGACCCTATCCTTAAATTAAGGATATGTAAACGACATAATTATGTGAAAAAAATATCAATACACTCAATAATATTTGATATTAAATTTAAATAAATCAAAGTACATTCACACATATTCTTGTAAAAAAAACCAATGACTTGGATGTTTAACTCGTTGAATGGAAATTGAGTTAAGATTACCCTTATCAAGTTCATATCATTAACTTCAGAATTTATAAATGGAGTTATTATGTGTATCAAAAGTAAATCCACACAAAGATTAGTGTAAATTACTACATAAATATATAAATAGTGATTTCACACATAATCTTGGTGTAAAATAATCAATGAAGTGTGCATAAAACCCAATGAGTAGAAATTGGAATTAGAATATACCTTACCGATTTGGTAACATATGAAGAAAACACTCCAGGAAATAAGGATCATAAAATTAAGATTTAAATACCAATAAATTAAATTATATTACACAAATAATACAATCATGGGTAGTATTTAAGTCACACAAAAGCAAATATTGGAAAATATAGCTGGAATCACACAATAATAAAAAGTGAGATAAAAACCCCTTACCTTGTACTTCTCCTTAGTAAAGGTACATTAACATCATTTATGATGGTGAAATAATTTTTATTACATTATACACGAACCACATAAATAAATTTGATATCATATATGATCTTTTAATATTTCTTTGTTAATGATATTTCAGTAGTATCATTGTATTGGGTGTTTACTGATTTGTTTTCCTTTATATGTTTTGTTATGTAAGTCATGTTTGTTATGGATAGGATGTATTTGATTAATATACATAATGATATTATGTTCTTAAACATTATTGTTTTCATCAAATAAAAATTACTCTTGAATGGTAATTATGGGGAAAGAAATCTCATCGTGTCATGGAGACTGCAAGTCGTACGTACGCATGAGTGACAATATAATTATATTAGTGGTGAAATCGTATGTAATTGGATGGTTATATTATATATAACAAATCACTAACATGTTTTATTTATTATTTACATCTGTTTTACTCATTATTACACCAATCCAAATAATTAAGTGTTGAATAACAAACTACACCACGACGTGGAGATGGTAAGTCATACGTACGTGCGTATGATGACTTTGCCATTCATAGGACGAATAGAATAATGAATATGGTTTTACCATATTTATAATAAAATGTCTTTATGTAGAACTTACTTGAGTAATTATTTTTATTATGGAAACAACAAATAAAGAGGTAGTGGAAGAAGAAAAGAACTTTGAAAGTGGTGATAAAATTATTACCTCTTCTTCGGGTGCTTCATTTTGAGTTGATCAAAAGGGATCCTTAGGTTGGATTTCTGATCAAAGTAAGGCCTATAGGTTGAATTTAGGGTAGTTGGGAGGATATTTGATCAGGGTTTGGCCGAGCCAAATTGCTTTGTAGGTGTGATTTTGAGAGAAGTGGAAGTACCCTTTTTATAAGAGAGGTGAGGGCCACTTTAGGAAAAGCATGAAATATTATTTTATTATAAAATCATTTTCGGTTTCTAATAGCTCAAAATGGATTTATTTAGATGATAAGGTGGGAATGGGTCAAAAACCTCTCAAATAATAGGTTTTAAACAAGTTTAGTTCATCATATTAACCTTATCTTCTAGATTTAACTCTTAGTTAAATAGTTTATCTTTTACAATGTCTTCTTGTATTTTTATATTAAATGGCTAATAAACATACTATAAAATTCCAAGAAAACCCCAAGTGGTTCATTAATGAAATATCTATAATTATATAAGTCACTTGGATGAACCATAGATTTTTAGGAATATTATATTATTTAATAATATATTATTTTTAAAAAAAACTCATTTATATCCATTTTGACACTATTTAGTATTTGGTTTTTTGTGGAAGTCAAAAAACATTATTACTTCAAAAAAATACATTAAATCAATTAAAAAAGTCATATTAACCAAAAAAATTATCGGAATGCATAAAAAGTCTCAATTCACAATTATTTTGGTATTTATAATATCAATTATTTTAATCATTCATTAATAAGGTTAGTACAACCTCATCATTCTGTCATAAATAAATATTATTATTTAATGTCTAAAAATTATAAATAAAATACCATGATGTGGGAAATATTTTTATATTTCTAATCAATATTTATAGTCGAATTTATATTATGTATAACTCTATATTACAAATTTTTAGTTCTTAAAATTTGAATTTAACATATTTAACTCTTCTTTAAATAAATTATAATAAATTTTCTAATCTAATCCAAGTGGATCAAAAGGATCATATTTTTTTCCTAAAGTTTATTTTTGTCAAAATACACTTATCCAATAGAATTAGTACATGTGTTAGGGTAATTATAATATCATTTTTACCTTTAATTTCCCTATTTACTTTTAACTGTGGTAAATAAAACTGAAAAGTTACTATTCACAAAAAAAATTATTTTCATCCAATTGAACCCAATTTTACTTAGAGATGCCAACTGTGTCTCTTGGAATTTTTAAATTCAATTCACAGAAGTGGTAAAATTATGTTTTATGAAAATTTACAAATGTGCATAGAAGGTGAGTAAAAGACGGTAAAAAGTTAAATAAAATTATATATATCTAATCTTATTATAAAATTAACTAAATTGGACTAATATAGGTATTATTTATTTATTTTGAATTTAAAATAAATTAAAATTAAAATTAATTGTTTTTATAAAAAGTCAGTTTTAAATAATAACACAGTGTTTTTCACTATTCATCAAAAATTGAAAGTTTTTAGAAAAATACAAAAAATTCACCCAAAGTTAATTTGGAAGTTCCAAATTTAAAAATTATTATTGTTTTACAAAATTAAAAACATAAGAAGTTTTTTTAATTAATTTTAAAAATATTCATATTGTTAAAACCAGAAAGTTGGTTTTTGAGAAGCAAAAACAATCAAAATATTGATATTTGTTTATGTCCAATTTAAATATAAAATTACTTCCAATGAAAAACATTGGATTAAATGATAAAAATATAATATAATTTCACATCAAAACCATTCAAATTTATAATTTACACAATAAATCATTTTGATTGAAAAGGTTGTTTTCAATTTAAATTTTGTATTTTTCATTATTCATCAAAAAATGAAATTTATCCGATAAGCAACAAAAATTTATGCAAACTAAATTTTTATGTCCCAATTATAATGAAGAAGTTTATTATGTAAAATTGAACATATAAAAGTGTCAAATTTTTGATTTAAAAATATTTCTCCATTAAAAGCCAGTAAAATTGCATTTTTTGAAAAATACTTCTTTTATATGAAAAAATGAATTTGTTATTATATTATGTCTAATAAACTCTTAATATGGATGTTAAAATTATATGGAGTATATAAAATTCAAAATGCAGTAAATACTATTCGTAACCACTTTTAAAATGGGTAGTTTAATAAATTGTGGTGCGCTGGAACTTAGTGTTCCATGTAGCTCAATCTATTGAATTATTTTAAATAAAATAACATGCTATAAAATCTTGGGGAATTACATTATTCCCCCCTTTTGGAAATTTCATCCTAGAAAATTTAAAATCGGGATGGTGAACTTCATTGAAAGTCCCACGTGAGAAAAAGAGTTAATAAAACTATCACTTTAAAAGAAATAAAGAGAAGTACAAAGATCACCTGAGATAACCCATACTAGGATTCCATGTAGGAAAACAAGGATATAGAAGATAAACTATGTGTCATTTTCTGATGTAGATTGATAGAAAACATGATCAGGAGAAATTTAACAACAAGAAAACCACAAACTTGTGATGGGTTAAATGACCATTAGTTTCCCAATAAGAAAAGTAAACGGACAAAATTTTTTGTTTTAAGTTCCATTTCATAATGATGAGGAATTTATTTATGATATTTAATAAGAACATAAAGGGATATACTTAATTTTCAAGTATAGTTTTATCCTTTAATAAATTTCTACCACTAACTCATATTTTCTCCAAATGATGAGTATTCAAGATTACTTTGTCACACCTGAAGTGCTAGAATAAACTTCTAGAGAATCTCATAATCCACAAAGGATGAACTCTATATTTCCCTTGTCTTTAGAGATTAACCAAAACCAAAATGGTTAGTAGAATCTTATATGATCCCCAAAATGGATAATCCTTTATAGAAATAAATACTAATCTTAATTTCAAAAATTAAACAAACAATACCCAAAGTTCAATAAATATTGTTCCATAAACAATTGTCCTTAAAATCCTTCAATAAAATCCAAACTAAGATTGAAACCCAAAACTCAGAAGAATTTAATCGCATAGTCTTTCGTAGTAAATCATATCATTTATCTCCAAAAAAATTTAACTACTCTTAAAGTCTCATACTAACATGTAATTAGCCAAATCACATATTCTCTATGATAGGTTAATCATTTCCATTAATAACATGAATATTTATAAAATCATATATTATTCCAAAACAAAAATACACCATTACTCCTCAAATTAAATCCCATAGTAGTCTATTTTCTATGGAAATATAGTATTCTCAAAAGAGAAAACATCTTCCAAAATAACATTTATCACTTAATCACCAATTTATTTTCCTATACTAAGGATATCTATTTGATAAAACATAAGATATCAAATAAACTTATTATTGATCAATAAAATCTTTTAACTAACAATAATTAGTCACACTAACCAGGGACTTTACGTAGCCCAGTGGTAGGTGATAAATCACAGTCGCGCTTTGGTTGTGGGTTCGATTCCCATAGATTTTTCCAATGTGATAAGTTTTCACACATTCTTCCTGTTGTCCTTTTTCAAAAAGTATATTTTATAATATTCCCAAAATGAGGTAAATTCTTCAAAATAACCATAACATAATTTAACAAAAAATGTTATCTCATACCTCACATTTTCATCCCAAAAATTAATAACCCGTAATTTCCTCAAATTAAAGGATCATATAAACCCAAATAGTTATTTATAATTATATACACACAAAAAATAATTCTACCCCTAATAGAATTTCCATATAACAAACTATAGGGTTACACATACATGAGAAAAATATTCAAAAGTAGTCACATCAATAAAGAGAATTAATACTTTTAAACATGTTTGCATCCATTTATTTCCATGTAGGTTCTTCCTTGACCTAGTGGTTATCCTCTAGAATAGGGAATTGACTCGGCTAATGCCCAGGTCCCCTACATTTATGAAAAATTATTATAAATAGATTATTAGGATCATTTTTATTTTCTTCCATAGTACTCTTCATTTTTCTTCATCAATTCTTCACTATATGTCCTTATTTTCCACACATAAAGAATTTCTTGGTTCTATTGAGACACTTTCTTGGGTGTCTCCTTCCACATTTGTTTCATGATGGGAATTGAGATTTCTTTTCTCCATGGTCTCTACTACTGGAGCTCTTATCATTCTCTGCCTTTCTCTTCTTTGTTGAGCATGGGAGTTGGTTAATGTATATGTTGTTGATCATATTTTTTGAAACCTGCTTTGGCATGAACACGATATCTATTACTCCTATCAACATTCCATTTAGTTTCTCATTTCCACCATCATTTTCACCTTGTACATCATGTTCAATGTTACTATGAATTCCATGGAATCGGGTCATTGATTAAAACCAGAAATCATTGTATGAGTAACAATAGTCATAAAATCATTTAGAATATATCATAACACCTTATTTTTAATCAAAAATATCTTAGGATTAACCAGGGTTATTTATTCCCATATTATATTAAAATCATTCAAATATGTTTGTAAATAAAATGTGAATTATCCTAAGCATATCCCCTAGGAGTGTTGTAACCATGAGTGCAACAAGGCCCGTTGTTGTGCAATAGTTGTCGTTCAATTCTAGATCAAAGTGGTGTTTTTGGGTTTTTCCCCTAGATAAATTTGTGCCACAGCCACCCCTAACTGCTTGTATCCAGAAAGGGATGTATTTCTTCAAAAAATCACAAAATATCTACATTTCCAAAATTCTATAAATTTCTTCTATACTAATCCTCAAATTCTATCTTCGGTTAATGTTCTCTAATAAATATTTTTCAAAATCTAGTTTCAATGGTTTGTACCAAACTTCCTCGGATTCCAACTGCAATAACCTGACCCATGTTACCTATAGTAGCTGTATTATTACATAACTTTGGAATGATCGCAATAGATTATGTCTCGAAATACTGATTAGTTTAGTAGCCTCAAAGGTACTAGATACATACATACATTTTACATTAAATTATAAAATGTAAAAACTAAAACATTGTGTCTCTGTCAAACACACTCATAAACTTTATCCTATTCCTACATATCAATCATAATATACTTCTTCACATCCTGGGGAAAATAAATCATAAGAAAGGGGTGAGCTTAGATGCCCAGTAAGGATAACAATAAAGCAGAAACTATCATAAGAAAACATAAACATTTAAGGAAATGTATAAGACAAAAAAATCCTTCTAAACTTAAACTTCAAAAAAATATGGCAAAGATAAATAAAATAATGTCATTTTCTTATTCACGTGGATATTCTACTAGTGTAATAATCATATGTAATATCAATATCTAATTTAATAATGATGAAATGCATAATGTTGGACATCACAACCACATAGTCAAGACCTTGTCCCAAGACTAAAAATAATAATTTTATCAAGGCCTTGTTCCAAGACACTTGTTTGTTTAATGGGACCTATTGATGGATTGAGGGGTTATAGTGGGCCCCACCCATCAATTACTAAGTCTCATTTATTCCACATATGAAAAGCTTGAACCATAATCTAAACATTCTTATTCAAACTAGCATATGAAAATTCAATTCAAACACTATCCTACCCATTGATGTAGTACCCTCAGGGGGTTCCCCCTCCTCTGTGATTGGTTATCTGGCGATCGGTGTTGGCTCAATTAATCTCCCTCATCCCTCTTTCATAGAGGCTCTTCTGCGTCCTCCCCCAGGCTTGGATCTGGCCTAGCGGATCAAGTGGTTTCTTCTTCCTTCTTGGATAATGGCTCCCCTATGCTTGAGGTTTCAGTGGTTTCCTTCACAACAGAATCCTTGGATATTCAATGTATTTTGGAAGCGTGGTTCGGTGCCAAAAATCCTCTTATCTCTTTCTTCCATGATTTCTTTAGGTGATGGGGTTTAGATTTGCTGGTGACAGTGTCAATACTGGATCGGAAAGTGTTCGACATCATCTTGGTTTCAAGGGTTGATTTTGTGAAGGCTCGGTGCAGGAGCCCGCACACCGTGGGGCGATGGAGGTTCTCCCTCTCTCATTGGTCGATGGATGCACATTTCGGTAGTGAATTCTTTAGGGCAGCGTTTTGGATCTCACTTCCAGGTATTCTTCTTCCACTAAAGAATTGGTCCTTCCATAAGGAAATTGAAGATTCACTCGGTTGTTTTCTGTGTGCTGATGAAAGGAAAAGTCATTTGGCAGAAGTATTAGTTGGGAGGATCTATGTTGAGTTGGGTATTTCTTAGCTTCTTCAGAACCACCTTATGATTAGGATCAAAGGGATAAAGTATCTTCATCAACCTCTATTGTATCCATCCTTTCCTAGGTTTTTCACTCTCTTCCACATCTCTATTCATTCTCTACAGGATTACTGTAAATCATGAAAGGATGATTTCAATTCTAAGGAGTTACTGTTACTAAGGTATTTCCCTCAACATCCTTGCTCGTGGTTCCCTTCAAGCCCTGGGGGACATGATGGGGGTAAAGGTTTTGTTTCTGTTCCCGTAGTTCAGATGTTAGAGGCATCCTTTTCCAAGCATCTTTCTTTCGGTGATGGATTTGTTTTCCCCTCACGTGATATGGTTCATGTTCTCCGAGGCATGGGCAGAGCTTTATGGGTTCAGCTTCCAGAGGAGGGTCCTTCTCCGATGGAGACAACCCTTAGTTTGTCTCCTTGGTTGCGCTCTCTGTCGGCTATGAATTGGGTTCCGTCTAAAATTTGCATCTCAGATATCACTATCTTGGAGTCAGGTTCGAGTGTACTTGAATCCCCCCTACTCTCTTTCTCTAGGGATCTTCCTCTTCAGGCCTTCTCCTCTCATCTAGTTGTTTCCTCCCCTCTGTATTTTCCGGCACTACTTTATTATCCTTCCCCTCCTTGCTCTCCCCCAGTACCTTCATTGTTGGACCACAATTCTATGGAAGGGTAGTGCTTTGTTTCTTCCATTGTTACTCACAAGGATCTTTATAGAGGTGTGGTTTCTTCATGGGAAACCTCAAAGGGGCATGCTGGTATTTGAACTCGATCTCAATCTAAATCGGATGTGTTGGTATATGAAATCTTGTCTCATCATGTAAAGGGTCGGGATTTTGGGGCCAAATACAGACAAGCTAGGTGAAATTTCTAATGCCTTAATATGGAACACCCATGGTATTGGGTTGAGGGAGAATTCATACTTCATCGTCAATGAGGTTAGTAACAATTGTTTTTATGTAGTAGTTTTCCTGGAAGAGAAACAGAACTCTAGCAAGATAAATAAGAATGCTCAAAAGATCAGGATTCACAAATTTATGAACAGGGATCCTCCAAATTCCTATATATGATTGTTTTGGAAGGTCCATGTTATCATTGTTCTTCTGAGTGCTTCAGACCAGTCACTGACCTATAAAATTACAATTGGGAATCAATTTCTTCTCTTATCCTTCATCTACGCCAAGTGAAATACCCAGGATATAGTGTCTTTTAGGAGTGAATTAGAAGGTGTTATCCTTGATAATTCCACATGGATTTTTGGGGGTGATTTCAACATTATCGCATGTCTAGGGAAGAAAAAAGGTGGCGGTGATTTTCCCATGAATTTTAGTCATGCTTTTGTTTCTTTCATGGCCAGGAAAGGGCTTTTGGATGCGAACTATAAGGGAATCGTCTTTACCTGGTGCAATAACCAGCGTGGAGGAAGGAATACCTACTGTCGACTTGATCAGTGCCTGATGAATGATGCTGCTATAGCTATGCTCACAGATTCCAAAGTTGTTCATATGGTTCACTGTCTTTTTAATCATTCACCACTTCACATTTATCTGGGTGCAGGGTCATTGAGTGAGTATTATGTCTTTTTTCCAAAATATGGATGGATGAACCAGGTTTCTTTTATGTGGTTAGGGAAACTGGGGATCTCTATCACTGGGGAATCCATAAATCTCTCTTCACAATATGCTGAGACAGCTCAAGAACCTTTTTAGCACCTGGAGAAAGACAATTCCCACTCATGACAAGGACTTGGTCGAGATACGTAAAGAGGTGGAGCTCTTGGAGAATTTTCTGGAACAAGAATGGGATGACTCTCTATTTAATGAACTTAGAGGTAAAAAATATCATCTCACTGATACCCTTCGGAGACAAGAGCGGATGGCCAGAGAGGGAGAAAGAGTCAAATGGCTTCATGAGGGGGATCAGAATTCTAGATACTTACATGCATGCATTAAAGAATATTTACATGTTCAGCGGACTAATATTCATATAGACAATGGTTCCTACTCTAGTGACCGTAAGGAGGATGGGGCCATGGTTAATGGGGCTTTTAAATCTCTATTGGATGCTCCCATCCCAAGTATGATAGGGGGTATCTGAGAGGTGTTATAGAGCTCTTTGAGGGCATTCCAATCTATGTTTTAGAGGAAATTGATGGGGGATTGAGGAGGACATTGAATGAGGATGAATTTTGAGAGGTGATTTGGTCTTTGAACCCAGATAGTGAACCATGGCCTGATTTCTTCCGTGGGGCTTTTTATAGGGTGACGTAGGAATTTGTTAAAGGGGATCTTGTGAGAGTTGTCTAGGATTTTTTCCATGGGGGGGATCTACCATGTATTTCCTATGCAACCAAGATGGTTCTAATTCCTACGGTGTGTAATCCTGAGTCCATTGATATGTATCGGCCCATAAGTATGTGTAATATACCGTACAAGATTCTGGCCATCATTCTCAACAAAAATACTAGCTAATCACCCAGATTCTTTGATGGCTTCAGAGCATCACGGTTTCATTAAAGGGAGGTCAAATCATGGTTCAATTGGAGTGCTCCAAGAGATGGTAAGTGGAATCAACAAAAAGTCTTTAGAAGGAACTTTGGTGGTAAATTAAGACATTAGAAAGGCCTATGATAGGGTGGAATAGGGCATTATTCTTAGAGTCTTGCCTTGCATGGGGTTCTCAAATTGGACTACTGATCTTATTTTCGGCTACTTCAGCTCATCGTGCATTTCAAATATATTTATGGGTAAATTTTTTGGGATTTTCAAGGTTTTTTGTGGCCTCCATCAAGGGGATCCTTTTCCCCCACTCTTTTCATTATCTCCCAAAATTCTTTCAGTTGTTATATTAATCAAGGCATCAGCAAGGGTAAAAATCACCCTAACCATAATAGGTCTGCTACAAGGGGTATCTTTCAATTTATTTTCTTAGATGATAAAATTTTATTTATAAATGGCGGTAGATGGTCAGTGCAGGAGTTAAATGGGATTCTAGGGGAATACATCAAGTCGAGTTGGCAGGTGGTGAACAAAGAGAAAAGTATTTTTATATAACCATTAAGATCTCTGAGAGGAGGGAGAAGGACATGGGGGATAGCTTGAGTATGGAGAGAGTCTCTTTTACCATGGAATACCTCAGGTCTCTAGTTAGTCCTTCCTCTATTAGGGTCTATCATTTTGATAAAATCATAAGAAAAATTTCAGGATGCATCTACAACTAGAAAATTAGATTCCTAACCATTGGAGGCTGGATAACATTAGTGAACAATGTCCTAGTTTCCATTACCATGCACATTTCCTCCACCCTATAGGTTCCCAATAGTGTGATTTTCAATCCGGATAAGATTATGGTGTCCTTCATATGGGATGTGCAGATAGAAGGTAGATATCATTGGGCATTGGGGAAATGTATTGAAAGACCTCTCTCTGAAGGGGGCATTAACCTAAGGAGTTTCTTCTCAACCATGCACGGGATTCATGTAAATATTGCGTGGGAGGATCTAGAATTGAGGTCCCTTTGGGGCATGATTATGTAGGACATATACGGGCTGAACATAGAACACATCCGTCTAGGATATGGAATCTGATTCACCCTTATATGAAAATTCTACAACATCACTCTCGGTGGTTAGTGTGAATAAAGAGAATCAATTTTTTGGAAGCAAGATTGGGGTGTGGGAAGGATCTATTTCCCAGGATACCCCAACCCGGACATGTCTTTTAGAGATTCTAGTGGTTACCCTAGGTTCCTACATGCCATTCTTGATGTGAATCAACTTGCTATTTTTAATAACATTGCTACTAGTGATGATCCTGACAAACTCATCTTCATAGTCTCAATGTTGGGTATTTTTTCCATCGAGGATTTTGTACATGTGATGAGGGACATGTTGAATAAAGATCAGTGGGGGTGAATTTTTAGTGCAAGGAGCTTCCATCCAAATTTAATTTCTTATTATGGCGTGTGTGGAATAAATCTTTTCCTACTGATGAGAATCTGCAATGTATGGGTGTGACGAGGTATTCTAGGTGCTGGTGCTACAGCTCCTCTAGACAAGAAATAGTGGGAAATTTTTCTATGATAGTGAATGGGCCAGATTTGTATGGAAGATCTTTGGGGCTTCCTTCAGCTGGGATGCATCTGATGGGGTACATGATGATTTTCTCAGCTCATGGTTTAGAGGATCAGGGACTCCTGGGGCTGAGAGAAATGCCATGACTTTCATTCTTATCGCAGGTTGTTGGACCATATATCAAGCCACAAATGTTTTTCACCACAAAGAATGGTTTGGGATCTCAGGAAAGTATAATCTTCAACATGAAAAATAATTTTTTGGATCTGGTTTGGTTGTGCCCCGATTTCCAATCTACACTATCTGTGAAGTCAATTATCTCAAATCTATCATGTGACAATCAAGATGGCAATCCAGGGAGGGGATATTGGGTCTGTTGGCATCCTCCTAGACAAGGTAAAAAGATTAATACTGATGGGTCCCAATTAAGTGTGGAGATGTATGGGGGTGGGGGTGTTAGATATTAGAGGGGCTCCATAATTGCAGCATTCACATCCTTCTATGGCAGAGATGATGTATTACAGGCAGAGTCTTTGGCCTTGGCTACCGGGCTGGAGATATGCAACCAAAGTCATATCAATCTTAAGACGCTAGAGACATACTCTATGATACAGTATAAATAATTGTTAGGTAAAGGAAATTTTCCTTGGAACATTGCATACACTATCATAAAATTCAAACTACTCAGATGTAATCATATGGAGGTATCCCACACATGGAGGGAGGGGAACATGTTGGCAGATATTTTGATGTCTATGACTTCCTCAAATCAAAGCACACATTCTTTATTATTTTTGGGTTCTTTTACAAAAGAGGGGATAGAATTTGTGGCCAAATATGCTTTGGTTTTACATTACATTAGACTATCATGATGTTTTCTTTTGGTTTTCTCTGTACGGTGACTTTTCAAAATCAATAAAAATGTTAGTTTTCAGTCAGTATAAAAATAGCACATCCACAATCAAACATAACTCATTCAATAAAATATGGAATATGGTATTATAATAAATCTACCTCAATCAAGAATACAATACATTGAATAATACTTACGTAGATGAAATTAATTTGTAAAACTATTTGGGAGAAATATCCTCCCTTTTCTTGAAAACATTTAAAAGTAGCACTATATATCAAACAAGTCGTTTAGAAGAGATTTTTTTTTAAAAATGTCTCATACCACTTTGAAACTTTTGAATGAAATTTTAATTTTAAAACATTAATGACCATATAAATAAATCCTTAAAACTATTTTTAGAACATTGACATTAATGAGAAATATTTATAATAATAAATCTTTAAAACATTTAAAATTATATTTTATATGAAGAGTTACTAACTAAATGTAAGATGCTTAAATAAAAATAATTGTGGAGTAACATTAATCTAAACTTTATAATATAATGATAATAAATGTATTAAGCATATAATATTTCAATGGATAGTATATACAGCATATAAACATGAATTGGCACATAACAACAAATAAGTCTTAATGGAATGTAAATTGAGATGAAATCCCTTATAAAGATTCAATCCTTTAATTAAAGATAAGTAAATGAAATAATTATGTGTAAAAAATATAAATACACTCAATATGATTGGATATTAATTTTAAATCATTCATAGTACATTCACACATATTCTACTAAAAACAAAACCAATGCCTTGGTTGTTTAACTCAATGAATGGAAATTGAGTTAAGATCACCCTTATCAAGTTCATATGATTAAATTGAGAATTTATCAAGGGGTTGATATTGTGTATAAAAAGTATAACCACACAAATGAGAGTATAAATTACTACCTAAAAAAATAAATAGTGATTTCACACATAATATTGGAGTAAAATAATCAATAAAGTGTGCATAAAACCCAATGAGTTGAAATTGAAATTGGAAGTTCCCTTACCGATTTGGTAACATGAAAAGCATACAATCCATGAAAGAAGTATCCTACAATGAAGATGTAAATACCCATAAATTAAATTATATTACAAAAATATTAAAATCATCGGCAGTACATATGCCGCACAATAGGAAATATTGGAAAATATAGCATGAATCTCACAGGAATAAAAACTGAGATGAAAACCCCTTAACTTTTACTTTTCCTTAGTCGAGGTTATGTTAACCTCCTTTATAATTGTGAAATCATTGTTATTAAATTATACAGGAACCATATACATAAAAATTATGTCATATATGATTTTCTAATATTTCTTTGTTAATGATATTTCAGTAGTATCATTGTATTTGTTGTTAACTATTTCATCTTCCTTTATATATTTTGTTATGTAAGTCATGTTTGTTATGGATAGGATGTATTTTATTCATATCCCAAATTAAATTAAGTTTATAAACATTATTTTTAATCATCAAATTAAAATTATTTTTGAATGGTTACAATGGAGAAAGAAATCTCATCGTGTCGTGGAGACGGTAAGTCGTACATACGCACGAGCAACAATGTCATTCTATTAGTGGTAAAATCATATGTAATTGGATATTTATATTATATATACAGAAGATTTAAAATATTATATTTATTATTTACATAAATTATACTCATTATTATACCCATCCAAATAATAAAGTGTTGAATAAAAAACTACCCCACGAAGTGGAGACGGTAAGTCGTACGTACGCGCATATAATGACTTTGTCATTCATAGGATAGATAGAATAATTAATATGGTTGTACCATATTTATTATAACATATCAGTGTGTAGAAGTTACAATAGTTGTTTTTTCACTGTGGAAACAAAAAATAAAGAGAAATTGGAAGAAGAAAATAACATTGAAAGAGGTGATGAAATTATTACCTCTTCTTCTGGTGCTTCCTTTTGATTTGATCAAAAGGGATCCCTAGGTTAAATTTTTGATCAATGTAAGGCCTCTAGGAAAATTTGAGGGATGTTTTGAGGAAATTTTAGTAGGTTTTGGCAGATCCAAATGGCTTTGGAGGTATGATTTTGTTAGAATAGGAAGTACCCTTTTTTATAAGAGATGTGAGGGTCACTTTAGGAAAAGCATGAAATATTATTCCATTATAAATTTTTGTTTTCTTTATAATAGCTAAAAATGTATATTTTTCATGTCTAATTTATGTATGGGTCGACAAACTCTCAACCAATAGGTTTTATAAAAGTTTAGGTCACTATATTAACCCTATATATAAAATTTAACTCTTAGTTAAATATTTTAACTTTTACAATGTCATCTTGTATTTTTATATTAAATGGTTAATAAAATTACAATAAAATTTATATCAATAACCATGTGTTTCATTAATGACATATCTATAATTATATAAGTCCTTTGTAAGAACCTTATATTTTTAGAATATTATATCATTTGATAATATAGTATTTGTTTTAAAAACTCATTTATGCCAATTTTGACACTATTTAGTATTTGGTTTTTTTGAAGTTCAAAAAAACATTATTACTTCAAATAAACAAATTAAATCAATCCTAACATGTCATATTAACCAAAAAAATTAGTTTAATGCATAAAAAGTCTCTATTTACATTTATTTTTGTATTTATAGTATCAATTATTTTAATCTTTCATTAATAAGGTAATTACTGCATCAATATTGTGTCATAAATAAATTTAATTATTTAATATATAAAAATTATAAATAAAGTACCTTTATGTAAGAAATAATTTTATATTTATAATGAATATTTATAGTCTAATTAATATTATGTATAATCATATATTAAAATTATTTTAATTATTTATATTTCAATTTAACACTTTTAACTCTTCTTTAAATAAAATATAATAAATATCCTAATCTAATCCAAGTGTATATAAAGGAACACATTCTTGTACTAAGGTTTAGTTTTGTCAAAATACACTTATCCAATATAATTAGGATATGTGTTAGGGTAATTATAATATCTTTTTTACCTTTAATTACACTATTTACTTTTAACATTGGTAAGTAAAATTCAAATGTAACTATTCACCAAAAATTATATTCATACTATTGAACCACATTTTACTTAAGGATTTCAACCATGTCTCTTGGTTTTTTGAAATTAAATTCACATAAGTTGTAAAATTATATTTTATGAAAATTTGCAATTGTTCTTAAAAGGTGAGTAAAAGATGGTAAAAAGTTCAATAAAATTATATATATCTAATCTTATTAAAAATTTAATTCAATGAATTAAATTGGAGTAATATAGGTATTATGTATCTATTTTTACTTTAAAATAAATTTAAATTTAAAATATTTATTTTATTAAAATGTCTCATTTAATCAATAACATAGTGTTTTTCACTATTTATCAAAAATTGAAAGTTTTTAGAAATATACTGAAAATTTACCCAATGATAATTTTAATATTAAAAATTCAAAAATTATGTCTATTTTACCAAATTAAAAACATATAATTTGTATTAATTAATTTAAAAAATATTCCCGTTGTTAAAACCAGAAAGCGGGTTTTTGGGAAGTAAAACCTATCAAAAATAGATATGCGTTTATGTCCAATTTAGATGTAAAATTACTTCCAACTACCAAAATTGGATTAATAATAAAAACATGATATAATTATACTTCAAAAAAACTCAAATGTATAATTTAACACTATAAATTATTTTGATTAAAAAAGTTGTTTCCAATTAAAATTCAGTATTTTTTATTATTCATCAAAAATATGGAAGTTATCTGAGAAGAACTAAAAATTTATCCAAACTAAATTTTTATGTCTCACTTCTAATGTAGATGTTTATATTTTCATATTGAACAAATAAAAGTGTCAAATATTGGATTTAAAAAGGATTTTCCATTAAAAGGCAGAAAAATTTCATTTTTTGAAAAATATTTCTTTTATCAGAAAAAATTGAATTTATTCTTATATTATGTCTATGAAACACATAATATGAATGTTGAAATTATATAGAGTATATGAAATTCAAAATTCCGTTAATATTAGTCATAACCGCTTTTTAATGGTTAGTTTGGTAAGTTGCGGTGTGCTCGAACTTGGTGTTGTATGTAGGGAAAGCTATTTAATTACTTTAAAGAAAATAACTTACTATGAAATCTTGGGGTGTTACATGAGGGTCATTAATAAAAATTATAGGTTCCATGAATATTTATTTTGAGGATTCATTTGTATGTGTGATCAAACAAATTGGTAAAATTTATCTTGAAAAGTTCCAATAGGAATTCTTGATTGAGTTTGGACACGGTGAGGGTGGACCCTTATCAGGAGCATTGTGTGGGATGTGACTAGTGGGTCATTGGACCATTAGAAATGTGTTTTTAGTATATAGTTCCAATTTTGGGGACCACTTTAGTTTCTAATCGATCTTAGTGAACTTATGGTGGGGTGTTTCATATGCCTCAACATTAATCAAATGAATACAATATGACATGTAAGGAGATATGGTTTTGGGGGGAATCAAATCGATGTTAGAATTGAAAGAAAATAGGTCTATTGGATTCTAATGAATTTTGTTTATAGTGTTCAAAGTTATGTTGGGGGTAGTAAGTGTGCTGATATGGAACACAGACATAATACAATAAATAAGTGATCATGGCAGGTCATAGGACATTGTTTGTGCTCCACCACGACTTATCAAGAATGATAAGTGTTATGGTGGGAATTTTATGCCACGTTTTTTATTTATGTTTGATGTGTTTTAAGATGAAACTTGAATTTTAATCTAGTAATTGGTTTTCATTTAAAATTGATACCTGAACTATGTTTCTAAGCATTCAAAAATCCTTGAATGGTTTTCTCAGATGTGTTTTGAGATCCCGTAGGTGTTACTATTATTCGAGGTATAATCAAAGGAAATATGGAGTGGTTGAGGTGAATTAGTGTCCCAATAGTTGCCTTCCATGTAAATAATAAGGGATTCACATTATAAAAATTTGGTTGTGGGATGGGATCATTCCCTAACAAGAAGGTTCATGTTTTCATGGTATATTTTTTTTAAATGAAAATGGGGGATCCCCCCCCCCCACTCCTGTTTTTTATCAGATGGGTGTTCACAAGGGAGGCCAATGCCCGACCCCCCCCCCCCTCCCCTCCATTCTTCCATTATTTGAGGATATTATGGGAGTTTTTATACAGTTTTGGATCTATGTACCCCCCCCCCCACCTTCACTCTTATATTATTTACAATTTATTCAGTCCATTTTGGTTTAGGGTTTTAGTGTTGATATAGTGGTACTCACTGAAATAGATGGGGTAATGCTTGACTTTCTTATAGGATAAACATAGATGATATTTTCAATCCTTGATAATAAGTTTCAGAAAAAAAATCTTCTACCTAGTGAATTATCATAGGGTTTTTGTTGATTTGGGTAAAATCAAATATTGAAATGTGTGTAAATTTTGGGGATTTTGTGTATCTTAGACTTATGGGTGCATTAGGAATATACTTTAGCTAGTTGGTAACTTCAAGAACATCAGACCTCAAGGGGTAAGACCATGGGAATCTCTTCAGTGAAGGGATCTTATATGGATTAAGGACACATGACACCTTTCATGTCCATGTTACACACCCTATTCTCCACTATCCAATCCCTTGTTCAGTGGATTATTTGAGAAGGGAAAGTGTACTTATGAAATGTCAAATGGTTGGGAATCATTCTCGGATTCCTGGGGTGTCCATCTTATAACATCATGTATGAGGAGGCTAGTAGATTTCTATCCTTTATTGATTAAATTATTAACAAGGATCAATAAGGCAAAATTATTCTCATCGACATTAATTCAGAATCTGACAGGAGTGTTTTCACCTCCCCAAGCTCATTCACATTCTCTTCTATGGATTTTCTTCATGCCCTAGTGCCCCAATTGTGGGATGATCATTGAAATGAACTCATTTGGATCAATAAAATTACAACAGAGTACAACTTCCTCACATGGAGGATAGCGTATGATGTAGTTTCCACTGATTAGAAGATCAATAAATGCGGCATCTCTAGGGATTCCTATTTCTCATGTTGCAAAGAACACAAATAGGAGATTAGTGATCACCTCTTCTTTGACAGATAATGGACTCTAGAGATATGGTCCTTCTTTGGTGGGTTTACCGCTATCCAGACTCATCCTCCAATTGATGTATCTTCTTTGTCAGCTGGTTTCATGTCTCATGTAACAGGGGTGTGGAGTAAATGATCAGGTCTAAAATCTTACATGTAGGTGTTTGGTGTCTCTATAAGACTTGGAACAAAGCTAGATTTTTGGGGATTAGTTCTTCTAGGAGATCCATTACTACTTGTACCTAAAGTCTTATTCTTGATCTGATTAGGTGTATCGATAACTGGAGGGATGCTTCCACCCCCCAAATTCTTGAAAATGGCCTACTAGGTTAATCCTGCTTCTAGTATTTCTTGAGGCCAATGGGTATGTTGGAATCCACTTCCCTCTATATTGAAACTCAATACTGATGGATCTTGTATTGCGGGTGACATGAGGGTAGGAGGGTTGGTACATGACTCTAGGGTCACCTTTTTATGTGCATTAATACTTTACCTTGGAAGTAGTTTGTCCCTTTAGGCATAGGTTATTTCATTTCTCTTAGGCCTCATTCTTTTCATTCAATGGGGAATTAGTATTATGGATGATGAAACTAACTTGTTGGTTCTCTTCAAGTCACTACATGGAACTAATCATATACCCTGGTCAATATACTATCTCATTAGGATGTTATAATCTATTCACTCCATTAACATCTAGCTGAGACACACATCGAGAGATGGAAACAAGGTGGATGATAATCTTGTGTCACTTTTGGATCATGGTTCGGGTACTTCATCTTTCTAAAACATAAACTAGTTAAACCATATGGGGATTAACCTTGTTAGAGGGGATTCCCTCATATTTTGTTGTTTCTAAACCCCTAGGACACTCTCTCTTGTCGTTCACCTTGTTCTAATCTCCATATGTTTTATTAATAAAGAATGATGATGATGATATCATGAGATAGGTTCCTGAGAGCTTGGACTGTGCTTAGTTATATTGGATGAGGCCTGATGGATCTCATTGAGGGGTTGATTCCATGTTTGAGGTAGGTGAGCCCTATAATAAAAATCCCTATATTTTTTATTCATGATCCTTCCTGATTTCATACTGCATGGGGTTTGGGAAGGGTTATTAGGACTGATAAATCACTTAGATGAGATTAAGGTGTAGTTTTGAGCCTCCTAGGATATGACCAAGTGATCTTTATCACTTAGGTAAATTATAATCACTTAATGACTATATAACGAAATGGAATGGTGTTTTATTTAGATAACGAGAGACATATGGGTCTTCATGGGTTGTATAACGACCCATACTTTACATACATTGTTAATACTTCAAAATTGAAGCACACTTATTACAACATATGACAAAACCACAAAGGACTGTATAGGTATAGTGTCTTTAGAAACTGGGAAACATAAACAACTAGTTCATAAATCTTCTACAGTGTCTCCCATTTATTTCATCATATCTAGGGTCCCTTTTAGCATATTCTACTTAATATCCATCTTCCTGACCTGGGGAAAAGAAAACATAAAAGGGTGAGCTCAAATGCTCAGCAAGGGCAAATAAAGGAAATAAAAATCATATCATATCTTTTTGAAAATCATAACCTGCAAAAGAGATCATAATATCTTAACATGGAACAAATCATAGAAGTGAAAATGAGATCCCCATAATCATAACATGAAACTTGAAACTTTGTGGCATGCACACATAATCATGGAAAATCATTTCTTGGTAGTCATGACTCATTGCCAAGACTATCTTAGTGGACAAAGTCCCTTTCTGAAACGAGTCACCCTCGTTCTAGTCCTATTTCACTGAACCAGTATAACCTACCGTTCCAGCCATGTTTATATCATGAGATATAAAATCTTTACCCAATGCATTGGAGGAAGATATAGGACCCACCCATCTTATAATGAATCCTTTCTTATGTGTGCCACATAATCATAAACCATACATCATAGCGTAACCCATGTAATAAAAATGGAATTCTTAAACAACATGACATCATAAAACAATTCATATAAGATAAAGGAATTCATAAAAATATTTCCATCACAACATAATCAAATCCATGTAATAATAGGGATAAAAACAGAACCCTTTATCATCTTAGATGGAAAATAATTTTGATAAAACATTTGAACTTCATTCTTGAGGAAAATATCCTTTCTACTTCAAAAACACTTTTCCTTTCTTAACATGTCATACAATTTTAAACTAAAAGAAGTTGATTAAAAATAAACTTGAAAACTTATAAAGGAAGATTCTTGGAAATAAGGTTTTAACAATCCATTCTTTCCGTATAAGTTAAAAAAACATTCTTCGTACTTTTGTCGGAAAATTCAAAAAGTACCTCGTACAAAAAACGACAAAAGATTCCTTTCATATCCTTTACTAAAAACTCATCGAAGGGTAAAATTGGATTTAAACTATTTTAAGTGAATTGAAATAATATCACATATTTATGAAACATGGATGTGGATGATAAAATACACCCCAGTAAATACCAATGTATAAACAATCTCGGATAAAAATGAGATTGTGATATTTTCCCTTTCCTTAGGTCTGATTTGCTTTGTATGTGTCCGAAGCTCCTGTATAATGGTTTAAATAATGTTATTGACTTATTACAGAATCATACATATTGATATGATATCATATATGGTCATATTCTTAGCTTCTTGTTAGTAATATTTCATTGTTACTTGTTACTCGGGTCTTTATTGCCTTTTGTTCTTAGGCGTGTTTTGCTGAATAAATTCTTATTCTTCTTTTAAGGTTATAGATACCTTATATACAGAATTGTATTAGTGTAACATATATCATATTTATTCATTCAATTCATTTTTATAATTAATATGTAATGATTATCATGTAGAACGAGTCGCATCACATCGTGGAGACGGTATTCCGTACGTACGCACGAGTGATGATATCGTTCCTATGATCGTGGAATTATATTGGAGTATATGTATATTATTTCAGTGTAAATATTACTTTATTATAATCATAAATAGTTACTCATTACACAATTATACCCATCCTTTTAAGGTGATGGTGGAAAATAGATTACACCACGGCATGGAGACGGTATTCCGTACGTACGCACGCGCGGTGATTTCATTTTTCCGTAGGATGGATATAAGGTGAATTAGGGTTGTTTCATATTTATAATAACATATCAGTATGTAAGTAATACTGATGTTATTACTTTATCATGAAACAACTAAAGAAGAAGAAGTTGAAGAAGAAAGAAATTGAAAAGATCGATAATGGATATTACCTCTTCTTTGGAACGCCTCTTTGAATCCTCCACTTAGGGAACTAAGATTGGTCTTTGAAGAAAACCAGGACCTCTAGGATTATTCTAGGAAAGTGGAGAGGAGAAAATGGCAGGGGTTGGACGATCTTGAGTGCTCAAATTGGTGTGAGGAGGAGGGGGAGGAGGTGCCCTTTTATAAGGGTGGAGAGGGGCACCTTAGAAATATCTCAAAATATTATTTTATATTAATGTCAAAATCGGTTTATAATGGTTCCAAAGGGTCTTATTTCGAAGCTAAATTGGGGATGGGTCGAAATCCTATCAACCAATAGGATTTAGACAAGTTTAGGGTATTATGTTAACCTTATCAATTAGATTTAACTCTAATTTAAATAATTTAACTTTTACCGTGTCTTTTTGTTTTCTTTCACTATATGGTTAATACACTTACTATAACATGCCAAACGAACCCCAAATTGTTTATTATTAATATATATATCCTTATCTAAGTCATTTGGCCGAGACTTAGATTTTTAGGAATAAAATAACAATTAGTAATATAATATGTGATTTAAAAACTATTTTGTGTCAATTTTGACACTATTTGATATATGATTTTTGTGAAAGTCATAACAGAATTATATGTTCGAACCAAGTTGATTACATCAACACTAATATATCATAGTAACCTAGAAAATTATTGGAATTCATAAAAAGTCTCAAATTACATTTATTTTTGTGTTTATAACATCAATTATGTCAATATTTCATTAATAAGATAATTATTGCATCATCATTGTGTCATAAATAAATTAAATTATTTAATGTCTAAAAATTACAAATAAAATACCATTATGTATAAAATCTCTTTAGATTTCTAATGAATATTTATAGTCGAATTTATCTTATGTATAACCCCATATTAAAAATGATTTACTTATTAGACTTTGATTTTAACTATTTTAACCCTTCTTTAAATAAATTAATAATAAATTTCCTAATCTAACCCAAGTGGGCCTAAATTGTCATATTTTATTCCTAAGTTTGTTTTTGGTCTAATTAAACTTATCCAATAGAATTTGAACATGTGTTAGGGTAATAGTAATATCATTTTTACCCTTAGTTACCCTATTTACTATTAACCGCGGTAAAAAAGTAAAAAGTTACTATTCACCAAAAAATTATTTTTATCTCATTGATACACATTTTACTTACTGATATCAACCGTGTCTGTCGAATTTTTGAAATTCCATTCACAGAAGCGGTAAAATTAAGTTTTATGCAAAATTCAGTTTTTAACCTACCACTTAGTGGTTTCACTATTCATTGTATTTGTTGTTAACTATTTCATCTTCCTTTATATGTTTTGTTATGTAAGTCATGTTTGTTATGGATAGGATGTATTTTATTCATATCCCAAATTAAATTAACTTCATAAACATTATTTTTAATCATCAAATTAAAATTATTTTTGAATGGTTACAATGGAGAAATAAATCTCATCGTGTCGTGGAGACGGTAAGTCGTACATACGCACGAGCAACAATGTCATTCTATTAGTGGTAAAATCATATGTAATTGGATATTTATATTATATATACAGAAGATTTAAAATATTATATTTATTATTTACATAAATTATACTCATTATTATACCCATCCAAATAATAAAGTGTTGAATAAAAAACTACACCACGACGTGGAGACGGTAAGTCGTACGTACGCGCATATAATGACTTTGTCATTCATAGGATAGATAGAATAATTAATATGGTTGTACCATATTTATTATAACATATCAGTGTGTAGAAGTTACAATAGTTGTTTTTTTACTGTGGAAACAAAAAATAAAGAGAAATTGGAAGAAGAAAATAACATTGAAAGAGGTGATGAAATTATTACCTCTTCTTCTGGTGCTTCCTTTTGATTTGATCAAAAGGGATCCCTAGGTTAAATTTTTGATCAATGTAAGGCCTCTAGGAAAATTTGAGGGATGTTTTGAGGAAATTTTAGTAGGTTTTGGCAGATCCAAATGGCTTTGGAGGTATGATTTTGTTAGAATAGGAAGTACCCTTTTTTATAAGAGATGTGAGGGTCACTTTAGGAAAAGCATGAAATATTATTCCATTATAAATTTTTGTTTTCTTTATAATAGCTAAAAATGTATATTTTTCATGTCTAATTTATGTATGGGTCAACAAACTCTCAACCAATAGGTTTTATAAAAGTTTAGGTCACTATATTAACCCTATATATAAAATTTAACTCTTAGTTAAATATTTTAACTTTTACAATGTCATCTTGTATTTTTATATTAAATGGTTAATAAAATTACAATAAAATTTATATCAATAACCATGTGTTTCATTAATGACATATCTATAATTATATAAGTCCTTTGGAAGAACCTTATATTTTTAGAATATTATATCATTTAATAATATAGTATTTGTTTTAAAAACTCATTTATGCCAATTTTGACACTATTTAGTATTTGGTTTTTTTGAAGTTCAAAAAAACATTATTACTTCAAATAAACAAATTAAATCAATCCTAACATGTCATATTAACCAAAAAAATTAGTTTAATGCATAAAAAGTCTCTATTTACATTTATTTTTGTATTTATAGTATCAATTATTTTAATCTTTCATTAATAAGGTAATTACTGCATCAATATTGTGTCATAAATAAATTTAATTATTTAATATATAAAAATTATAAATAAATTACCTTTATGTAAGAAATAATTTTATATTTATAATGAATATTTATAGTCTAATTAATATTATGTATAATCATATATTAAAATTATTTTAATTATTTATATTTCAATTTAACACTTTTAACTCTTCTTTAAATAAAATATAATAAATATCCTAAACTAATCCAAGTGTATATAAAGGAACACATTCTTGTACTAAGGTTTAGTTTTGTCAAAATACACTTATCCAATATAATTAGGATATGTGTTAGGGTAATTATAATATCATTTTTACCTTTAATTACACTATTTACTTTTAACATTGGTAAGTAAAATTCAAATGTAACTATTCACCAAAAATTATATTCATACTATTGAACCACATTTTACTTAAGGATTTCAACCATGTCTCTTGGTTTTTTGAAATTAAATTCACATAAGTTGTAAAATTATATTTTATGAAAATTTGCAATTGTTCTTAAAAGGTGAGTAAAAGATGGTAAAAAGTTCAATAAAATTATATATATCTAATATTATTAAAAATTTAATTCAATGAATTAAATTGGAGTAATATAGGTATTATGTATCTATTTTTACTTTAAAATAAATTTAAATTTAAAATAATTATTTTATTAAAATGTCTCATTTAATCAATAACATAGTGTTTTTCACTATTTATCAAAAATTGAAAGTTTTTAGAAATATACTGAAAATTTACCCAATGATAATTTTAATATTAAAAATTCAAAAATTATGTCTATTTTACCAAATTAAAAACATATAATTTGTATTAATTAATTTAAAAAATATTCCCGTTGTTAAAACCAGAAAGCGGGTTTTTGGGAAGTAAAACCTATCAAAAATAGATATGTGTTTATGTCCAATTTAGATGTAAAATTACTTCCAACTACCAAAATTGGATTAATAATAAAAACATGATATAATTATACTTCAAAAAGACTCAAATGTATAATTTAACACTATAAATTATTTTGATTAAAAAAGTTGTTTCCAATTAAAATTCAGTATTTTTTATTATTCATCAAAAATATGGAAGTTATCTGAGAAGAACTAAAAATTTATCCGAACTAAATTTTTATGTCTCACTTCTAATGTAGATGTTTATATTTTCATATTGAACAAATAAAAGTGTCAAATATTGGATTTAAAAAGGATTTTCCATTAAAAGGCAGTAAAATTTCATTTTTTGAAAAATATTTCTTTCATCAGAAAAAATTGAATTTATTCTTATATTATGTCTATGAAACACATAATATGAATGTTGAAATTATATAGAGTATATAAAATTCAAAATTCCGTTAATATTATTCATAACCGCTTTTTAATGGTTAGTTTGGTAAGTTGCGGTGTGCTCGAACTTGGTGTTGCATGTAGGGAAAGCTATTTAATTACTTTAAAGAAAATAACTTACTATGAAATCTTGGGGTGTTACATGAGGGTCATTAATAAAAATTATAGGTTCCATGAATATTTATTTTGAGGATTCATTTGTATGTGTGATCAAACAAATTGGTAAAATTTATCTTGAAAAGTTCCAATAGGAATTCTTGATTGAGTTTGGACACGGTGAGGGTGGACCCTTATCAGGAGCATTGTGTGGGATGTGACTAGTGGGTCATTGGACCATTAGAAATGTGTTTTTAGTATATAGTTCCAATTTTGGGGACCACTTTAGTTTCTAATCGATCTTAGTGAACTTATGGTGGGGTGTTTCATATGCCTCAACATTAATCAAATGAATACAATATGACATGTAAGGAGATATGGTTTTGGGGGGAATCAAATCGATGTTAGAATTGAAAGAAAATAGGTCTATTGGATTCTAATGAATTTTGTTTATAGTGTTCAAAGTTATGTTGTGGGTAGTAAGTGTGCTGATATGGAACACAGACATAATACAATAAATAAGTGATCATGGAAGGTCATAGGACATTGTTTGTGCTCCACCACGACTTATCAAGAATGATAAGTGTTATGGTGGGAATTTTATGCCACGTTTTTTATTTATGTTTGATGTGTTTTAATATGAAACTTGAATTTTAATCTAGTAATTGGTTTTCATTTAAAATTGATACCTGAACTATGTTTCTAAGCATTCAAAAATCCTTGAATGGTTTTCTCAGATGTGTTTTGAGATCCCGTAGGTGTTACTATTATTCGAGGTATAATCAAAGGAAATATGGAGTGGTTGAGGTGAATTAGTGTCCCAATAGTTGCCTTCCATGTAAATAATAAGGGATTCACATTATAAAAATTTGGTTGTGGGATGGGATCATTCCCTAACAAGAAGGTTCATGTTTTCATGGTATATTTTTTTTAAATGAAAATGGGGGATCCCCCCCCCCCACTCCTGTTTTTTATCAGATGGGTCTTCACAAGGGAGGCCAATGCCCGACCCCCCCCCCCCTCCCCTCCATTCTTCCATTATTTGAGGAAATTATGGGAGTTTTTATACATTTTTGGATCTATGTACCCCCCCCCCACCTTCACTCTTATATTATTTACAATTTATTCAGTCCATTTTGGTTTAGGGTTTTAGTGTTGATATAGTGGTACTCACTGAAATAGATGGGGTAATGCTTGACATTCTTATAGGATAAACATAGATGATATTTTCAATCCTTGATAATAAGTTTCAGAAAAAAAATCTTCTACCTAGTGAATTATCATATGGTTTTTGTTGATTTGGGGTAAAATCAAATATTGAAATGTGTGTAAATTTTGGGGATTTTGTGTATCTTAGACTTATGGGTGCATTAGGAATATACTTTAGCTATTTGGTAACTTCAAGAACATCAGACCTCAAGGGGTAAGACCATGGGAATCTCTTCAGTGAAGGGATCTTATATGGATTAAGGACACATGACACCTTTCATGTCCATGTTACACACCCTATTCTCCACTATCCAATCCCTTGTTCAGTGGATTATTTGAGAAGGGAAAGTGTACTTATGAAATGTCAAATGGTTGGGAATCATTCTCGGATTCCTGGGGTGTCCATATTATAACATCATGTATGAGGAGGCTAGTAGATTTCTATCCTTTATTGATTAAATTATTAACAAGGATCAATAAGGCAAAATTATTCTCATCGACATTAATTCAGAATCTGACAGGAGTGTTTTCACCTCCCCAAGCTCATTCACATTCTCTTCTATGGATTTTCTTCATGCCCTAGTGCCCCAATTGTGGGATGATCATTGAAATGAACTCATTTGGATCAATAAAATTACAACAGAGTACAACTTCCTCACATGGAGGATAGCATATGATGTAGTTTCCACTGATTAGAAGATCAATAAATGCGGCATCTCTAGGGATTCCTATTTCTCATGTTGCAAATAACACAAATAGGAGATCAGTGATCACCTCTTCTTTGACAGATAATGGACTCTAGAGATATGGTCCTTCTTTGGTGGGTTTACCGCCATCCAGACTCATCCTCCAATTGATGTATCTTCTTTGTCAGCTGGTTTCATGTCTCATGTAACAGGGGTGTGGAGTAAATGATCAGGTCTAAAATCTTACATGTAGGTGTTTGGTGTCTCTAGAAGACTTGGAACAAAGCTAGATTTTTGGGGATTAGTTCTTCTAGGAGATCCATTACTACTTGTACCTAAAGCCTTATTCTTGATCTGATTAGGTGTATCGATAACTGGAGGGATGCTTCCACCCCCCAAATTCTTGAAAATGGCCTACTAGGTTAATCCTGCTTCTAGTATTTCTTGAGGCCAATGGGTATGTTGGAATCCACTTCCCTCTATATTGAAACTCAATACTGATGGATCTTGTATTGCGGGTGACATGAGGGTAGGAGGGTTGGTACATGACTCTAGGGTCACCTTTTTATGTGCATTAATACTTTACCTTGGAAGTAGTTTGTCCCTTTAGGCAGAGGTTATTTCATTTCTCTTAGGCCTCATTCTTTGCATTCAATGGGGAATTAGTATTATGGATTATGAAACTAACTTGTTGGTTCTCTTCAAGTCACTACATGGAACTAATCATATACCCTGGTCAATATACTATCTCATTAGGATGTTATAATCTATTCACTCCATTAACATCTAGCTGAGACACACATCGAGAGATGGAAACAAGGTGGATGATAATCTTGTGTCACTTTTGGATCATGGTTCGGGTACTTCATCTTTCTAAAACATAAACTAGTTAAACCATATGGGTATTAACCTTGTTAGAGGGGATTCCCTCATATTTTGTTGTTTCTAAACCCCTAGGACACTCTCTCTTGTCGTTCACCTTGTTCTAATCTCCATATGTTTTATTAATAAAGAATGATGATGATGATATCATGAGATAGGTTCCTGAGAGCTTGGACTGTGCTTAGTTATATTGGATGAGGCCTGATGGATCTCATTGAGGGGTTGATTCCATGTTTGAGGTAGGTGAGCCCTATAATAAAAATCCCTATATTTTTTATTCATGATCCTTCATGATTTCATACTGCATGGGGTTTGGGAAGGGTTATTAGGACTGATAAATCACTTAGATGAGATTAAGGTGTAGTTTTGAGCCTCCTAGGATATGACCAAGTGATCTTTATCACTTAGGTAAATTATAATCACTTAATGACTATATAACGAAATGGAATGGTGTTTTATTTAGATAACGAGAGACATATGGGTCTTCATGGGTTGTATAACGACCCATACTTTACATACATTGTTAATACTTCAAAATTGAAGCACACTTATTACAACATATGACAAAACCACAAAGGACTGTATAGGTATAGTGTCTTTAGAAACTGGGAAACATAAACAACTAGTTCATAAATCTTCTACAGTGTCTCCCATTTATTTCATCATATCTGGGGTCCCTTTTAGCATATTCTAATTAATATCCATCTTCCTGACCTGGGGAAAAGAAAACATAAAAGGGTGAGCTCAAATGCTCAGTAAGGGCAAATAAAGGAAATAAAAATCATATCATATCTTTTTGAAAATCATAACCTGCAAAAGAGATCATAATATCTTAACATGGAACAAATCATAGAAGTGAAAATGAGATCCCCATAATCATAACATGAAACTTGAAACTTTGTGGCATGCACACATAATCATGGAAAATCATTTCTTGGTAGTCATGACTCATTGCCAAGACTATCTTAGTGGACAAAGTCCCTTTCTGAAACGAGTCACCCTCGTTCTAGTCCTATTTCACTGAACCAGTATAACCTACCGTTCCAGCCATGTTTATCTCATGAGATATAAAATCTTTACCCAATGCATTGGAGGAAGATATAGGACCCACCCATCTTATAATGAATCCTTTCTTATGTGTGCCACATAATCATAAACCATACATCATAGCGTAACCCATGTAATAAAAATGGAATTCTTAAACAACATGACATCATAAAACAATTCATATAAGATAAAGGAATTCATAAAAATATTTCCATCACAACATAATCAAATCCATGTAATAATAGGGATAAAAACAGAACCCTTTATCATCTTAGATGGAAAATAATTTTGATAAAACACTTGAACTTCATTCTTGAGGAAAATATCCTTTCTACTTCAAAAACACTTTTCCTTTCTTAACATGTCATACAATTTTAAACTAAAAGAAGTTGATTAAAAATAAACTTGAAAACTTATAAAGGAAGATTCTTGGAAATAAGGTTTTAACAATCCATTCTTTCCGTATAAGTTAAAAAAACATTCTTCGTACTTTTGTCGGAAAATTCAAAAAGTACCTCGTACAAAAAACGACAAAAGATTCCTTTCATATCCTTTACTAAAAACTCATCGAAGGGTAAAATTGGATTTAAACAATTTTAAGTGAATTGAAATAATATCACATATTTATGAAACATGGATGTGGATGATAAAATACACCCCAGTAAATACCAATGTATAAACAATCTCGGATAAAAATGAGATTGTGATATTTTCCCTTTCCTTAGGTCTGATTTGCTTTGTATGTGTCCGAAGCTCCTGTATAATGGTTTAAATAATGTTATTGACTTATTACAGAATCATACATATTGATATGATATCATATATGGTCATATTCTTAGCTTCTTGTTAGTTATATTTCATTGTTACTTGTTACTCGGGTCTTTATTGCCTTTTGTTCTTAGGCGTGTTTTGCTGAATAAATTCTTATTCTTCTTTTAAGGTTATAGATACCTTATATACAGAATGGTATTAGTGTAACATATATCATATTTATTCATTCAATTCATTTTTATAATTACTATGTAATGATGATCATGTAGAACGAGTCGCATCACATCGTGGAGACGGTATTCCGTACGTACACACGAGTGATGATATCGTTCCTATGATCGTGGAATTGTATTGGAGTATATGTATATTATTTCAGTGTAAATATTACTTTATTATAATCATAAATAGTTACTCATTACACCATTATACCCATCCTTGTAAGGTGATGGTGGAAAATAGATTACACCACGGCATGGAGACGGTATTCCGTACGTACGCACGCGCGGTGATTTCATTTTTTCGTAGGATGGATATAAGGTGAATTAGGGTTGTTTCATATTTATAATAACATATCAGTATGTAAGTAATACTGATGTTATTACTTTATCATGGAACAACTAAAGAAGAAGAAGTTGAAGAAGAAAGAAATTGAAAAGATCGATAATGGATATTACCTCTTCTTTGGAACGCCTCTTTGAATCCTCCACTTAGGGAACTAAGATTGGTCTTTGAAGAAAACCAGGACCTCTAGGATTATTCTAGGAAAGTGGAGAGGAGAAAATGGCAGGGGTTGGACGATCTTGAGTGCTCAAATTGGTGTGAGGAGGAGGGGGAGGAGGTGCCCTTTTATAAGGGTGGAGAGGGGCACCTTAGAAATATCTCAAAATATTATTTTATATTAATGTCAAAATCGGTTTATAATGGTTCCAAAGGGTCTTATTTCGAAGCTAAAGTGGGGATGGGTCGAAATCCTATCAACCAATAGGATTTAGACAAGTTTAGGGTATTATTGTAACCTTATCAATTAGATTTAACTCTAATTTAAATAATTTAACTTTTACCGTGTCTTTTTGTTTTCTTTCACTATATGGTTAATACACTTACTATAACATGCCAAACGAACCCCAAATTGTTTATTATTAATATATATATCCTTATCTAAGTCATTTGGCCGAGACTTAGATTTTTAGGAATAAAATAACAATTAGTAATATAATATTTGATTTAAAAACTATTTTGTGTCAATTTTGACACTATTTGATATATGATTTTTGTGAAAGTCATAACAGAATTATATGTTCGAACCAAGTTGATTACATCAACACTAATATATCATAGTAACCTAGAAAATTATTGGAATTCATAAAAAGTCTCAAATTACATTTATTTTTGTGTTTATAACATCAATTATGTCAATATTTCATTAATAAGATAATTACTGCATCATCATTGTGTCATAAATAAATTAAATTATTTAATGTCTAAAAATTACAAATAAAATACCATTATGTATAAAATCTCTTTAGATTTCTAATGAATATTTATAGTCGAATTTATCTTATGTATAACCCCATATTAAAAATGATTTACTTATTAAACTTTGATTTTAACTATTTTAACCCTTTTTTAAATAAATTAATAATAAATGTCCTAATCTAACCCAAGTGGGCCTAAATTGTCATATTTTATTCCTAAGTTTGTTTTTGGTCGAATTAAACTTATCCAATAGAATTTGGACATGTGTTAGGGTAATAGTAATATCATTTTTACCCTTAGTTACCCTATTTACTATTAACCGCGGTAAAAAAGTAAAAAGTTACTATTCACCAAAAAATTATTTTTATCTCATTGAACCACATTTTACTTACTGATATCAACCGTGTCTGTCGAATTTTTGAAATTCCATTCACAGAAGCGGTAAAATTAAGTTTTATGCAAAATTCAGTTTTTAACCTACCACTTAGTGGTTTCACTATTCATCAAAAATTGAAAGTTTTCAGAAAAATACCAAAATTTCACCCTAGGCTAATTTCGGTATTCCGAATCCAAAAATGAAGTCCATTTTGAAAAATAAAATTTATAAAATTTCAAAAAGTGGTTATTACTATTCATAACGGCTAGTTTTAATAATATTTTAATAGCATATCATTGTTTAGTGAAACTCGGTATTGCGTACGACGCAAGCTATCGAGGAAGGTCGCGATTGCATGTAAAGTAATCCAAGCAAGTGTGTAGTGAAAGATTCTTTTGATGATATATAAAAAAACAAAATATTACTCATAAAAATCTCGGGTGTTACATTCTACCCCCCTTAAAAAGAATTTCGCCCTCAAAATTCGTCACTTTGTAACAAACAGATGAGGATACTTATCCGTCATCATATCCTCAAGCTCCCATGTAGCTTCTTCAATTTTGTGGTTCCTCCATAAAACTTTCACCAATCGAGTGGTCTTGTTTCGTAGGACTTTTTCTCTACGATCCAAAATCTCTATCGGTTGTTCTTCATAAGAAAGATCTTGCTCCAGCGGTACAACTTCTGAGCTGAGTACATGTGAAGGATCAGGTATGTACTTTCTCAGGAGAGATACATGGAACACATCGTGAACTTGAGAGAGATTCGGTGGAAGCGCCAATCGGTAAGCTACCTTCCCAACACGATCCAGTATTTCGAAAGGACCGTTATATCTAGGGCTCAACTTCCCCTTCTTTCCAAATCTCATAACCCTCTTCCAGGGAGATATTCGTAAGAACACTTTATCACCCACTTCAAACTCTAGGTCTTTTCTTCGGTTGCCGGAATAACTTTTCTATTGACTCTGAGCTGCTCTTATGTGTTGTTGAATAGATCTGACCTTTTCTGCCATTTCATCAACGAGATCAGGTCCTAATAGCTTTCTTTCCCCAACTTCATCCCAGCAAGTTGGAGTCCTGCATTTCTTTCCATAGAGAGATTCATAAGGAGCCATCTGAATACTGGAGTGAAAGCTATTATTATAAGAAAATTCCACCAAAGGTAGGTGTTGATCCCAACCTCCTTTGAAATCCATAGAGCAAGCTCTCAACATATCTTCTAGGGTTTGAATTGTTCTCTCAGACTGACCGTCTGTCTGGGGATGATAAGCAGTGCTGAAACTCAACTCTGTATCCAGAGTATGCTGAAGACTTTGCCAGAACTTCGAGGTAAATCTCGGATCCCGATCAGATATAATAGAAAGTGGTACTCCATGCAATCTTACCACTTCCTTTACATATATCCTGGCAAGCTGATCTAGAGAGAAATCCTCTCTAATATCAATGAAGTGTGCAGACTTTGTAAGACGATCAACTATGACCCAAATAGCATTATTGCCTTTGGATGTTTTAGGAAGTCCTGTGACAAAGTCCATAGTGATGTTTTCCCATTTCCATTCGGGTATGGGTAATGGTTGTAACATCCCCTTAGACTTCTGTCTCTCAGCTTTAACTTGTTGACAAACCAAGCATCGAGAGACATATTCAGCAACATCTCTTTTCATGCCATCCCACCAGAAGTACTCTTTCAGGTCCCTATACATCTTCGTGCTTCCAGGATGAATAGAGAATGATGAACTATGAGCCTCATCCAGTAGCTCCTTCTTTAATTCGGGGATGGGAAGAACACAAACCCGATTCCTGAACTTTATTATCCCATCACAATCAAGGTTTAATTCAAGAACATTTGTCACCTTCTTTTGTAACTCGACATCTTCTTTCTGTGCCTCTTTAATCTTCACATGTATAGATGGTTGAACATTCATTTGAGAAAGATAAGATTTTTCCCCTTCCATTATAATTCCAAGATCCATCCTTTGTAAATCCATAAATATTGGATCTTTTGTGATCCTCATCATGGATAAACTAGCATGGTCTTGTCGACTTAATGCATCTGCCACCTTGTTTGCTTTCCCAGGGTGGTAATGGATTGACCAGTCGTAATACTTAATCAGCTCCAACCATCTTCTTTGATGCATATTCAACTCCTTTTGTGTGAAAATATACTTTAAACTTTTATGATCAGTACAAATATCACACCTTTCACCATAAAGGTAATGCCTCCAAATCTTTAATGCAAAGATTACCGCAGCCAACTCCAAATCATGTGTTGGGTAATTTTTCTCCTGGATTTTCAACTGTCGTGAGGCATAAGCTATCACCATATCATTTTGCATAAGAACACACCCCAATCCCTTCTTGGATGCATCACTGTAGATCACAAACCTTTCTCCACTACAAGGAAGTGTGAGCACAGGTGCACTGCATAACCTTCTTTTCAACTCCTTGAAATTCTCTTCACATTCCTCTGTCCAAACAAACTTAACTCCTTTCCGAGTCAACTTGGTGAGTGGATTAGATAATCGTGAGAAATCTTTTACAAAACGTCGATAATATCCATCCAAACCAAGAAAACTTCGGATCTCAGTTACTGTTGTTGGTCTTGACCATCTTTCGATAACCTCTGTTTTTGCTGGATCCACGGATATCCCCTCTTTTGAGATTGTGTGACCCAAAAATGCAACTTTTTGAAGCCAAAATTCACACTTGGTAAATTTGGCATAAAGCTTCTCCTTTCTCAGGGTCTTCAATATAATTCTCAAGTGATCTTCATGCTCTTACTTTCTCTTTGAATAGACAAGAATATCGTCTATAAAGACTACCACAAATTGATCAAGATAGTCTCTAAAGACTCTATTCATTAGATCCATGAAGATAGCAGGGGCATTAGTAAGACCAAATGGCATCACTATAAATTCATAGTGTCCATACCTTGTATGGAAATTCGTCTTTGGTATATCCTCCCTTTTGACCCTTAATTGATGATACCCTGAACAAAGATCAATCTTGGAAAAGTATTGAGCTCCGCGTAGTTGGTCAAATAAGTCATCAATGCGTGGGAGAGGATATTTGCTCTTGATAGTGATCTTGTTAAGTTCTTGATAATCAATGCAGAGTCTCATTGATCCATCTTTCTTCGTAAGAAATAGAATAGGTGCTCCCCAAGGTGACGCACTAGGGCATATGAATCCCTTATCAAGATTCTCTTGGAGTTGCTTCTTTAATTCCTGCAACTCAATTGGGGCCATTCTATAAGGTGTCTTTGAAATTGGCAAAGCGCCCGGTACGAGTTCTATTGAAAACTCAACTTCACGATTTGGTGGAAGACCCAGTAAATCCTCCGGAAAGACATCATCAAACTCCCGTACAATGGGCATATTCTTAATCATGAGTTTCTCACCAACCATTTGAGATAAATAACCTTCATTTAGTGGAATCAATACCCATAAGATGGAAGAAATTTCCACTGGAAGGTTATTATCATCCTTGCATTGATAGACGATCGTAGATTGATCTGGAATATAAAATGTGACTTCCCTTCTTTGGAAATTGATATGAGCTCCATGTAGAGAAAGACAATCCATGCCAAGAATCACATCAAATTCCACTAAAGGAAGGATCACAAGATTTTCAGAAAGCACTTTCCCACAAACTTCGATCGGAGAGGAATTATAAACTTTTGATGCGACTGTTGTGCCATTAGGTGTTGTCACAGCTAACTCAACATCTAATTTTTGAGGTAGTACGGTGATACCCTTAGAAAATTTTTCAGAAATAAAAGAGTGGGTGGATCCAGAATCAAATAAAACATTTGCTACTTTAGAGTGGATGGTAAGTGTACTTTTCACCACTTCGTTATCGTACTCCACATCGCTGATAGAAATTGCATGTGCATTTCCTTTGTCTTTAGCCTTAATATTTTGTTGACGTCGACCATCATCATCAACCCTTGGATTTGGGCATTGATTGGCATAATGCCCCATCTCCTTGCACTTGAAACATTGAAGTGTAGTAGGTTCATTCTGTGTATCCCTTCCTTTGTTTGAATCATTAGACATCTTCTTCCCATTATCGGGGCATTCAAATGACCGATGACCTTCCTTTCTACATTTAAAACATTTACTTGTCCCTTTAAGACAACTCCCTCCATGTTTCTTTCCACACTTTGAGCATAAGGGAAAGCTCATCTTCTTTTCAGTGTGCTCTTTAGATTTTCCTTTGAATTCCATCTTCCTCTTCTTATCAAACCCATGTGACTGATGGGTTACTCCAATCTCCATCTCGACTTTGAGAGCACATCGAACGATTTCCTCGTAGCTATTGAAGTCCCTTATGTCTAACACCCTTCGAAGACTTGGTTTTAAGCCACAAAAGAATCGATCGATCTTACTCTCAGGTTGGATAATAATACCAGAAGCGTACCTTGCAAGTCTTGTAAAATTTGCTTCATAGGTACCAACAGATTCATCATCCCTTTGATTCAGTTCAAGAAACTCTTTCTCCATCTTTGTTCAGAGAATACGAGGGAAGTACTTATTGAAAAATACGTTCTTGAACTCGTCCCATTCCATAGACTCAATTTCATCCCTTTGCCTCGTATTCTTAATAAAATTCCACCATTGATCAGCATCTCCTTCCAAACGATACACTGATAGGATGACTTTATCATGTTCAGAACATTGAAGAACTAAAAATATCTTTTCAGTAGTACTAATCCATTGTTCAGCAACTAATGGATCAGTAGACCCGCTGAAAGAAGGTGGACGCTGCCTCATGAAGGATTCAATAGAATGTTTTCCTTCCTTTTCTCGTTTGGAAGTCCTCCATGATTCATAGCTTGAGAAAGTTGTGTGAGCATGGATACAAGATTTTGCATTCCAGCTCCCATATCGTTTGGTTGCTCAGGGGGACAATCATTGCATTGCCCATCGCATTCCACATTAACACGGTTCCTTCGGGTTCCAGCCATTGACTAAAACCAAGAAGAATAGTGTGAGAAACACTAATTATAATAGGAAAACCACATAATTCAAGAATAAAATTTTCATTCTTAAGGTCTTATCCTAGGTTATTCATGGCCATTTCTAAAACACTAAGATTGTGTTCTATGCTTAGACTTATCCTTAGGGTTCTTACTAAGGCTTTCACATCCTAGTTTCCAAAGGTTGACTATACCCTCCCTCTGATACCAACTATAATGACCCATACTTTACATGCATTGTTAATACTTCAAAATTGAAGCACACTTATTACAACATATGACAAAACCACAAAGGACCGTATAGGTATAGTGTCTTTAGAAACTGGGAAACATAAACAACTGGTTCATAAATATTCTACAGTGTCTCCCATTTATTTCATCATATCTAGGGTCCCTTTTAGCATATTCTACTTAATATCCATCTTCCTGACCTGGGGAAAAGAAAACATAAAAGGGTGAGCTCAAATTCTCAGCAAGGGCAAATAAAGGAAATAAAAATCATATCATATCTTTTTGAAAATCATAACCTGCAAAAGAGATCATAATATCTTAACATGGAACAAATCATAGAAGTGAAAATGAGATCCCCATAATCATAACATGAAACTTGAAACTTTGTGGCATGCACACATAATCATGGAAAATCGTTTCTTGTTAGTCATGACTCATTGCCAAGACTATCTTAGTGGACAAAGTCCCTTTCTGAACCGAGTCACCCTCGTTCCAGTCCTGTTTCACTGAACCGGTATAACCTACCGTTCCAGCCATGTCTATCTCATGAGATATAAAATCTTTACCCAATGCATTGGAGGGAGATATAGGTCCCACCCATCTTATAATGAATCCTTTCTTATGTGTGCCACATAATCCTAAACCATACATCATAGCGTAACCCATGTAATAAAAATGGAATTCTTAAACAACATGACATCATAAAACAATTCATATAAGATAAAGGAATTCATAAAAATATTTCCATCACAACATAATCAAATCCATGTAATAATAGGGATAAAAACAGAACCCTTTATCATCTTAGATGGAAAATAATTTTGATAAAACACTTGAACTTCATTCTTGAGGAAAATATCCTTTCTACTTCAAAAACACTTTTCCTTTCTTAACATGTCATACAATTTTCAACTAAAAGAAGTTGATTAAAAATAAACTTGAAAACTTATAAAGGAATATTCTTGGAAATAAGGTTTTAATAATACATTCTTGCTGTATAAGTTAAAAAAACATTCTTCGTACTTTTGTCGGAAAAGTCAAAAAGTACCTCGTACAAAAAACGACAAAAGATTCCTTTCATATCCTTTACTAAAAACTCATCGAAGGGTAAAATTGGATTTAAACTATTTTAAGTGAATTGAAATAATATCACATATTTATGAAACATGGATGTGGATGATAAAATACACCCCAGTAAATACCAATGTATAAACAATCTCGGATAAAAATGAGATTGTGATATTTTCCCTTACCTTAGGTCCGATTTGCTTTGTATATGTCCGAAGCTCCTGTATAATGGTTTAAATAATGTTATTGACTTATTCTAGAATCATACATATTGATATGATATCATATATGGTCATATTCTTAGCTTCTTGTTAGTAATATTTCATTGTTACTTGTTACTCGGGTCTTTATTGCCTTTTGTTCTTAGGCGTGTTTTGCCGAATAAATTCTTATTCTTCTTTTAAGGTTATAGATACCTTATATCCAGAATGGTATTAGTGTAACATATATCATATTTATTCATTCAATTCATTTATATAATTACTATGTAATTATGATCATGTAGAACGTGTCGCATCACATCGTGGAAACGGTATTCCGTACGTACGCACGAGTGATGATATCGTTCCTATGATCGTGGAATTGTATTGGAGTATATGTATATTATTTCAGTGTCAATATTAATTTATAATAATCATAAATAGTAACTCATTACACCATTATACCCATCCTTGTAAGGTGATGGTGGAAAATAGATTACACCACGGCGTGGAGACGGTATTCCGTACGTACGCACGCGCGGTGATTTCATTTTTCCGTAGGATGGATAGAAGGTGAATTAGGGTTGTTTCATATTTATAATAACATATAAGTATGTAAGTAATAATTATGTTATTACTTTATCATGAAACAACTAAATAAGAAGAAGTTGAAGAAGAAAGAAATTGAAAAGATCGGTAATGGATATTACCTCTTCTTTGGAACGCCTCTTTGAATCCTCCACTTAGGGAACTAAGATTGGTCTTTGAAGAAAACCAGGACCTCTAGGATTATTCTAGGGAAGTGGAGAGGAGAAAATGGCAGGGGTTGGCCGTGCTTGAGTGCTCAAATTGGTGTGAGGAGGAGGGGGAGGAGGTGCCCTTTTATAAGGGAGGAGAGGGGCACCTTAGGAATATCTCAAAATATTATTTTATATTAAAGTCAAAATCGGTTTATAATGGTTCTAAAGGGTCTTATTTCGAAGCTAAAGTGGGGATGGGTCGAAATCCTATCAACCAATAGGATTTAGACATGTTTAGGGTATTATTTTTACCTTATCAATTAGATTTAAATCTAAGTTAAATAATTTAACTTTTACCGTGTCTTTTTGTTTTCTTTCACTATATGGTTATTACATTTACTATAACATGCCAAACGAACCCCAAATTGTTTATTATTAATATATATATCCTTATCTAAGTCATTTGGCCGAGCCTTAGATTTTTAGGAATAAAATAACAATTAGTAATATAATATTTTATTTAAAAACTATTTTGTGTCAATTTTGACACTATTTGATATATGATTTTTGTGAAAGTCATAACAGAATTATATGTTCTAAACAAGTTGATTAAATCAACACTAATATATCATAGTAACCTATAAAATTATTTTAATTCATAAAAATTCTCAAATTACATTTATTTTGGTGTTTGTGACATCAATTATGTCAATATTTCATTAATATGATAATTACTGCATCATCATTGTGTCATAAATAACTTAAATTATTTAATGTCTAAAAATTACAAATAAAATACCATTATGTAGGAAAGATTTTTAGCTTTCTAATGAATATTTATAGTAGAATTTATCTTATGTATAACTCCATATAAAAATTATTTACTTATTAAACTTTGATTTTAACTATTTTAACCCTTCTTTAAATAAATTAATAATAAATGTCATAATCTAACCCAAGTGGTCCTAAATGGTCATATTTTATTCCTAAGTTTGTTTTTGGTCGAATTAAACTTATCCAATAGAATTAGGACATGTGTTAGGGTAATAGTAATATCATTTTTACCCTTAGTTACCCTATTTACTATTAACCGTGGTAAAAAAGTAAAAAGTTACTATTCACCAAAAAATTATTTTTATCTCATTGAACCACATTTTACTTACTGATATCAACCATGTCTGTTGGATTTTCGAAATTCCATTCACAGAAGCGGTAAAATTAAGTTTTATGCAAAATTCAGTTTTTAACCTACCACTTAGTGGTTTCACTATTCATCAAAAATTGAAAGTTTTCAGAAAAATACCAAAATTTCACCCTAGGCTAATTTCGGTATTCTGAATCCAAAAATGAAGTCCATTTTGAAAAATAAAATTTAAAAAATTTCAAAAAGTGGTTATTACTATTCATAACGGATAGTTTTAATAATATTTTAATAGCATATCGTTGTTTAGTGAAACTCGGTATTGCGTACGACGCAAGCTATCGAGGAAGGTCGCGATTGCGTGTAAAGTAAGCCAAGCAAGTGTGTAGTAAAAGATTATTTTGATGATATATAAAAAAACAAAATATTACTCATAAAAATCTCGGGTGTTACAGGTTGTAAAATTAAATTTTATTATCCTTGTAATGTTTCCCATGGCTAATGGGTGGGCATGAAGGTAATGGAGACAAATGAAAATTGGTGAAGCAGGACTATGTCACACAGGATACGAGGAGCTCACTCCTAAGGTTAAAGTGGGGTATTATCATAAGTAAATAGTATGATGAATCATTTGTTATATATAATTTAATGAGGGTATGGATTTACTTTAGGTTATAAGATAAGGTATCTCCCATAAGATAAGTGAGATGAGACCCATGTGCGGGTAATGGTATTAATTCGCGACTTGGAATAAAAATTATAAGTGGTTTAGATAGTTAAATCTTGGGAAATTACTTCAGTAGAGGGATCATGATGAATGAGTGAATTTTATATCGGTTGGATCATACATGATGTTTGGGTCTTGGGAGCCTTTGGGAAGTGATGCCACCATTGAGTGATAGATGTGAGATAGTGCTAGTGAGTAGAGATGATGTCAGGTATAGAGGACCTAATAGATGCACGAGAGGGAAAGATATGATCCATCAAGTCATGGTAGGATAAATGGGGGGATAATACTGGGATTTTTGATCATGTGAGTTATGTGATAATTTTTGACCTTGTGTGACTGCATGTTCTCGATATTCTTCATGGAGTCTACAGGGATGGGCTAATGTTCATTGGCCTCCCTAGTTTCTTCGGGGATGGGTTGGTGTGAAAACCATTACTTAATGTGGATATTGGTTATAGGAACATTCCAAACATTTCCTAGGTTGGTGAAAATTATATTCCATTTTCCTTTGGTTGTGGGTAGAGGACCTTTTTAGGAATGGATTGGGATTTTGGAAATTTTGTGAGTTATTTGTTTATCTGTCAAGTGAGTCCCTTGTTAAGCCTAGACTGGGATAATGGAATTTCAGTTATTAGTGACTTCAAGCATCATAATATATCTTTTACATGCATGGATTGGGTCAATGTTCATGAATAGGACCTTTATTTTAGTAGTGTTGGGTTGAAGATATAGCGAACCTACTTTTTATTACAAGACTATTACACTATTTTAAAGACAAACAATATAATAGCATTACAAATTCAGGATCAAATGGTTTATTTTTTTTGGGTAAATTAGGCTCATGCATGAATTTTACATAATACATCATAAATATTATTTAAATTCTTCTTCTCTATCTTTTTAGTGTTCCTCGTGTTACCCTTAGTTAAAGTAATCACTTGAGGATATACATTAATTAAAGGGGTGATCTAAAATCTTAATAAGAGGATAAATAAGCAACATGAATCAGTATAACATGAGTGGGAATAATCATAATCATCATAACAAAATAATATGATTATCATCAACATAATTATGGAAAAATTGGAAATAGTATTTTAATGTAGCAATGCATAAAAATGAAACATCATGCCTTAGTGGTAAAATACCACACATATTTGTGAACAATGATAGAATCATGTTCATGAATAAAATATGTGAATAATCATAAAATCATCATTTTGAATAAATATAGTATCACGTTCATGCAAAAGACACATCATCTCATGAGATACGTAAGATTACCCAATGCATTGTCGGGCTATATAATTATAGTCTTTCCCATCATATCATAACATTTTTATAATCATGCATGCCACATAGAATATATAACAATCATAGTCATGAAATAAATAAAAGGAAGAGAATGGATTTTATAGCGATTTCATACAGGATACTTTTGTGAATAAACTCTCTGGTTCCCAAATGAACAAGTCCAATCATACTTGGACATAAAATTTCATTATTCTTTGGGGGATGGGAAGCATTTTTGGATGAGTAAAATACGATGTTTTGAAGTCACTTTGAAAAAAAGGCCTATCATAGAAAATATTTTGGCATCGTACAAACATGTATATCCAAAAAGTAAAATTGAAAAGTTATTTGAAGGATATAGAGTAAACATTCATACTATGGAAGATATAATAACCCAAAGAAAGGTTTTGGATTCGATAATCTCCATACCTTAATTCCCATAGGATTTCATCATTTTTCACCTCTTGAATAATTAACATATATTTAATAAAATATTGATCCAAAATTTTATTATAGTCTTTTCTAAAAATATTTATCAATTAAATTCATTGGATAATTTTTCGTAATTTTTTTTGATGAAATTGATGGGTTTTGATATCAAGCTTTTCTTAAAAAAATTCCACTTCACAAAGATTTCTATATTTTCTTAAAAGTAATTTATACATTATTATAATTAATTAAAAAATATTTTAATGAATATTATCAAATTTTTATATATTATATATGGTTTATAATATTCATCCTTGATTATGGTTAAATGTGTTGACATGGAAATGTCTCTATAGTGGTTAACTAACCTTTGACGGGACATTGTCGGGAGAATAAGAAGAAGAAGATTAACATTTATATATATATTGTATTATGATACTTACATTAGTTTGAAATGATTAATATAATGTTAATATACTGAAAAATTAATTTTTTTAAGGTTTTCTTGTCAATGTTATTGTGGAAAAGAAACTGAAAAGGAAGAATAAATAAAAAGAGATAGAAGTGGATCGGAACTTACTTGATCCTTGGTGTAGCTTCTTTGTACGACATTATAACTCCTTAGTGATTAGAGTTGGTTTTCTATCTAACATACCTATAGATTATAACAGTATTAAGAGGTTTTATTTTCTCATATGTGTAGCTTTCTTATGCTTGTTAGGAGTGGTTTCCCAAGTATAGGAAGAGGGGTTATATATACGATGAGAGGGATATTTTAAAATAAATTATAAGATAAATTAATATGTCAAAGGTAAAACATTTAATAGTTAGTTTTTTTGAAAATATAAATTTTATATTAATATAATATAATGATTTTAAGACATGAAATCCCCTTTATAATTCAAATTCATTAGTTTATGAAAATGTAATGTTGAAAGAAAAAAATCATTTTAAGGTATCACGTTTGACTTTAAGTTATTGAATGTTATTTTTTGGTTTTCAAATTGAGTTTATTGTATTTTCATATAAAATTTATGAAATTAAACATACCACGTTAGAAAATAAAGTTCTTAGAAAAGGAATATTTTTCTATTACATCATGAATGATGTAATTTGAGTTACATCAGTTATGTGAAAAAACTGTATTTTTACTATTACCCTGAAAATTGAAGTATTTCAAAAAATAACCATAAACCACCCTTGATAAATTTGATCTTATGATTTTAAAATTATATTCATTCTATAAAAATAAATTTATAAAATAGTGAATTTTTGTTTTTAATATATAAAATGATGACATTTATGAAATATTTTTAAACACCATATATTAAAAATATTCTTATATTTTCTTTCAGTTTCTTAATCATGATATTTGTTTTTTGGAATAATAAAATTTATATTTAAATTTATTAATCATGATAAATTTAATTTTTATTAAAATTTAGTATTTTAGTTAAAATTATTATTTCAACAGTCGGGTAGTTATTCCTAATGGTCAGGTTACTATTCCCAATGGTCATATTAAAGTTCCAATAGTAAAATTACAATTCCAATGATGAATTTACTTCTTATAAATTTCAATTCATTATTTGAATTCTTTTTCAACTCAATTATTCTTATGGTTCCATATTTAGATTTTATATAATGCTTCTTTGTTTACTAATATTTTTCTTCTTCTCTATAGTGTTTATAGTGGAGGTGATTATTATAGTGGATTAGGGTGATCCATAATTTTCCATTTTATATTTTATATTTTATATTTTATATCCAGTTGTAATTTTTCAAATTTTAATTGGTTTCATTACTGATTAATATAATAGTATTTAGTAATGAAAAAAAGATTTTTTTTGGTTTCTCTTTATTTTTTATGTGTATAATATTATATAATATAATGCAATAAACATTTATTCAAGAAACCAAAATTACAAAAAACACTACGTCATTACATCCTTCCCCCTTTATAAATTTCATCCTCAATATTTTAACTTTAATTATCAGTTGAGAATAGGTTATGGTACTTTTTTTTCATTGTTTCCTCTAGTTCAAAATTCACCTCTTCAATCTTATGGTTCTTCTACACCACTTTAATATGGTGATTTTTCTTGTAGAATAAAACTTTGTATCTATGGTCCATGATTTTCACTGGCTATTCTTCATATGGGAGGCTATTCTATAACTGTACCAACATTGGATTCAGTACATGTGAGCAATTGGGTATGCACTTGATTTAGAGTAATATGTGGGACACATTATGAAATTGATCTATATTTGTTGGATGTGAAAAATGATAGGTCACTGCCACTATGTGATCAAGTATATTAAAGTGGACAATGTATCTTGGGATACGGTTCCCATTCTTTATATACTGTATGAATATCTTCATTAGTAATATTTTAAGGAAGATGTTATATCCAACATTTAACTCTATATTCCTTTTATAGTTCTCATCATAGTAATTTTGCTGACTCTGAGTAGCTTTTATATATTGTTGGATGGGTTGAACCTTCTCTGTCATCTCTTTCACAAGGTCATACCCATGAAACTTTTGTTTTCTAACTTCATTCATACAAGTTGTACCTCTATATCACATCCCATATGGATCTTCATAGGGATCCATTGGAATACATGAGTGGAATTTGTTTTGTATGAGAAATCAACTAATAGGAGATATTGATCCCATCCACCTTTTAATTCCATTCAGCAAGAACATAGAAGGTACTCAAGAATATGAATAGACCTTTAAGATTGAGAATCATTTTGGGGGTGATAGGTCATGATGAAATTCAATTTAGTACTCAAATCATGTTGAATAATTCTAAAAAATTTATAGGTGAAACATGGATCGTGATTAGAGTTGATCGAAAGTGGTGTAACGTCCCGGTTCCGGAAGCTTCCCAGAGGTGCCCCATATCTGGTTGGTTACATGGCCTCAAGTGCATTTCCCTGAACGCCAGAGGCTGCCGACTAGAAGTGAGGTCCTTGAGTGTGATAGTGGGGAAACTATGCCCTCATTAGAAGAGTACACACCAGAAGTAAACAACATACAACAGCAAAAGTAATAATAATCCATATAGAAATAAATAGCAGAAGACTAAATGAAGAAAACTGGAGCACACATATATAATAATGATGTATGATACATATGTTTAGGAAAGCAGGAAAACAAGTCACAATTTTGAATACAATACTAAACCAAATTGAAAAATAAAGATAGGTAAACTCCTCAGCATACTTTGTCATGACCAATCCCAGTGGGGTCCGAGCCGCAACTCCCCAAGCCTACCTCCAATAGGCCAGGGGATGATGACTAGCACCGAGTAGGCATGCTACTAACATGGAAGGCATTGCCTAAAAATCTGTACACATGCACACACATTTCAAATCCCACAAAGCAGAAAAGTAAAAGCTACTAGAAAGGAAAAATGCATGCATACACTAAAAATCTCAACCAATATAGTACGACAGGAATGTAAAGAACAGAAAGTGTAAAACCCTGGGCCAAAATTACAAGCCCACCAAAAGAGAGTCTACAACAAAGTCCAACCTGTAAATAAAGGTACTGGGACTGCAATCCATAGCTTTAGGAACACACCTTGGCCTGTCTGATCTCACTGAGCACCGTCTAGTCCGGGTCTGCCTAGAGTCCTATCAAAAGCTCACTCGTCTGTACAAGACACGACACGTGCGGGAAAATCCCATGTAAGGGGGAGTATAACAATACCCAGTAGGACACCCTAAAACCACAAAGGAATACAACAATGGAAAATACCACAAAGGAAAGATACAGTCATATCCACATAGTATATGTTTATAGAACATATAACAAGCATATCCAGATATACTCATACACGATAGACTACCGTGAAACCACTACTAAGATCCAGCTCCAAGATTCCACTAAGAACACAATGAAGAGAACACACCCCTTGGTCTGAAGAGAGAGACAAAAAGTACTTGTTCTTGGAGAACACACTCCACAAGTACTTGGGAACATGATGCTCAGATGAAGATCACAGCTAATAGTCATGGGGTGATACCAACAACTCAGTCTGAACTAATCCACTAAGAAAAGGATCGGTGTCTGGGTAATGTTGGTCACGTCAATACCCAGAACTCTACCTAAGGTTCCAGGAATGAATAGAGGATTCGGCTCTAAGTCTCACAGAGGGGATTCAAAAAACTCTATTTGGGAAGTCCCGCTGAAGGGATCATACTCCTGTTTGTAGGAAAGGATATCAGGAACCTTCAGGAGAAAGACCAAAAGGACGAACCCTTAAGGAAACTAGCCCAAGTCACAGAAGGCAACTGGCTCAAGCCATGTAAGATTGGTTACACAGTGTGTAGTATGGTTACACGACGTATTACTTGACCCCAGGTACTGCCCGTGTAAACGGTCAATCTCATCCATTCAAGCTGTGTAAAACTCAACTACACGACGTGTAGAAGAATCACATGTCGTGTTCCTTGACTCTGGGTACTGCCCGTGTAAACGGCCTGTGTCATTTGGATCATTGTATAAAAGTAACTACATGGAGTGTAGTAGGATTACACACCATGTCCGAGCACCTAGGGCTCACTCGGTGTACGCTGGCCATGTGCCCGTACACGGTCTCTGTCCATGTCTCCTGCCCATGTACCAGTACACGGGGTATCCTGTTTTTCTGGCCATGTCTAGTCGAGGAGGGGTATACATGTCGTCTCCTCGGACGTGTACCCAACTCGTGTCTGTGTACTTCCAGAGTACACACCAGGTGGTCCGTCGACCAACACACGCCGTGTAGCCCATACTACATGCCGTGTAGTAGGGATTTTTTCAAAAATGCCATCTTCCTCCATGCACCGTGGCTGATCCTCTAGATCCACAGTTTTCTCGTCCGTTCATCCCGATACTCCAGGGGTTGGCTCGTTTTATCATAAAATCACTGAAATGGGTGTTTTTGGTCATTTAATCGGATCATAAACCTTGAACGATCCATTCGAAGAAAAACACCTGAAAACTCATATCTCTTAATCCGCTCCGAATCATCCGCTAAAACCGTCGTCGCACCTCTGTGACATCGCTCTAGGGTTGGATCTACAATCTAGGACCGCTGCGCCAACAAACAAATGTGCAACGATGGATTTCCTTCAAAAACGCGTAGAACGCAACAAAGAACACACGAGAGAAAAAATACAAAGAACCGAATAAGAGGGATGCACCTCGACCATTGATCGTAATGATCTGGGTTCGTCGCAATTATATCAAAACCACAACAATCAATAGGTTATAAATCTAGAGTATTTGATTTCCTGATGAAACCCCAAATCACACCCGCCTGAAAAATGATCGATCGGCTAGCAAATCGGTTCACAGATTAGTCCGCGTTCGTCGTAGGAAACAAGAACTGGGAAAGGAACCAAGATCAAATATCTTACCTGGATTCGCGGTATTTTCTGGTGAAGATCCAGCTACCGCATCGTTTTCACCGGCAAAGTTTTCCAAGAACACCGTCACCACGTTGGGAGGTTTTCTCCAGAGCCTCTAGAGCCGCCAAGGGTTTCTGGGTTATGAGGTTTGTAGCCCTTGACCCTTATGCAAGACTTTATTTAAAAAGGATAAAGGATATCTATTGCAACAGATTAAAAAATATTTCACTGCAGAATAAAATATTTTTATTAAATATTTTATTACCGTTACGTCCAAAAAACTATATTTCACCACCGACCTACGCCGGCTGATGTTAGGCCTCCCTTGAGGTAAAATCTCTATTCTGAACACAAATGTGACCTCAAATTTCCGATACAAGTACCCGTTAAGTAGTTTTTCCACTCTTTCAGGAAAACCACTTGTGCGTGCAAAATTTAATTATTTAATTAAATTCAAACATTTGTTCTGGCTCACCATGCCTTGAACTTCACGTCATCTCGAAGACTGGTCTCGAAATAATTCCCACATATTATTAAAAATAAAGAATGGAAAAATACAAGATAGTACATCACACCCACCTTAGGGATTTTACGTCCCTGAAAAGTGAAAACAAGGTTTACTCAAAAAGATGTGGGTACTGCACATGAATTGAGCCTCCAACTCCCATGTGCTCTCTTAGAGATTCTCGTGCTTCCACCGGACACGCACCAAGGGAATAGCTTTCCCATGAAGGACCTTCTCCTTCCGATCCTCGATCTCCACTGGATACTCAGAAAAGGTCACTCCATCATCGATGTCGAGCTTGCCCCAGTAGATAATGTGTGATGGATCATGCACGTATCTCCGAAGCTGCGAAACGTGGAAGACGTTGTGTACCTGGTCCATCTGAGGAGGTAGAGACAAGTGATACACCACCATGCCAACTCTACTCAGAATCTGGAAAGGGCCGATGATCCTCAAAGATAGCTTGTCGCCTCGGCCAAACCTCTGCAATCCCCATCAAGGTGAGACCCGAAGGAACACATGGTATCCTTCCTTGAACTCCAAGGACCACCGTCTCCTGTCAGCATAATATTTTTTCCGACTCTGTGGAGTCTTAATCTTCTCTTGGATGACCTGCACCTTCTCCATAGTTTCTCGCACCATGTTCGAGCCCATGAGCGCCGACTCTCCTAGGTCAGTCTAGAAAAGTGTTGACTTCCAAGGTCACCCGTACAGAGCCTTGAATGGTGCCATACCAATAGTTGAATGATAACTATTGTTATAAGAAAATTCACACAATGGTAGGTGATCCTCCCAACTACGACCAAAGTCAAGTATGCAAGCTCGTAGCATATCCTCCAAAACCTTGATGGTCCACTCCATCTAACCATCATTCTGAGGATGAAACGATGTGCTCAAGCATAACTGAGTCCCAAAATCTTCCTGCAATCCCTTCCACAACCAGGATGTGAAATGAGCATCATGATCTAAGACGATAATTGATGGCACTCCATGAAGTCGAGCTACCTCCTACACGTAGAGGCGTCCCAAGATCTCTACTAAATTCTCCTCTCGTATGGCTAGGAAGTGGGCCGACTTAGTGAGTCGATCAATGATCACCCAGGTGGCATCATGTCCCCTGGATGTATGTGGAAGACCCGTCACAAAGTCCATAAAGATCCCATCCCACTTCCACTCTAGAACCTCAAGGGGCTAAGGCAAACCTGTTGGCACCTGGTGCTCAGCCTTTACTTGCTGACAAGTAAGGCACGAAGAAACAAACTCCGCTACACTCTTCTTCATTCCTGACCACCAGAACTAACGTCGAAGGTCATGATACATCTTTTCCATGCCTGGATGCACCGCCAAAGGGGATGTATGGCGGATGCTACTGCTAGAACACCCACATCAAGTTTTCCATAGACGTGGTAGGAGGTGGTGCTCCCTAAAAGGTCTGTATAATGCTCATAAATCCTTCCCTAAACTGATCATCAGTGCCTGCAACTGGTAAGATAGTCGGTGCCAAGGCTGGGCCGACTAGAGGATCGCCAGGAAGTCCATGATCACCCATTAATGGCTTCTAATCACTGTCATATGACTGACGTACAACAGGGTGACATTTCAGAGGCATTGCTTTGAAAGATAAAAAGCATACCTTAGATCAGGAAAACAACGATAGAGAACAAAGGAGTAAAAAACGAAAACAGGAGAAGGAAACACTCAAGACTTACAAAACATAACTACATGGCATGTATAAACTCTACACGGCGTGTAATTAACTCTATTCCCCTGCTCGTGTCTCCTTTCACAGCTAACCCACACATTATTATTAAACTGAGACTACACGGCGTGTTCCCTGTGGATACGACAAGTAGTAGACAAGGTTTCAACAACCCGTATTATTAGTTACACGACTGATTACACGGCTGAGACTACAAGGCATGTTCCGAACAAACACAGTGTGTACTTGAAGATTCTTCCCGACCCGTGTTGTTGGGGACATGGATGGGTACACAACTGACCCTTACACGGTGTGTTCCTAACAAACACAATGTTTATAGGAGGAGATAACACCAACCTGTGTTGTTCGTGACACGTCTGGGTACCTGGAACAAGACTACACATCATGTTCTTTACCAACATGACATGTTCTACTCGAGCTTCCCCGGTCCGTGTCGTTAGTGACACAGATGGGTACAGAGATCTATAATACACGACGTGCACCTACCGTACACGGCGTGTGTTTGAAGATTTTCAAAACCTGTGTTTCTGCTCACACAGTCAGCAACATGGTTTAACACTACACGATGTGTATATATAAAGTACAGACAGTGTCTTCTGGGTTTTTCTGTGCAGTATCTCTGAAACTACACTAAAGCCCAGGAAACACTGAAAAACAAACATGAAGGTGGCAAATTCTGATTCTTGAGGGCCCATACTCCCCACAAATCAATTCTTGGCATCCAATATAGTCATATTTAAGGAAAAAAGTCAATTTTTCACCAAGTTCATATTCAAGAGGGACCATAACACCTCAAGAACAAATATTTGGCATTCATTTACGCAAGGTACAAAACAAACAATTTCTCTATCAAATAGTAGAGATTCCATCAAAGCATTTATCACAACAGCATGCATAATCTACACAAAGTCTATCACAACAACATGCAATTGCTAATGCACCCTAGATGGCATGGTTAGAATGCATGGCATGTGATTTCTATCAAGTGCCTATATGATGCATGAGATGGCATACCCTCATCTCATCAGGTTGCGACAGAAAAAGAACCATAATATCAACAACAGTAACAACACAAGTCATTTAAATCACACTAGGTGAAATCATATCAATCATAAAATCTCAAAACCAAAAAATTGAAATAAACGAGGTATTGTGGCTTTTCCCTGTACACAGGTTAGCTACTCTTGAGCACCACTTAATACCAAGTACAGAATACATCTTAGCCCTGGCTAAAGGATCTAAATAGTAAATCAAGAGAAAAGAACCACTCTGTTACCACTTTAAAACGTTCCAGTCCCGGAAGCTTCCTAGAGTCGCCCCGTATCCGGTTTGTCACATGGCCTCAAGTGCATTTCCTCGAATACCAGAGGCTACCGACTAGAAGCGAGGGCCTTGGGTGTGATAGTGGGGAAAATATGCCCTCATTGGCTGAGTACACAGTGGAGGTAAACAACATACAATAGCGGAAGTAATAATAATCCATACAGAAATAAATAGTAGAATATTTAATGAAGAAAACTAGGGCACACATATATAATAATGATGTATGATAAATATGTCTAGGAAAGAGGCCAAACAAGTCACAATTATGAATACAATACTAAACCAAAGCGAAAGAGAAAGGTAGGTAAAATCCTTAGCATCACAATCCATAGCTTGGTTCCATGCTCCCCAGCTCCTCAGCAAGTCAAGTGCCTGAAGTATATGGGCGCTTGCCGTTATCTATACCTATAACAAAATAGTCTGTATGGGCCCAAAGCATGACCCAAATAGGGTGTGAGACAAGGTCCCAGTAGGCAACCACCCAATGATATGTTCCCAATAGTCAGTGAATAAATGGAAAGTAAAAGTAGAGGAAGAACTAAAGAGGAATGCAGACAACAGCTATAATCTACCGTTTCTAGCATATAATCTACAAACAAGAAATAGGCACTCAACAAAGTAGAACAAAATGGTAACCTATGGGTAGTTCTCACACCTTCACCCCTAACGATCAACCTACATGTACTAGAAAACCTATGGGAAGCACACAATGTCTCACCCCACTGGTTCGACTAAAGAATAGACTCTCTGAGGAATCACTCACCATCAATTCCCCCTATAGTCTCGTGTCGTACTAATGGATCTCTGGGGAAGCACTGAACATCAATTCCCCTTGTGGCCCACATCGAGGATCTATAGAATCTATGAGGAAGCACTCAACATAAATTCCCCCTATAGTATCATATCGTAAATTAAAGACACTCTGGAGAAGCCCTTATGTCCATTCTCTCTATGGTCCACTACACTAGGTTCTCACAGCCCTATGTAAAACAAACATCCATAGCGCCCGTATCGGCCCAAGTAAACCTCAAGAACTACTTGGCTATCATTGTAAGGAACAACAACAATACATTACAATAGTTCCACTATCCTACAACTAGGCATGGCAACTGGAAAAATTCCGAACAAGAAAAATAAGCACGGAAACCATCTATAGCACAGTAAAAACTACCCTATTCACAAGCAATTAGCTCTACTCAAGAAATTAAGCAAAACAGGCAACGACAAGGGAAAAATAGGAAACATGTAATACCCCGTTCAAGGGTATTATAGGAATTTTCACAAAATATTCACAGACTTCCTACATAAAGGCACAAACCACCAACCTCGATGATAGGAGGATGATATACGTGAACCACGATGACTAATTCTCCTTAGAATGTTGAGGATCTGAGAAAATATCAAAAACTCTCAACCCATGATATCTTGAGAAAAAGGAGGAATTGGAAAACAAGGCTCATGGAGAAGGAAGAACTCACCGCTGCAGTTCCAACACAATCGACGACGGTTGATTCAGAGCATAGACAGAGGCTCTGGAGCTTGGAGAAAATATGCAGCCATACGACTTCTCCTAGACGAACAGAACCTAGACGAAAGGTGTTATGTCCGTCAGGTGCGACCCCGGTCCATTTAGTGAAAAACAAAATACATGGCGTGTACGTATGGGGTACACGACATGTACTCTATTTTTTCATACTTCGCTTTAACCGGCCACCACTTCACCCCTACACATTGGGTGTGTGGCCTGGACACGGCCATCACACGGCCTGGCATGGCATGGGAGTACACGACATGAACTCAGAAAGTACAGGGCGTGTACTTCAAAATTTTCCAAGAACCCCATTTTTCTCAAAAACTCCAGAAAAGAAAAGACATACCTAAAAATGATGATCTGGGTTCTTACAAGTGGTACCGCATATTGCCTCACCACTTCCTTCACATATGTCATGGAAAGTTGTCCAAGCAAGAAATCTTCTAAAATAGTGATAAAATGGGTAGTCTTGGTGTGTCAATCAACAATAACTCATAATTATTTTTTTCATTTGGATTTTTTTGGGAAACCAGGGACAATGTCCATAGATACATTCTCACATTCCCATGTGGGTATAGGTAATGGATACATCATACATTTGGAATTTTTTCTCTCTACTTTAACTTGCTAACATACCAAACACCTTCAGATGTACTCAGAAACATTTTTCTTTATTTTTTCCCACTAGAAGTGTTCTCAAAGATCATGGTGCATCTTGGTGCTTCTATGATGGATGTAGAAATATGATCTATGTGAAGTATACAATAACTACTTCTTTATCTTAGGTGATGAAGGCACACAAACCATTTTTATAAGCTAAAACGCACTACCATCATCAATATGAAACTCAATTAACTTCTTTTTATTTACTGTATTCACCATCTTTTATAGCTCAAGATCATCCCTTTATGCCTCCTTGATATTCTCCTAGATGGATGGTTGGGAAATAATTTAGGCAAGATAGGATGTATAACCCAACATTATGATTTCAAGATCCATCCTTTGAATATCCATGAATATAAGGTCTCTCTCAATATGCATTGTGGATAGCGTGGAAAGTTTTATTCTTCCAAGAGCATCAGTTACCATGTTCTCCTTTCTTATATGGTAATAAATAAATAAATAATAGTCATTGATTATCTTTAACCATCATATTTGATGCATGTTGAGAACCTTTTCTGAGAATACATACTTATGTCTCTTGTTATCAATACATATTCACACTTATCACCATAGAGGTAATGTCACAAGATTTAAAAGGAAAAAATAACAGTTTTTAGTTCCTGATCATGCATCGGTTAGTTCTTCTCATGAATCATCAACATTCGTGAGGCATAGGCTATCACATTATCATTCATCATGAGTACACAACCCAAGTTTTTCTTTGAATAATAACTATATATCACAAAACCTTTCCACTTTTTGGTAGTGTTAGTATAGTTATAGTGATTAACCTCTTCTTGTGCTCCTTGAATGTTTGGTCACATTATTCTGTCAAGACAACTTTACCCCTTTTCTTGTTATCTTAGTTAGCGGGCCATACAATCATAAGAAATTTCTTAAAAAACATCAACAGTACCCAACTAAACTAAGAAAACTATGGATTTAAGTGAAAATAGTGGGTCTAGGCCATTCCTCAATTTTATTTATCTTTGAAGGGTCCACATAAATTCCCTCACTTGTGCTCACATTCCCTAAGAATGAAACCTGCTACATCAAAAAGTCACACTTACTGATCATAAAATATATCTTTTCCTTCCTTAATGTCATAAGAACAATCCTAAGATGCTCTTCCTATTCATCCTTTCTCTTAGAGTAAATGATAATATGGTCTATAAACACTACCTAAAATTTGATGAGGTAGTCTCTATGTAATATATTCATTAAATCCATGAGTATTTTAGGTTTATTATTTTGTATAAAGTGATTCACTATGAACTCATAGTGCACATGCCTTGTAAGGAAATTAGACTTCTAAAAATATTTTGTCATCACATTTAGTTGATTATATCTTGAATGAAGATCCAACTTTTATAAGCATTCAGATCCCAATTGTTTACTGAATAAATCATCAATCCTTAGTAGAGTACATTTGTTCTTTATCGTGATCTTGTTGAGCTCTAAGTAATCGATACACATTTTCATCAATCCATCCTTCTCCATAACAAAGAGAACTGGTACACCCTAAGGTGATGCACTAAGGAGTATGAATCCGTTTTTCAAATGATCTTGCGGATACTTCTTTATCACCTCTATTTTGATTATGGCTATCCTATACATGCATTTTGAGTTAAGATTTTCTTCGGGTATGATATATATTGATAAATATACTTCAAGATCCTAGGGAAGTTCAGGAAACTCTTTGATAAACACATCAGTGTATTAACTAACAATGGGGATTTTCTCCAGGCTGATACCTTCCATTCAAATAACCATTTTAGAAATTATACATCTCCATGGGGTATCAACACCCACACCTTTTCTGGATGTTCCAAAGGAGTTTCATGATCTTAATTGCATTTGTAGAGGATATTTGGATGGTTCAAAATATGGAAAGAGATTTCCTTTTAAAAATAGTTGATGTGTGCTCTATATAATGACATCCAATCCATTCCTAGTATAAAATTTAATTCTAAAAAGATATGTATTATGAGATTCACTAGAGGAGTCTTACCATGGATTCTTAACGGAGAAGTTTCCAACCCTTGGGTTGCAATGATTGCACAACTATGTGTTTTTACAGATATGTCTACTTCATGGTATTGGGGATTTGATTAAAGAGTTATAGAAAACATCCAAGATATAAAGTAATGTGTAGAAAGAAAATAAAATAAAACAAAGACCATTCCTAAGTGAATAAAAAAAGTGCCTTTTTTGACATCATTTTCATGATCCACTTTAGTAGTAGTGATGGCATAAGATTCCCATTACTCATTTGGATTTCATGGTTTCTAACACAGATTACCCTCAAGGATCTATGGTTTAGTGAACTGGGTTATACAATTACCTTTCTCCCTATAATTGAAGCATTAAATAATACGTGGTGCATTAAGATGTGACCACTTTTTCTCCATCTTGTTAGCTGACTTATTCATGTATCTTTGACAATAATAAGCTTGGTGTCCTTCTATCGCACACTTCAAGTATTTCTTAATACCTTTGAATCAATTCCCACAATGCTTCATCCCACATTTTTAATATGTGGGCTATTGGATCCTCTTTCCTCCTTTGTCGTTTGACCCACCATCTTGAAAATAAATTATCCTCTTCTTATTTCCACATCCATGGGACCATTCTCCAAAATCCATATCTACTTTGAGAGAACATCTAACCACTTCTTCATAACTCCAAATGTCTTGAATTACTGGTCTCTTTCTAAGGTATAGTTTTAAACCACTAAAGAATATATCTAATTTTCTATCATTGTTGATAAAAAACCTGAGGCATATCTTTCAAGAATTTGGACAATTTTATTATAATTATTGATAGCTTCGCCTTATTTTTTCTTCACACTTATGAATTATCTCTCCTTATTTTATTGAATATTTCAAGGGAAATACTTGGTGATAAATGTTTTCTTAATGTCTTCCCACTCCATCTCTTACATTTCATCTGTTGGATTGGTTTTTTTACCCATTCACACCGTTAATCGACTTCTACATCTAAATGATAAATGGATAGAGTCCCCACTCCTTCTCAGAACAACAGATCCGAAAAAATACCTTCTCCATTAAGGTAACCCACTATTCCATGATAAGTGGATTGGGAATTCCACTAAACATCGATGGTTGTTTTTGTATAAAATAATCAATGGATATTTGATCCATCTTGGGTAAATCTAAATGTTCTATAGGATTCAGGTTATGATTCATGGAATAAGACAACTGGGTAAGTATTTCTATGATGTTTTGAAGTCTGCCTCCACTCTCAATGGGGATATTGTTTGGGAAATCATTACATTGTCCTCCAAATGGATTTTTGGACTTGTTTCTCTTGGTACCCACAATTTTTTGGATTATAAAATTATTGAATAAAACAGAAGTCAAAAAAGTGTGAATAAATAAATTATTATTTTGTGCAATTAACTATAAAGTCATATCTTATGTGATCCCTATTTTTATACTTTTTATAAAACAAATTTTGTTAAATATTTATATATACATAGTCTTATCCTAATATTTTCACTAATTTTATCTAATAATAATTCCAAAATTAACTAAACCATTCTTTAACACCAACTACAGCAACCCTACATTTTCTTATATGGATATTATATTATTTAAAAAATAGAAAACATAATAGCATTACAAATATTAGATCAAATGGTTTAGTGTCTTAGGAAAATTAGGCTCATGTAGAACTTTTACATAATACAACATAAATATTATTTAATTTATTCTTATATATCTTCTTAGTAGCCCTTGTGTTCTCTTTAGTACAAGTAATCACCTGTAGATATAAATCAATGAATTAGGTGTGTTAAAATCATGGTAAGATAATGAATAAGGGACATGTATCAATATAAAATAAGTGATCATAATAACAATAATAATCACATAAGAATAGTATGGTCATCAACATCATGAGGGAAATAATGGATAAATTCATGGAATGTGTCAATGAAAAAAAATGAAGCATCTTTTCTTAGTGTTCAAATACCACACATAGTTGTGAACAAAGCTATAATCATTTCCATACATAACATATGTGCATGATCATAAAATCATCTCTATGAAAAAATATAGAATCATGTTCTTGCATAATGTACATCATATCATGAGATACATCACATTACCCAATGTATTAGAATGATATATAATTCTAGTTCTACCCATTGCATCATAACATTTACATAATCATGCATGCCACATAGAATGTATAACAATCATAGCCATGAAATAATACCAAGTAAAGGAATGAGTTTCAAAGACTTTTCTTAACAGATAATTTTGTGAATAAAATTTATGGTTCTCAAATGAATAAGTTCATTCATTCATGGACATAGAACATAATTATTCTCGATTGGGCAAGAATCATTTAAAGAGGAGTAAAATACAATGTTTTGAAGTCACTCTTTAAAACATATCCCTTTCATAGGATTATTTTGATGTGGTAGGAACATGTTTATCCCTAAAGGAAAAGTGAATGGACATATTAAGGATATAATATTCATATTCATATCATAGATAAGAGAATAACCTAATAAAAAGTTTTTGTTTTTAGAATCACCTTACCTTAATTTCCACTTAGTTTCTTCATTTTTCCACCTCCTAAATAATAAACATAGATTAATTAAAAAAAATTACATAAGGGTTTTTTAGTAATTTATAAAAACAATTATACATTGTGGTTATTGAATTAAATTTCTTCATTTATTTTGATGAAATTGAATCATTTTAATATCATGTTTTACTTAAAAATTTCACATTTCACTTTTATTTCTCTATTTTTATAAATGTAATTTATATATTTATATAATTAATTACATAAGCTTCTAATGAATATAATAAAATTTTATATATTATTTATTGTGTATAATATTCATGCATAATTATGGTTGTATGTGTTGACATGAAAATGTCTCCATAGGTGGATTAACCAACCATTCACAGGACATTTTTGGGAGAGTGGGATGAAGAAGTTTAAATTTTTTATATATAGTATTATGATACTTGTTGTAGGTTAACATAATTAATATAATGACAAATTAATATCAAATTATTTATTTTAATGTTTTTTTGTGAAATGGATTATGGAAAAAAGAAGACAATATGAATAGAAAATAAAAATATGGAGAAGTGAATCAGAACTAACATAATCCTTAGTGTAGCTTCTCTTGTCGAACACTATAAATCCTTAGTGATTAGTGATTTATTTCACTAAAAAGAACATATGTATTCTTAGAGGTTTAATTGGGCAACTTTTGGATGATATTTGTAATTAGAATTAGTGGGAAGAGTGATATTTCAAGGGGATAGAGGTTATTTATACTTGAGGAGAGGGGTATTTTTAAAATAAAATGTTGAATAAAATAATATATCAAAGGTAAAACTTATAGTAGTGAATTTTTTTAAAATATATATCATATATTAATATAATATAATAGTATAATAATTTAAATCCCCAATTTAACTAATATTCATTTCATTATTAAAAAGTAAAGTGGAAAGAAAAAAAAATTGTTATTTTAAAGAATCAATTTTGACTTTAGGTTTTGGGAAGTTATTTTTAGTTTTGGAAATTGAGTTTATTGTATTTTAATTAACTATTTAGAAAATTAAATATTCCATCACCAAACCTAAATTTTTATAAAATATTATGTTATTATTATATCAGGAATTATGTAATTTGAGTTACATCAGTTATGTAAAAACATTATTTTTACTATTCACCCAAAAATTGAAATATTAAAAAAATTACCAAAATATCACCAAGGATAATGTTAAAATGATTATTTAAAAAATGGAATTAATTTTATGAAAATAAATTTCTATAATAGGTAATTTAAAATTTTAATATAAAAAATTATGACTTTTACAAAATATCTTAAAATATAGTTTATTAAAAATGTGCTTATATTTTATTTGAGTTTATTAATCATGATATTTATTTTTTTACAATTATAAAATTTATATTTAAATAAATTAATCATGATAAATATTATTCAAATCAATTCTTATCAGGGTTGTATATTCCCATTTTATATAATGTTTCTTCGTTTACAAATATTTTTCTTCTTCTTTACAGTATTTGCAGTGGGGGTGATGATTATAGTAGATTGGGTTGAACCATATTTTCCCATTTTACTTATCAATTTTATATGTTTTTGTAGTTGTAATGTTTGTAATTTTAATTGGTTTCATTGTGGATTAATGTAACAATATTTATTAATGAAAAAAAGCATTTTTTCTATATATTTTGTATGTGTATTATATTATATTATATAATACCGCACAAATTTAATCAGTAAACAAATTTTATTATAAAAATTATTTCATTACATAGGACCTCCTTGTTATTGGGTCATGGGATGGTGCTAGACTGATGGACCTCTCTTTAGTGAGAAGGGATGGGTTAAGGCTTATGGACGTGTTAATATTCCCAATTTATTTGGGTATTGGGTTGATTTTTTAAATGTTGCACTACCCTAGGTCCTCCGATATGGTTTGAGAATTGGTTAAGTTGTGGTGGAATGAGGTGAGGAGTGGGTTATAACATGGTTTTGAATATTTTATGGTCAAGGTCAAGGGGTTGGTCAGCACCCAATAACCTGACAATCATGTGTACCGTATTGATTAATGTGGTGACCTAGTTAGTGTATAATGACTCGACAAGATTGTTTATTGTATATATCATTATTTTTCATACTCATGCATATGAATATAGATTTTATGGATTTTTAGTGATATCCTACTGAGCTATATGCTCTCACCCTACACTATAATCTCAGTGTGCATGTATGCCCTATGTCTACATTGAATATTAGAGCACTAGTTGTGTAGAGGATAATACTGAAGTAACTTGAGGGTACCAAAAGACTGGGATGAGTCCCAAATATGGAAGTAAGGTATGTTTGTGTGTTTTTAGTTTTTTATTTTGTATCTGGGATCATCCAATTAAGAAATCAATGTATGGATTTTTTTTATACGAAACAATCATTTATAGTTTTATATGAATCGATTGTTTATTTAGCTTACTATGATATGCATGATTCTTGGTTGTTTTATATTGTTTGATGCACTCTAATTTGAGATTATAGTCTTCTATATATATTGATTAGTCCCTATTATCTGGTCAGTAGCCACTTGAGTTCAAGGATTCATTCTTGAGGCTACATAATTCTCTTGATCCTAGCACTAATTTGTGAATCTAGAGAGAGACATTGCAGTTTTAAACCAAAAATGGTTTTGGATTATATGGTAATTATATTGTCATCTAGAAAAAAAATTGTTTTTACAAAATTATTTTTTGGTACAAAATTAGGGCTTTTGAAGACTCTGTTGAAAATTAATTTTATAAAGTAAAAACATTATAGTTCATTTGAAAATTGTTTTCATATTTAAAAACATTGTCATGGTTAATTTAAAAATAAGAAATTGTTTTATGATTTATTAAATAATATCGATCTTCTTATATTCTCAAAATGATTACCCGCATTAGATCATAAAAACATTGCTTTGGGGGATGAGATCAATGTTTAAATACTTGAATTTATAAGATTTATTAAATTATAATTTTTTTTTAAAATAAAATAGAGTTTATAATATTTAATAAAAAAATTTAAATTGTAATGTGAATATTTCATTTTAACTACCTTATTTTAGAGATGTATTTAAACCAAGAAAAATATTATTTTGGTTCTTGATAAAAAAATTTAAAAAGGCTAAAATATATGATATTAAAATAATTTAAATTTTTAATACTATTAGTATTAAGTATTAATTTATTAAGTAATATAATGTTTTTATATTTGTTAGTAAATAAATTATTTTAATATTCCATAATCCACATTTTAATTTTCAAATAAAATTTTTAAGGAAAATTGTGAACCCAAAACAACTCAACCGGGTACAAAACCAACCAAGTAAACCCATATTCCAACTAGTACCAGTATCACATCCACTGTAAATTCAAATTTAAAGAAACACACATCTACAATACTGCCACGTGTCAATCTTAGGTTCTTCCACATTAGTTTTCTCTTACGTTCCATTTCTCCAATCATCCACGTCGCCCCAAAATAATCCATTCATCCCTCTAAATTCGAGATCCTTCTCGCGCTTCTCCCCTGTAAACCACCACCTGTGGCCTCTCCATATCCATTATCTAGGGTTCCCAAAACCCCCTCCCTTCGAACCGGAAGCCCCTTTGCAATTATGCCTCTTTTACTACGGTTCCTGGGATGATTTTGCCTACCATTGTCCATCTCTGCCTGAAAACCACCACTGACATCATCATGTTCATTTCCATCTACCGCTCGCGCTCTCAGTCCACCTCTCTCGTTCTCACTCCACTGCTCATGTTCTCCATCCGCCATTCACATACAGCATGTTCCGCTAGCATTTACCCTCTACACCTTCTATGGTTTCTGACACTCACATTCTCCCTCCGCTGCTCGTGTTCTCCCTCCCACGCTCGCGTTTTCTCCTCCCTCCACCGCCACAGGAAATTTCCTCAGAATCATAGTCTCCTCACATGAACCCTTCAGCTCCAACAGAATCTCTGATGCCTGCCCCAGATCCACCATCATCTAAATTATCATCTCCATCCTTAAAACCCTAGCTCAGTGGGTTAATTAAATTCTTATATCAAATGAATCCTCTCGCCACTGAAAATTATCATATTGAGACACCCAAGATCAACCACAGACCCATCCATCTCCCGCATAGGGTAATTTTCTCTTCCAATCATCTCTGCAGCATTAATCTCAACCTTTCACTCTTTTATATCAGTATATTAATACAAAATTTCTGTACTGTATTAAAATATCTGCATTCTTGAATCTAGAATTAGGGATCGACTCTCTTCAGTTTCTATCAGCAATAAGGGAATCTAATTCATTCCATGGTCATGTATTTTTTTTACCTCGATGTGCCTTCACCGACCCTAAATTTTCACTATGCTACATAATGTGTGTTATATTATCCCCTTAACAGAATTTTCTCTATGCTCTACAATATATAGTATTCGGGTTCTCTTATGATTTTTTTGTATATTCTTACAATGCATCTTCTATTATGATTCCACAATTGTTCTTTGAGAGTATGCATACTCTAAATCTAGAATAACAACATTAATTTTCAAATTCTATGGGTATTATATACTCCAATATCTGCCTTTTTCTTTTCAATTTAAGTAATTTTTTCTCTTTATTTGTATTTTTTCACAATATTCACTATTCAATTTTATAACTTAAAAAATACATTATTTATTTATATTATTTTCTATATGCATTAAATTTTAGGTTTCTTTAATACTCTATCTTCAAGAATTATTTTTACTAAATATCTCTCATCAGTTTCCCTCATCTATATAATATTGATTAATTAAATATTTTTGTTTCTCATGGGTACATTCCACTACAGTTGTTCTTCACTTTCCCTGAGTTGGCTATAATGCATACTATTCCAGTTAGGGGACCGAGTATCTTTGGAATTTTGAATCTTTTATTTTTCTAATTCCTTTTTAAAATTGTTTCTTCACCTTAATTTCAGATTCTTCTCCTTGAAAAGAAGTTGGAAGAGTAGTTTGAGACACTAAAGGCTTTGTAAAAATAACTTTCTTGCAGGTCTATTACTTTTCACTATATTTTCTTTATTTTTCTGGTTAAAAAAATGTAATTCCTTTCATTGACCTCGGAAACAGGCCAATTGGTTGTCAATATCATTATAAAGGGTATGGAATCTCTTTAAATTGTAAATAGTATCCCTTTATTTGTAATTTTTTCAGGTCTTGAATGGTATTCTGTACTTATTCTTACTATAAAACATTATTTACTGGTCCCATAACATTATTTTCAGAATGGAAGATCTTCAATATTTGTTTTCCTAATTGAATTGAATTCTGCAAAACATCATCTTCATCAAGAAATTGGGGGATTTTTTAAAACCACTTTTCTATGTTTCTTATTCCTTTTAAACATTGATTTTTCACTATATGTTTAGTTTATGTTTTCTGAAAATAAGTTGCAAGGGAAGTTTGAGCCCCAACATGCTTTTGAGAAAGTACTTGGTTGTAGGTTAGTTTCTCCTTTATATATGTTTATTCATTATTTCAGTTAGAAAATTTATATAATTCCTTTCAATTGTCTCAAGACACCGTGACTACAATTAGTCATGCAATTAAACAACATAGTCGAGCAAAATAGTATTTAAACAAGATGACTAAAAAATATTACAGACTTTTTCTAGTGCAATATCAAGGTAATACTACTTCAGTTTTGTTTTTAAAATATTCAAATTTCTTTTCTAATTAGTTTTTTACCATAATAAGCGTATTTTACTATGATGTTTAAAATAATAGTGAAATAATGAATCTTGATTTTTTTTATCAATTACATGATTCAAAACTACTGTTAGTATATAAAATAATGTTACAGTTCATAGAATAATCTTCAATGTGTATAGGAATGTAGTAAGAATATAAGCATCGTGAAAGAATAAAATTTTTCTGCAAGAAATTGGAAAAAAACTAGATTTTAAAAGCTGAGGGAAATTTAAATCACATGGTTCTACTGTTGGAGTTAAAAACAAACCAGAACATATAGGTATTTAGAATCTATATGTATTGAACAACATGAAGATTACATGAGTCATTTACAATATTGCGATTCATATCAGAAAATGTATGGTCTCATACTTTCTGAATATTTGAAAAAATTCCATATCACCACACAATGAAATCAACCACAATTCATTGATAGTGAACTAAATTTCATTAGCTTTTCTGGTTTAAAGAAGACTAGACATCAACATAGTGACTGCAATATGAAATGTGTTAAATGAAATTAGTGTTGCATATTTTTTATTTACCTACAATGAATACAAGTTATAATTAAGTAGTGCTGTAGATTTTGAGATGTATGCATTGTGGAAGAGCGGACGGGAGGTGATGTTGTAAGATAAAACCTACACCATAAATAATGTTAAGCTGAATGTTTTTCATGATTATGATTTTCAGAGATTCACTCCACCGGTGTAGTTTATACTACATTCTATAAAGAGAAATATATAGAATAAGGTGAATGTTTGTCATGATTATTATTTCGAGACCTCCAATCACTAATTTTCATATTTCTATTCAGATTAGTAGTGTGGAGAATGAATTAGTAATTTACATCATAAATTTATCCGTGTTTCTCCTTCCATATGTATGTGTTATTTTTTGTACCAGAAATTTTTTGAATGTTCATTTTCATCTGTAAAATTCTCTCAATGGTCACATACAATTTAGGCTCACTCCTCATTTTTTTGGAACCATTATTTAGGAAAATGGCATATTGATCCACCTTTGGAATTGAATGACTATTGAAGTATTTAACAACCACGTATAAAAATTCACAAAATCTATTAGCCCCTGGATATTCATTCTGGAAAAAAAAATTCAAAACCACCATTAAAAGTGTATATTTAATGTGTATGTAATATTTTTTGTGTCTCACAGCACAAGATGTGACCATGATCAAATTTCTCATAGATGGCATAATACTATTGCTGAGCGAGATGATGGATGATCCTCTATTTACCAACTATAGGTGTTATATAATCCTTTTCTACGACTACTTTTTTATTATCTAGGATATCATTGTAATCCATATTTTAATGTCTCTACATTATTTTATTTTGACAGGATCATGTTAGTATAATTATGGTGGATGAGGCCCATGAAAGATCCCTTAGAAAGATTACTTATTGGGACTCCTAAAATAGGTAATTTTTTTGTAAGATCAATTTATGTTAAATTTTTACAAAAACCAATCATTTCATGTGTATCCTTTTTTAACTTATCGTCATAAATATAGATCCAACATTATCGACCCAAAATTCACCTCATTATCTCATCAGCTACAATTTAAGCAAAATCAATGTCTGCTTTTTTTCATAGGATATTTTTTTTCAAGGACTAATATGCGATACAGTTTATCCTTTCTTTTTGTGGGATGGGTATTTCTATTCAATCAGGTTGATCACACCTATTTTATTTTGTTTAAAATTAACAGAAATCATTAAGGAGTGGATGCCTTGGACCTTGGATTCAGGGATGAACCTGTTATCTTATCTATTGAGGTATTTTGTTTTTATTATTTGATTTTTTTCTCCTCAAATCCATTAAATTCCCACCCTATGGTCTTTTATCTTTCTCTACCTTTCTTTAAAAAAACCAAAATAAAATATACTAAGAAACCATTTTGGCGTGTAGTTGTGAAATTTCTTTTGTGACACAACAACAACATGCCTTAAAATAGGGTATGTCTCTACCAATGGTACCCAACACTTGAAAGGGATTTATTTGATTGTACGTGAAGTGGGATCCATTTCATGAACAACTAGTGTTGTCTTGGTTATGAACTGGAGTTGGGGTATTTCCTTTTCTTGATTATTATTTGTACATTCTTGAATGGGTGATGTCTTCATGTTATTTTTCATTTCCCTTTAAACAATCAAATAATTTTCTCTTAATCCACAGTTCTTTCCCTTCTACTCATCATTAAAAGTTTACTGTGTTGTTTCGCTATTATCTAATTGTTTTACCTATAATTGTGAATAAAACAACATGAATTGGTAGTGAATGCATGTATTGTGTTGTAAAATCAGAAATTCAACCTCTATTTTAGCTATTATATGCTTGTAGGTAATTTGTGCATGAATTTGCCTGAATTCAAAATGCAAATTCAAGACACTCGATTTTTTAGTTTGATTTTTTTCTGTCAAGTAGATGATAGTCTTGTAATCTTTATTTTACATTTAATCTATTCATTTCACTTCAACTACTTTATGACTGACTTCTGGATTGTGGATTTAGGTATCTAGAAGGAAAAACTAAAATAGCACCGCTAGCCAGACATCCTATGGATCAAACCTCTGGGCGCCTCCAATAACATTTTTTTCAGGATTATATATCCAAGGTAGGGTATCTATCTTCATCAAACCACAACATCTGTACTTTATTTCTTGGATATATCTTCTCTTCGATGGACATGTTTTTTCATAAGATGCATCTAGGGTCTTCTTGTGTTGTCTTCAAAACAGGTTTTAGGTAGTTTGTACTAATTTCCACGATCCAGTAAACCCATAGTTGATGTGTTTCCAGTGAGTGTTATGTTCAAACCACGACATCTGTACTCCATTACTGATTTTGTATCATTGAAGAACATATTTAAAGATAATATAACATATGTTCTGAACCCCACCACCCACACGCAAGTCACTGTCTTACTATCAATACATTGACATCCTCTTGTATGGCATTATTTTAGTATGCCAAATTTAATCAATCTCGTGAAAAATTCATTGTTAATAGGTAAAATAGGAACTACATTTATGAAGACATGCTAATGTGTTTATTTTCTTGAGTTCTGATTTGATCATGTGAAATTCTATTATAGGATATATTTGTTTTTTGAACTAATATTTTTTAGTTTCTCATCATTTCAGGGCATGTGATGGGGGTGCATACCCGGATGTGGTGGTTCCTACTCTGAAGACCACACCCACTAATGGATTAGGGTTGACCTGTAGGAATTTTCTAGCTATTTACTGGTTATCTACAACACATGTTTGGGGTTATAAACACAAAAATTAGTCTCCCTTTCATTTAATTTTATATCTTTTAGTTAATTTTCTACTTAATAACAATTTTTTCCTCTTTTATGGGTTGGAAAAAATCTAGACAAAACCTCACACAACTGTTGAATATCGATTAATACTATTGTAAGTAGTTGAAACAAACATCCAAGTTCCTATTTTTACTTTATTTTCAATGTATTTGATGGTTTCCACCTTCCTCTTTAAGGTACATGCGAGCCATTTCCCATTAATTGTGTAAATTTATCTAAAAGAAATTTAATGTACAGGTATAAGGTCACTCATTTCCAATATGTGATTTAATGATCACCGTAATGGATATTTCAGAGACTATTTAGGTAAATATCTCCTTGGTCAATTCACTCCAATACTGTTTTTGTTCCATTATAGAAAACTAATCAAAAAACTCTTATTACACTTGACATTTATAATAACTGCTTCCATACAATTTTGTCTGAATTTTTAATTGAATTAATGTGTTTTAACTATTTCTTTAAATGGTTTTTTTCTTGATATGGTTCCCAATAATATTGGAGATGGGTCGTGGGGTCTTCACGGTTGGCAGTGGGCGGTCGCAAGCATCGGCCACCAAAACGAAGTATGGAAGTTTCCTGAAATTTCCAATTCATTCAATTTTTTATTATTTAGTTTTTTTCACATTTCTCATTTTTATTATTACAAACCATATATTATCTTAGATTTATCTATCTGTATTCAATTTAGTTCCCTCATTACAGTTATTGTGATTAAAATTGAAAATAGATTCAATTTTTCATCAAAATTTAAAAATCCATATACTTGCACTCTATTATTTTTTCTTTGTCAACTAATTGAATTGTGTCTTTATATTCTATACACTCTTATTCCATTATAATACACCATTAATTTCAAATTAAAATTTATTCAATATTACTGTTTCTTATCAATCTTTCTAAATACTAATATCTTATTAAAAGAAAAACCAGTAATCACATACGTCATGCAATAGCACGGGCGAGTACTAGTGATCATGAATTTTCAATATTCAAAATTAAAAAGGCACATCATCACCACAATTTTCAGACCACGTTCCATCCCGCATCACACGATCACCATCAGTTGCTTCACTACCAATCACCATTATCATCTCACCGGAGCCGAACACATCCTTCCATTGGCGACCAATTGTCAACACCATCACCTCCTGAAGCGCCCACTCAGACTCACTTTTAAAAGAGCCAAGGAGACCACCCCAAAACTCCACCTCAATGAGAAAGGTGGAAACCTGGATCTAGAGAAGAGAAAAAAGTGTGCTGATGTAGGAATAGTGACCAAAACCTCTGGTACCATCAACAGCAACGAATTCCAACACCGACACCTCAACTACGCTAAAGAGGTCACTGCACCACCATTGTCATCGGCCTTCAGACATAAAGAATGGGAACCACTTAGGCTAATCACCCTAATGTGCCAACCGCATCAGCCCAAGCCAACAACATGTTGGTGATGTCATCTCACTATGGAAGCAGCCCTCCACGAGTTTTTTTATGTTTTAAAAAAATTACAGAAAACAGATAGGGCGAAAGTGTTTTTCAAAATACGATGTAAAGGTGGCATCCACGATGCTACCTTTGCATTTCAGGTGAAATGTAGAATCACGGATTCCGCCTTTGCACTTCCGGTGCGGATCACTGACATAGCGAAGGCGGCACCTGCGGTGCCTCCTTTCTAGATGATGTCATACAAAATGTAGCATCGCGAGTGCCTCCTTGGACTCTATTCCCTATAAAAGGGTAGTTCCCCCCTCCCCTTAAACTCACTTCCAAACACCCATTTACCTCTCAATTTCTCTCTTTTGTGGCGGAGTTTGCGGTTTGAAATTTTGGGAATGCTTTTTGAAGTATGGTTTTTAATTTAATGTTTTTTATTTCGGTGAATTTTTTTTAGTTAAATATTTTTGTAAATTTAATGTTTTTTATTTAGTTGAATATATTATAGTTAAATATTTTAATTCTTTAATAGTTTAGTAGTTTTAATATTGTTTGTTTATTAGATTGTTTAATTAGTTATATATATTTAGGAATTATAATTATAATTAGTATAAATTAATTTAGGATTATTTTAATGAAATTTTGGTAGCATAAAGACTATGTTATCTAAGAAATCGAATCCTTGTCTAGATACAAACTAGGGAATTTGGATCTGGAACAGATGTACCTAGGGGTAAAACCCAAAAACACTGATTTGAGCTAGACTCAAATGGGAACGGGTGCATGACAGCAGGCCTTGCGGCATTCTGTTTTGACACTCCCAGGGGATATACCTAAGATATGCATATTTCATTATAAACTACTAAAATATCTAAGAAAATAAATGATAAATTGATAATTTAGTAATGATGTTTATAGTTATTATTATGAATTATTAATTAGAAATTAATTAGTAAATAACATAGAGTTAAAATTAAAACTACAGTTCAAATGATATTAAATAACATAAACAACATGGAGTTAAAAAACAACATGGAGTTAAAAAAACAACATGGAGTTAAAAAACAACATAGAGTGAAAGTGAAAAAATAAATAACATGGAGTTAAAATATAAATAACATGGAGTTAAAATATAAATAACATGATGTTAAAATATAAATAACAGGGAGTTAAAAAATAAATAACATCATGTTTTGAGCTTCTGACCTTTATTATAGTGAATTGGATATCAAAATTTCAGAAAACCCATGTGACAATGGGTTTTCTAAAATTTTGATATCCATTTTACTGCAAGAAAGTCTAGAAGCTCGAAACATGATTTTATTTATTTTTCAACTCCGTGTTATTTATATTTTAACTCTACTATGTTATTGAATAAATAATTAATAATTTAGTAAGGAATAACTAATTATTGAAGAATGATTAACTAATTAAAAACTATATTAAAAAATATCCTAGTTTAGGATATAAGATATTTTAAAATTTAAGTATCATAAAAATTGTATTGTTTAGAAGTAATAGTTATTATTTGAACATGAGGCAAAATCAAAGTTATTTTTAATAGGTAGATTAATTACATCTTCAAAGTATAAAATCCAACTTATATTGGTTACCATCATTCTGAATGTCACTTACATTATCAAAATCTTGATCAGAAAACGTGTTTTACATAGAACGTAATGTTTACCTGTGTGTACTACTATGAGGAGGTTATTCAGACTATGAAAAAAGAATCTTACAGTACACAACCAATAATAGTGGTTAATATAACTGATTGTGTAACCCTAAGTGACCTTCAAGATAGAATTCATGGCTCATTAAATCTAGGACCCAATCAAAATATCAAGTCAATGAGTTATAGAAATTTTATGTTTCCGTCAACATTATGGCATCTAGATTATCCATTGGTTGATGATGCGCAATGGATCCGAACAATTAATTTTTTTTCACAATGGTCGGATGGTACCATGATGGACTTATATGTTGATATTTCTACTGTACAACAACAAGATCCAATTGTACAAAGACGTAGACTTACAAGAGTCATTGAAGATAGTCCGCCCCATGAAGTTGAGATTTTTCCAAATGATGCAGAAGAGGACAACCTACTTGGTCTCCCAGATATACATGTTAACTATTCATGTGATGAGGAGTTTTGTAATAACAAAATAGATAGTGATAATAGTGTTTATGAGGAAGGAACAATGGAGGTTTCGAGAATTCATTAGTTGTACAGTAGGCTCGACGTACAATAAATCATCCACCACTCTTTGCATCTTGGTCAGAAGCAATGAAACGTGTGACTGAATTTGAAGATAATGTTCTCACACCAGAAACGGAGTTTCTCAGAGTTATACGAGATAGGTTTATTGATATGGACAAAACTTTATATGTTGGAAGGAATTTTCCAAGTGAATATGCATTAAAAAGTACACTAAAGAGATTTCATATTGAGAGGCATTGTAGCTATGCAGTTTACGCAACAGATCGTAGAAAATATTTCATACGGTGTGAGAAGTATGGGGATGATTTTAGACTTAGATTGAGGGTGATTATGGACATTGCATTTGGAGGTTAGATAATCTCGAGGATTGAGGCAGCTCATACTTGCGTTCAGCCAAGCATGACACAAGATGATAATTCATTGGATACAGAATTTGTGTCATCCATTATTGTTGAGATGGTTAGGACATGTCAAGATGTTCGAATAGCCCTTGTGCAAGAGAGGATACAACAGACATTTGGTTATAAGATTTCATATAATAAGGCATGGATGGTGAAACAGAAGGCAATTGTGAAGGTCTATGGTGATTGTGATGACTCATATCGAGTATTTCCGCAATTGCTATCTATACTGAGTCATCATAACCAAGTTGTATTCTATCTTGAAACAAAGGAATATGTGTCTCATGATAATAGACTTGATCTATCTCATGTTTAATTTTGTCGATTGTTTTGGGAATTCCTCCCATGTATCTCCGTATTTCATTTTAGCAAACACTTCATTCAGATTGATGGAACGTTTCTATATGGAAAATACAATGGTGTATTGTTGATTGCAGAAACCCAAGATGGAAACTTTTCACCTCTTCTGCTTGCCTTTTCTATTGTGTAGAAATAAAATTATGAATCATGGTGTTGGTTTTTGACATGTATCAACAACTATTTCCCCAACATTCGGGGTGTTTGTTTGATATTTTATCAGCATCAGGAAATTAATGAGTCAATCAATGCAGATCCTAATACATGGAGTTACCCAAATGCACATCATCGGTTCTGAATTAGACACATTTCTAGCAACTTGCATAAAAAATTTCACAATGAACCGATGAAGAAGGCAATCACCAGACTTGGTACACAGTGTATTTGTTATTTTTTTGTATATCAATGTAAAGATAAATTCAAAATATGTAAAATAACATCTATTATGTGTAGCATATGAGTCAGATCAATGAGGGTTTGAACAACATTTTGAACAAATCCGTCAGGTTAATGAAGATGTTTACGATTATATGATGAGAATTCCAAACGAAAAATAGAAATTGGCATATGATGGGGAAATAGGTATGGACACATGACCACCAACATTGTAGAGTGCATCAATGGTGTCTTCAATGGGCTTCGCAAGCTACCTATAACTGCCCTAGTTTAAAAGACATTATATCGTTCCATGAAGTACTTTTTTGATAGACAAAAACTAGCATCAGATGGAATACATCAGGGGATAATGTACGGAAGACATTTTCAATGAGAGAATGAAAATAATATCGTAGAATCTTCTGGTTCTCAAGTCTTCTTATTTCAACGAGAAGACTCTCAATTTGAAGTTAAAGATAAGGAAAATCCCATCAAAAATAACATTGGTGAAAAAATGGTGGTATAACAATAAATGAAGCAATGTCAATGTGGAAACTTTCACGCCTTACAGTTTCCATGCTCACATGACATCATATCATGTGCCTCTATTAACATATCATGGGAAGAATATGTTAATCCAGTGTACCGAATGAACACCATTGCTAATTGTTATGTTACCCCATGGACACCTATTGGCGAGTTTTTTTATTTCCCAATGCTCGAAGGTCAGCCTATAGTGGTACCTAATATGAATCGGTTGCATCCCCATGGGAGACCGAAGGACAGTAGGATGAGAAATGAGATGAACTGGCCTCAAGAACAAAGACAAAGTTTGAGATGCACCATATGTCATCAAGAAGTTCATAATCAGAAATGATTCCCTAACAATATTAGGTCGAGTTCACACTCTAAGCCACGGTTATGTATTGTTGTTATTGGGAGATTCTCATATTGTAAATTTTATGTTGTTATCTCTTCCTTTTACATCGGTTTTCTAACCCCCAATACTGAAAATCAAAACAGTAAACCCAAAAAAAAATTGTATACTCTAATCCTAACATTCTAAACCATAATCCTGAAAATCATTTCTCAAATCATTAACCTAAACCATAAATGTTTAAAAAAATCCAAAATCTTAGATCCGAAAATAATAATGTGAAACCCTAATCTCTAAATCCTAAAATCAAAAAGATGAACCATAAACCCAAAAACATCTTCCCTTTACATCGGTTTTCAAAACATTATGTGATTGAGAAAATAATCATCAAGCATACAATCATGTATACAATCATATATAAATTTTAAATCACATCCTTTTCTAATAAACATCTATATAACAGATACAAATGATTTATATATGTAAATATATAAAACCATATCTTACAAAACACCCAATTCTAGGTAAAATCATATCTTAATAAACTTTAGTGATATGCTTCGAAAAACATGAAGGCATGCCCATTTATTTTGGTAAACAAACTCCATAAAACATTGGGAATAATCATTTGTTTATATGCAGATGAATAACAACATACTACTCAGTCAGTAGGCTACCCATTGTTCACAGGTTGTGATATAGGGTGGTCTAGATCGATTGATTAGGGTGCATCGAGTGCACCATTTTCATCACACGGAGCCTCCTCCTTCCATTATACCATACTTGCATCATACTGGATTTTATGGTATTGAGGTATCAGATTTTAGATTTGTAGACCATCACCTGATAGATGCACTCATGGAGAGGTGGAGACCAGAGACACACACATTCTACCTACCTAAGGGAGAGATGGCCATCACCCTCTAGGATGTGTTTGTGCTTCTTGGTCTTCCGATCTAGCGAATACCCGTTATTAGATCTACTTGGGCATCTTGTCCCGACCTTTCTCGTCACTTGTTAAGCATTGAAATTTTGTATAATCGTAGTGCTACCGATGGAGCATCGATATCCATGCTTTGGATGGAGTCACAGATTCCAATTTTAGCTGATGATGATCACGAGCAGACGGTGATGCGTTATGCATGTGAATATATATTATGACTTATTGGAGGGACCATGTGTACAGATAATTCAAGGATGCACGTGCACATGATGTATCTACCCCTACTAGAGGACTTTGATCTGCCAGAGATGTACAGTTGGGGATCCGTCTGCTTGGCATACACATATAGAACATTATACAGGATATCTGACAGGCGGCGCATAGGTCTCAACGGATGCGTCATCCTTATTCAGATGTGGGCATGCGAGCACATCCCCGCATTCTGCCCTGATCTTGCTGGTCTGCCGGTCGATATGGCGGTGCTGCATGACGCTCCACGTGGATGCTGATATGATCACTCATGTCTACCAGTTTCTGATTCTACTACAAGTTATTGAATTTAATTTATCATTATTTATCACTATCGATGTTGTATTTTATAGGTGGTGTCAGCGACACAATTTCAATGCGGTTTTGAGACACGATTTCTCCATATATCGGCTCGTGTTGGACTTTTTCTTACCCCATCAGATTTCATGGGTTCCATACTAGTCTGTTATAGACCAGTTGCCTCTATACTACATGGTTGGTCTTGACGATGTTACGGCTATAGTGCCACTCATTCACTTTCATATTGTTGAGTGGAACTAGCCTGATAGAGTCATGCTCCAGTTTCTCTTGACTCAGCGGATTCCATTACCGCCAAGGCAAACAGATCAGCTTCATGGGATGAAGCTGGCAGGGAGGTTGGATAATGATTGGCATCAAGTACATGCTGTATTTCTCAACTATTGGTATAAACACATAGATTTTCGTATCTAGGGAGTTCCTACGATGCATTTCTCTCTTTCAGCACAACATGAGTATGATCCATGGTATAGAATGAAGTTTATATTGTATCTTACCCGAGCCGGAAAAGAGATGCATATGATTGTAAGTCAATTAAATTATGTCACTATGTTTATTGAGTTATTTTATAATTCATTTTTAATTAGTTTATAGGATAGTCACACAGACAGTCTTATTCATATGAGTGATGAGGCTGAGGATAAAGTCTTCAGTTGGGAATCCGTTCATGCTCAACCATTGGAGCTGAGGTCATCTATCCAAGCGTTTGCTAAGAGCCTCTTTGAGCATCCGGCATGGAGACAGTAGGTTCCTGCCATAGAGGAAGATCCTATAGTAGCTGCTGGTGCTGAGGAGCCATGACCATAGCGACGTATACATTTTTATCCTGCACATCAGGTCACAAGAGTTCCACAGGCAGAGGTCTGCCCTCTAGTAGTTCAGTCTGAGTTGATACAGGATGTGCCTCAGCTGTCATGGGATCCATCTTTTTTTATTGGATATCCTCAGTTTTCTCCATCATGGGTTCCATATGGATTACAGCCGTTGGGTCTAGAGTCATCGCAACCATGGGGTCCAGACCCATCATAGAGTTGGGGTATAATTCCACCACATGATTTGTTCCCTACTACGATGATGTTGGGTCCTTCTACCATCGAATTGGGATAAGGATCAGGAGGGTAGTACGAGGTGGAGTTGACATTTTATCTCACTAGCACAGAGGTGGAGGATATGACAGTCTACATTCCAGCGCCCGAGTATCAGCCCTCTCCAGGTCATCAGACTCCCCAGATATCTCACCGCAGACGTCCTATTATTAGAACACCATGTGAGACAGGATCTACTTACTATAGACATATACATTGATTTTTTATGTTCATTTATATGTTTCATGTCTATGGAAATGAAAAATAATTTATCAACATTCAAGTCCGCCTACCTGAAAGGTAAAAATGTTTCAAGTACGTCAATTTGAAAGACTATAAAATATAAACCATAAGACCAATAAAAACCAAACGTAAACATTGATTAAAGAAATAAGAAATTGTTGAAAACAAAAAACATTTCATAAAAAATGTTCATGGAAAATAATTTATAAGCTTTAAAAACCACCTACTTGAAAGTTAAAAATGTTTCAAGTAGGTAACTTTGAAAGACTATAAAATATAAACCATAAGAAAAATATTAGAGAAACATTAAACATTGATTAAACATGTGGAATTATTGGTATTTTGAATATAATAAGGGATAAAGATTTTGTGATGAAGAGTTTGATGGGATATGTGGCTTCGTTGGTGTTTTCATCTGATCAACTGGGCCTGGGGAAATGGGGTGACAATTGTAGAAGAAATTATAATGGTTGGATGCATGGTGGTGTTTAAGGGGTTTATATTTATAGGAATGGGAATAGATGAGCATTTCATGTGGAATATCTTTCACCATACCCTTATGCGGCCGGATGTTGATATGGATATGGACATGGCGGGTGGAAGAATGGATTTCGTTGTCCCATGAAAGGAGATATAACATGTTCTCATGCATCAAAGATTATAGATATATGTGATACTAGTGACACCGTGCATCATATTTATGTGGGGTTGACTCTTATATGTTTAATGAATGTATAAATTTTCATTTATATTGGTCTTATGGTTTATATTTTATAGTTTTTCAAAGTCAAGTACTTGATACATTTTTAAGTTTCAAGAAGGCGGTTTTGAAAGCTTATAAATTATTTTTTATGAATGTTTTTCCTGAAATGATTTCTGTTTTAAATAATTTCTTATATGTTTAATCAATTTTTAATTTTTTGTTTATATTGGTCTTATGGTTTATATTTTATTGTCTTTCACAGTATCGACCTTAAAACATTTTTAATTTTCATGTAGGCAGTTTTGAAAGAATATAAATTATTTTTCATGAACATTTTTCAGGAAATGATTTTTTTTCAAGAATTTCTTATATTTTTAATCAATTTTTAATGTTTCATTTATATTGGTCTTATGCTTTATATTTTATAGTCTTTCAAAGTCACGTACTTGAAACATTTTTATGTTTCATGTAGGTATTTTTGAAAGAATATAAATTATTTTTCTTGAATATTTTTCATGAAATGATATTTGGTTTCAAAAATTTCTTATATATTTAATGAATTTTTAAAGTTTCATTTATATTTGTATTTTGGTTTATATTTTATAGACTTTCAAAGTCACGTACTTGAAACATTTTTAAGTTTCAAGTAGACGGTTTTGAAAGCTTATAAATTATTTTTCATGAACATTTTTCATGAAATATTTTTTTTCAACAATTTTTTATATGTTTAATGAATGTTTAGTGTTTCACTTATATTGGTCTTGTGGTTTATATTTTATATTCTTTCAATGTAATGTACTTGAAACATTTTTATGTTTCAAGTAGGCAGTTTTGAAAGCTTATACCTTATTTTTCATGAATATTTTTCATGAAATGATTTCTGTTTTCAACAATTTAGTATATTTTTAATCAATTTATATCGTTTCATTTATATTGGTCTTATGTTTTATATTTTATAGTCTTTCAAATTCACGTACTTGAAACATTTTTGAGTTTCAAGTATGTGGTTTTGAAAGCTTATAAAATATTTTTCACGAACATTTTTCATGAAATTATTTTTTTTCAACAATTTATTATATTTTTAATTAATTTTTAAAGTTTCATTTATATTGGTCTTATTGTTTATATTATATAGTTTTTTAAAGTCAAGTACTTGAAACATTTTTTAATTTCATGTATGTAGTTTTAAAAGATTATAAATTATTTCTCATCAAAATTTTTTAGGAAATTCATTTTGTTTTCAATTATTGACAATATGTTTAATCAAATTTTTTATGTTCCATTTATATTGGTGTTATATTTTATATTTTATAGTCTTTATAATTCACGTACTTGAAAAAACATTAGTTTCATGTAAGCGGTTTTGAAAGCTTATAAATTACATTTCATCAACATTTTTTGGAAAATTAATTTTTTTTCAACAATTTATTATTTGTTTAATCAATGTTTAAAGTTTAAATTATATTAGTTTTACACTTAATATTTTATAGTCATTCAAATTCACATACTTGAAACATAAAAATGTTTTAAGTAGGCAGTTTTGAAAGGTTATAGATGATTTTTCATCATGATTTTTGAGGATTTGTTTTTGTTTTCAACTATTTATTATAGGTTTAATCAATGTTTAAAATTTCATTTATATTAGTCTTAAGGTTTATATTTTATTATATTTCAAATTCACGTACTTGAAATAGAATCTCAAATCAGAAATTCAGAATTTACTGTGCAGGAAAGGGAGAACCTGAATCCCACATCGAAAATACTGAAGGATTTTTAGGGCAAGCCCTATTATAAAAGAGAGGCCTTGGTGAGGGTTTTTGTTAGAATCTAGACTACTGTAATGGTTTTAGCACGGGATCTTTAATAGTAGAGAAATTTTGCTGAAATTTTATGTTTTTTTTATATATATACATAAACAAAACAAAAAAACAAAAAAATATATATAAAAAATTTCAAAAAACAATTAGGGGAAAGGCGGCATCGCGGATGCTGCCTTTCACCCGTAGTGAAAAGGTGGAATCGCGGATGTCTCCTTACACCTGAAATGCAAAGGTGGCATCTGGGATGCTGCCTTTTGGGTACATTTTTTTAAAAAAATAACCTGGATGGTTATTGTAAATTAAAAAAAACGAATTAAAAAAACTCACTCCAGGAAGACAACATCCAAGAATCAGTGAGCCTCCCAATAAACACTCATCGTAGCCATCACACCAACAACCAACAATAGAGGTGAATGACAATTAGAAAAAACACTCCAAACAAAACCCATCGCAATGATAGGACACCGCATCAAAGAAGGAATCAAAGAAAGAAATTGATCCAGGGATTAAACCCTAATAAAAACCAGAACAAGAAGAAAACATAAAATAAGAAGGAGATATTCGATATCCATGACTACCGAACTACAAATCCAAAAAAAAATTCATTAAATCATATACTCCCAATCCGACCTGGAAGTGAGCGGCTGACCATGAGTTTAGGGTCATAGGAGGTAGCAGCGGAAGGAACCAACACACCAACATCGAAGCTGAGAAGAACCAGGCCCTGGAGTATACCAGAGAATACCAACTTCAAGAGATAAGTAGGGGGAAAAAACAAATTAAATCCATGCTGAAGGAAGAATATAAGGCTAAAAGGTAAAGAAAGGGCATGAATAAGTAACCCTAGCGGAGTGATCTGGTAAGAGAGAGCCGAGAGCCAGGGGAAAATAGAGCCATTTAGCACATTTAATGTTCCTACACATGTAAAATAATGATAATTTAATTTAATATGACTAAGTTCAAATGAATAATATGTAAATGATGAAATATAAAGTCTTCATATTTTTTTATAATTAAAATGTGTACATTTTTATTTTTTATGGAATGTATATAAAATAATCTATATATTATAAATTGATTATAATTTCTTTATTAATGAAAAATTCATAAATGCATATCTCATTTCTAAATATTAAAAATGTCTATTTTTTATTTTTCCTACTTGATAAATATTCATGAATGTAATGTTTTTTATTAGGAATGGATTTATGATTTAGTTTAAATTTTTTAAAATATATCCCATAAATTCCACATCATGCCTATAAAGGTTTATTTTCTATAAATCACATAATATTTAGTTACATTTATCCAAGAATATGATTTTTTTTGGGGTTGTTAATTCAATAATAAAAGTTTTTTTATACATATTTGGTGTTATGTTTTTATTGAAATTAAGGCTACTATTATGTATTCATCTATGTAAAATAGCACATTAGGTCAGACTTCTCACTAGCCTATAGGATTCAATGACATTCAATAAAACTAGGTATCAGATTCCATTCATATTTTACTTTCTATTGATTAAATGTCAGTTTTTTATGATTCCAAACTTTTACAGAAAGGATTTCATGCACCTTATGTATGAGACATATTTAGATATATATAAATTTATTTTTATTTTATTTTTTGTAACAAAAATAATTAATTATATAAATTTATATATATTGACATTATTTGAACATATAAATTTTGTTAAAGGTATAGGATATAAAACTAAATTTTTAAAAGAGTTTTTACATGGAGTGAATATTTAATATGAGATGGTTTTAGGTTAGAAACACCACAAAATACTATGTGTTATATTATTTACATGGAAAACTAATCAATACCTCAAAATAGAGTGTTGGGGAAATTTTTAGTGACAAATATATTCATTTAAATGATACTTAATGCAAGTAGTGCTGAC